>CAKASE010000004.1:0-549612 GCA_916720795.1 Danaus chrysippus | reverse complement strand
AACTCCAAATATGTAAATGTGTGGTTCATTTTAAATTGTATAACATATAACGAAACTCTTACCAAGAAGACAACCTTGTCATTACTTCTCCTGGTGCGTCGTCTGCAGGTAGCATGTCGGCGTGGAGTACATGGCGTACGTTTGATGTTTGAAGCCTTCCTTCATTGACTAAACTGAAAAAGATAATTAATATATATATAATAAACATATATTGTATGTATATTAATATAAACTCCAAATATTGTAATGTTTGGTTCATTTTAATTTGTATAACATATAACGAAACTGTTACCAAAGAAGGACAACTTGTCATTACTTCTCCTGGTGCGTCGTCTGCAGGTAGCATGTCGCTTCGGCGTGGAGTACATGGCGTACATTTGATGTTTTGAAGCCTTCTTCATTGATGACAAAAACTGAAAAAATATAATAATATTATATATATATAATAACATATATTTATGTATATTAATATAAACTCCAAATATTGTAATGTGTGGTTCATTTTAAATTGTATAACATATAAACGAAACTCTTACCAAGAAGACAACTTGTCATTACTTCTCCTGGTGCGTCGTCTGCAGGTAGCATGTCGGCGTGGAGTACATGGCGTACATTTGATGTTTGAAGCCTTCTTCATTGACAAAACTGAAAAATATAATTAATATATATATATAATAACAAATATTTATGTATATTAATATAAACTCCAAATATTGTAATGTGTGGTTCATTTTAAATTGTATAACATATAACGAAACTGTTACCAAGAAGACAACTTGTCATTACTTCTCCTGGTGCGTCGTCTGCAGGTAGCATGTCGGCGTGGAGTACATGGCGTACATTTGATGTTTGAAGCCTTCTTCATTGACAAAACTGAAAAAATATAATTAATATATATATATAATAACATATATTTATGTATATTAATATAAACTCCAAATATTGTAATGTCTGGTTCATTTTAAATTGTATAACATATAACGAAACTGTTACCAAGAAGACAACTTGTCATTACTTCTCCTGGTGCGTCGTCTGCAGGTAGCATGTCGGCGTGGAGTACATGGCGTACATTGATGTTTGAAGCCTTCTTCATTGACTTAACTGAAAAATATAATTAATATATATATATAATAACATATATTTATGTATATTAATATAAAAACTCCAAATATTGTAATGTGTGGTTCATTTTAAATTGTATAACATATAACGAAACTGTTACCAAGAAGACAACTTGTCATTACTTTCCTGCTGCGTCGTCTGCAGGTAGCATGTCGGCGTGGAGTACATGGCGTACATTTGATGTTTGAAGCCTTCTTCATTGACTAAACTGAAAAATATAATTAATATATATATAATAACATATATTTTATGTATATTAATATAAACTCCAAATATTGTAATGTGTGGTTCATTTTAAATTGTATAACATATAACGAAACTGTTACCAAGAAGACAACTTGTCATTACTTCTCCTGGTGCGTCGTCTGCAGGTAGCATGTCGGCGTGGAGTACATGGCGTACATTTGATGTTTGAAGCCTTCTTCATTGACAAAACTGAAAAATATAATTAATATATATATATATATATAATAACATATATTTATGTATATTAATATAAACTCCAAATATTGTAATGTGTGGTTTATTTTAAATTGTATAACATATAACGAAACTGTTACCAAGAAGACAACTTGTCATTACTTCTCCTGGTGCGTCGTCTGCAGGTAGCATGTCGGCGTGGAGTACATGGCGTACATTTGATGTTTGAAGCCTTCTTCATTGACTAAACTGAAAAATATAATTAATATATATATAATAACATATATTTATGTATATTAATATAAACTCCAATATTGTAATGTGTGGTTCATTTTAAATTGTATAACATATAACGAAACTGTTACCAATAAGACAACTTGTCATTACTTCTCCTGGTGCGTCGTCTGCAGGTAGCATGTCGGCGTGGAGTACATGGCGTACATTTGATGTTTGAAGCCTTCTTCATTGACAAAACTGAAAAATACAATTACATATATTTATGTATATTAATATAAACTCCAAATATTGTAATGTGTGGTTCATTTTAAATTGTATAACATATAAACGAAACTGTTACCAAGAAGACAACTTGTCATTTCTTCTCCTGCTGCGTCGTCTGCAGGTAGCATGTCGGCGTGGAGTACATGGCGTACATTTGATGTTTGAAGCCTTCTTCATTGACTAAACTGAAAAATATAATTAATATATATATATAATAACATATATTTATGTATATTAATATAAACTCCAAATATTGTAATGTGTGGTTCATTTTTAAATTGTATAACATATAACGAAACTGTTACCAAGAAGACAACTTGTCATTACTTCTCCTGGTGCGTCGTCTGCAGGTAGCATGTCGGCGTGGAGTACATGGCGTACATTTGATGTTTGAAGCCTTCTTCATTGACAAAACTGAAAAATATAATTACATATATTTATGTATATTAATATAAACTCCAAATATTGTAATGTGTGGTTCATTTTAAATTGTATAACATATAAACGAAACTGTTACCAAGAAGACAACTTGTCATTACTTCTCCTGCTGCGTCGTCTGCAGGTAGCATGTCGGCGTGGAGTACATGGCGTACATTTGATGTTTGAAGCCTTCTTCATTGACTAAACTGAAAAATATAATTAATATATATATAATAACATATATTTATGTATATTAATATAAACTCCAAATATTGTAATGTGTGGGTTCATTTTAAATTGTATAGCATATAACGAAACTGTTACCAAGAAGACAACTTGTCATTACTTCTCCTGGTGCGTCGTCTGCAGGTAGCATGTCGGCGTGGAGTACATGGCGTACATTTGATGTTTGAAGCCTTCTTCATTGACAAAACTGAAAAATATAATTACATATATTTATGTATATTAATATAAACTCCAAATATTGTAATGTGTGGTTCATTTTAAATTGTATAACATATAACGAAGCTGTTACCAAGAAGACAACTTGTCATTACTTCTCCTGGTGCGTCGTCTGCAGGTAGCATGTCGGCGTGGAGTACATGGCGTACATTTGATGTTTGAAGCCTTCTTCATTGACAAAACTGAAAAATATAATTACATATATTTATGTATATTAATATAGAGGTGGTAGAGCCTAACTGTGGTAGGTCACTACAGTTCGAACATGGGCTGGCTCGACCGGGGAAGTACCACCCTCCCACAGAAGATCGGCGTGAAGTAGCCTTCAATGGCTGCGTTTCGTCTGATGAGTGGGAGAGCCGGTTGCCCTTTCCTTTCCCCACCCTTCCCTCTCCCGGGATGTTGATGTGTCTGTTGACTTTCTGTCCTACATTAGTCGAAGTCTGTTTTGAGATGTTGAGCGTGTTTCATTGGCATGGGGCCAGGGAGACCCGATGAAACGGTTTACCGCTGGCCGCCCGTTGGTCTGTAGGGGACCCGAACCTAGACTGTCCCGATCTAGGAGGCTGTCCCACCGCCAATGTCAAAAGCCCGTCGGTTGTTGACTGTGCCGGAGTGGGAGACCGGGGTGGAACCCAGTTTGCAACCGCGGGTCGGATCGGGGGCCCTTCCGTGCCCCATGCCAGTAACACACAAAACTCTGCGCTCAAAACAGATCAATGGCAATGTTCATTGACAGGATAGTTGATAGGCTATCAGCATCCTTCCTTCACTCCCACTTCCTGAACCAAAAAAAAATAATAATAATATGGCTGTCAAAAAAAAGGTAATAAAGGTCTCTACAGCGGCGACCCCTTCCACGTTTGTAGTGGACTTTTGCAACATAAGGGGTATTCACTCCAATCTTAATGCTGTCCATCACCACCTAGAGACGGCTAAGCCGGCCTTGTTATTTTTGACTGAAACACAAATATCCACTCCCCTAGATACCTCGTATCTGCATTACCCCGGCTACAGACTTGAGCACCTATTTCTACCTCGGGCCGGGGTGTGCTTATACGTCAAGGAAGATATTTGTTGTCAACGTCTTGACAGCCTCGAACATAGGGACCTATCAGTGATGTGGGTGCGAGTGGACAACGGTAGCTCAAGCCGTATCTACGCGTGCCTGTATAGGTCCCATAGTGGTAACACCGAAGTCGATCGTCTTTTTGGACACATCCAGGAGGCTACAGAATTTGTTCTCCAGCGGTATCCCAGCGCGGAGGTAGTGATCCTTGGCGACTTTAACTCCCACCATTGCGAATGGTTAGGATCACGTACCACAGACTACGCTGGTAAAACCGCAAATAACTTTGCTCTGGCTTATGGGTTAACTCAGGTAGTTCCAGAACACACTCGGATCCCTGATGTTGAGGACCATAACCCCTCTTTGTTGGACCTTCTGCTGACCACTCGCCCGGATCGCTACATGGTGTCCGTCAATGCACCCCTTGGGTCATCTGACCACTGCCTGGTACACTCCGAGGCTCAAATAGTGCAAAAAACGACTCCTCGTCCACCAGGGAGACGTCTTGTATGGCACTACAAGTCAGCAGATTGGGATGGTTTGCGAGAATATTACGCATCCTACCCCTGGAGGCAGCTTTGTTTTTCTTCGGAAGATCCTTCGATCTGCGCGAACGCCGTTGCGGATACTATTCTGCAGGGAATGGAATGTTTCATTCCCAGCTCTGTTATTCGCACGGGGGGTAAGTCGCGGCCCTGGTTTGATAAATCCTGTACAGGAGCGTTACGCTCGAAACAGTTGAAGTACCGATTATGGGCTGCGGCATCAGCTGCGAAGGATCCAAAATTGTCCGAATTGAAAAAGGGTTATAATGCTGCTTCCAGGTCTTGCAAAAAGGAGATCGCCAGAGCAAAAAAGGAGCACGTACGCAGAATTGGAGAGAGACTACTAGACGTTCCCTCGGGAACTCGTTCTTTTTGGTCTCTCGCCAAAGCGGTACAAGGCAATTTTTGTAAGTCCTCTCTACCATCCTTGCACAATCCTGACGGGACGCTGGCTCATTCCGCAAAAGAGAAGGCTGACCTTTTGTGCACTCTTTTTGCGTCGAATTCGACCCTTGACGACGAGGGAAAAGCACCACCTACCATCCCACGGTGCCGAGAAACTATGCGCAATGTGCGTTTTACGCAGAGCGCTGTGCGTGCCGCCCTATCGTCCCTCGACGTCAAGAAATCCAGCGGCCCAGATGGTATCCCAGCCATTGTGCTTAAGATGTGTGTGCTCCTGAATTGACTTCGGTTTTAACGCGCCTATTCTCACTCTCTTATACTACTGGTATAGTACCGTCTTCGTGGAAAGTGGCCAATGTCCACCCTATTCCCAAGAAGGGTGACAGCACAGATCCATCCAATTACAGGCCTATTGCGATTACTTCCCTACTCTCAAAGGTGATGGAGCGAATCATCAATACGCAACTTTTGGGTTATCTAGAGGATAACCAGCTTATTAGTGACCGTCAGTATGGTTTTCGCCACGGCCGAAGCGCTGGTGATCTTCTAGTATACCTCACGTATCGATGGGCTGAAGCCATTGAGAGCAAAGGGGAGGCCATGGCGGTCAGCCTAGACATCGCGAAGGCCTTTGATCGGGTCTGGCATCGCGCACTTCTATCGAAGCTACCATCGTACGGACTATCCGAGGAATTATGCAACTGGATAGCCAGCTTCCTCGATGGGCGGAGCATACAGGTCGTTGTAGATGGTTCTTGCTCGGAACCCAAGCCCATCAACGCTGGCGTCCCACAAGGCTCAGTGCTATCACCAACACTGTTCATTCTGCATATCAACGATATGCTGCGAACCAGCAACATTCCGTGCTATGCAGATGACAGTACTGGTGACGCTTACTACATGGGCCGAGCTAATATTCCTCGTGACCAAGTAGAAGAGAGCAGAAAGAGACTTGTGTCTGAAATTGAGACCTCCCTGGAGCAGGTCTCCGAATGGGGTAAGCTGAATCTGGTTCAGTTTAATCCCAAGAAGACACAAGTTTGCGCGTTTACCACTAAAAAGACCCCATTTACTGTAGCTCCAACGTTCCAGGACATTCCCCTTAAGATCAGACAGAGCATTGGGATCCTTGGGGTTGACATAGCGAACGACGTTCAATTCCGGAGACATTTGGAGGACAAGGCTAAATTAGCGTCTAAAAACTAGGGGTACTGAGTAGAGCGAGGCAGTACTTCACACCGGGACACTTGCTTTTATTATATAAAGCACAGGTTCGTCCCCACATGAAGTATTGTTCTCACCTCTGGTCCGGTGCCCCACAGTACCAACTTCTTCCACTTGACTCCATACAACGTCGGGCAGTTCGTATTGTCAACGATCCCATGCTCACAGACGATCTAGAACCTTTAAGCCTCCGAAGGGATGTAAGCTCCCTTTGTGTATTCTATCGTCTGTACAATGGGGAATGTTCCGAGGAACTGTTTGATGTAGTGCCATCTTCCACATTCCACCATCGCACTACTCGGCGTAGGGACGGATTTCATCCACATCACCTGGATGCATTCAATTGCAAGACTGTACGTGCGTCGCGTTCATTCTTACCACGCACGTGCAGGATGTGGAATGATCTTCCGCCCGAGGCTTTTCCAGAGAGCTACAACATGGGGTCTTTCAAAAAGCAAGTGTTCAGGCTCCTTTTCAAACAAGGCCGGCAACGCATCAACAACACCCCTTGTGTTGCAGATGTCCATGGGCGACGGCACCTACTTACCATCAGGTAGGCCGTCTGCTCGCTTGCCCCTTAGGGCCATAAAAAAAAAAAAAAAATATAAACTCCAAATATTGTAATGTGTGGTTCATTTTAAATTGTATAACATATAACGAAACTCTTACCAAGAAGAGAACTTGTCATTACTTCTCCTGGTGCGTCGTCTGCAGGTAGCATGTCGGCGTGGAGTACATGGCGTACATTTGATGTTTGAAGCCTTCTTCATTGACTAAACTGAAAAATATAATTAATATATATATAATTACATATATTTATGTATATTAATATAAACTCCAAATATTGTAATGTGTGGTTCATTTTAAATTGTATAACATATAACGAAACTGTTACCAAGAAGACAACTTGTCATTACTTCTCCTGGTGCGTCGTCTGCAGGTAGCATGTCGGCGTGGAGTACATGGCGTACATTTGATGTTTGAAGCCTTCTTCATTGACTAAACTGAAAAATATAATTAATATATATATAATTACATATATTTATGTATATTAATATAAACTCCAAATATTGTAATGTGTGGTTCATTTTAAATTGTATAACATATAACGAAACTGTTACCAAGAAGACAACTTGTCATTACTTCTCCTGGTGCGTCGTCTGCAGGTAGCATGTCGGCGTGGAGTACATGGCGTACATTTGATGTTTGAAGCCTTCTTCATTGACAAAACTGAAAAATACAATTACATATATTTATGTATATTAATATAAACTCCAAATATTGTAATGTGTGGTTCATTTTAAATTGTATAACATATAACGAAAACTGTTACCAAGAAGACAACTTGTCATTACTTCTCCTGGTGCGTCGTCTGCAGGTAGCATGTCGGCGTGGAGTACATGGCGTACATTTGATGTTTGAAGCCTTCTTCATTGACAAAACTGAAAAATATAATTAATATATATATATATATATAATAACATATATTTATGTATATTAATATAAACTCCAAATATTGTAATGTGTGGTTCATTTTAAATTGTATAACATATAACGAAACTCTTACCAAGAAGACAACTTGTCATTACTTCTCCTGGTGCGTCGTCTGCAGGTAGCATGTCGGCGTGGAGTACATGGCGTACATTTGATGTTTGAAGCCTTCTTCATTGACAAAACTGAAAAATACAATTACATATATTTATGTATATTAATATAAACTCCAAATATTGTAATGTGTGGTTCATTTTAAATTGTATAACATATAAAGAAACTGTTACCAAGAAGACAACTTGTCATTACTTCTCCTGGTGCGTCGTCTGCAGGTAGCATGTCGGCGTGGAATACATGGCGTACATTTGATGTTTGAAGCCTTCTTCATTGACAAAACTGAAAAATACAATTACATATATTTATGTATATTAATATAAACTCCAAATATTGTAATGTGTGGTTCATTTAAAATTGTATAACATATAACGAAACTGTTACCAAGAAGACAACTTGTCATTACTTCTCCTGGTGCGTCGTCTGCAGGTAGCATGTCGGCGTGGAGTACATGGCGTACATTTGATGTTTGAAGCCTTCTTCATTGACTAAACTGAAAAATATAATTAATATATATATAATAACATATATGTATTTATGTATATTAATATAAACTCCAAATATTGTAATGTGTGGTTCATTTTAAATTGTATAACATATAACGAAACTGTTACCAAGAAGACAACTTGTCATTACTTCTCCTGGTGCGTCGTCTGCAGGTAGCAAGTCGGCGTAGAGTACATGGCGTACATTTGATGTTTGAAGCCTTCTTCATTGACAAAACTGAAAAATATAATTACATATATTTATGTATATTAATATAAACTCCAAATATTGTAATGTGTGGTTCATTTTAAATTGTATAACATATAACGAAACTGTTACCAAGAAGACAACTTGTCATTACTTCTCCTGGTGCGTCGTCTGCAGGTAGCATGTCGGCGTGGAGTACATGGCGTACATTTGATGTTTGAAGCCTTCTTCATTGACAAAACTGAAAAAATATAATTAATATATATATAATAACATATATTTATGTATATTAATATAAACTCCAAATATTGTAATGTGTGGTTCATTTTAAATTGTATAACATATAACGAAACTCTTACCAAGAAGACAACTTGTCATTACTTCTCCTGGTGCGTCGTCTGCAGGTAGCATGTCGGCGTGGAGTACATGGCGTACATTTGATGTTTGAAGCCTTCTTCATTGACTAAACTGAAAAATATAATTAATATATATATAATAACATATATTTATGTATATTAATATAAACTCCAAATATTGTAATGTGTGGTTCATTTTAAATTGTATAACATATAACGAAACTGTTACCAAGAAGACAACTTGTCATTACTTCTCCTGGTGCGTCGTCTGCAGGTAGCATGTCGGCGTGGAGTACATGGCGTACATTTGATGTTTGAAGCCTTCTTCATTGACAAAACTGAAAAATACAATTACATATATTTATGTATATTAATATAAACTCCAAATATTGTAATGTGTGGTTCATTTTAAATTGTATAACATATAACGAAACTCTTACCAAGTTTACAAGACACTGCCTCGCTTGTAATAAGGAACTGTACCCCAGGGTTTTAACAATGAAAACACTCTGTTGTTTCAGATCTTAGATCCCTCAGATCCATTTTATATTTTAATTAATTTGGCTTATATCTAATACCATAAAAATTTTGTTAGCGTGTTTTACTTTCTATCACTACTGCCATCTATTATTAACTTAAGGTACTAAATTACATGCATAATACTAAATTAAATACATAAGATTATACATGCCGCCCACCAAGGCCAAAGTTTGCCTTTGGACTTTAATTTACAAAGGTTATTCCGCTATGGGAAGGATACACAATTTAGAGGTGGGTCTTTTGAGAGCACCTGATTTGGTTTTGAGTGTTACTACCCGCACTACATTATCCTTACCAGGATGGGTGTCTATCACTCTGCCGTAAAGCCACCGACAGGGAGGCATATTGTCCTCTTTTACGACCACTACATCACCAACCTTAAATTGAGTGGAAAGATTTCCTTTATACTGTAGCAGAAATTTTGAAAGGTATTCCTGCGACCATTGTCGCCAAAAGATTTGAAGCATAAGTTGAGTGTATTGCCACCTCCTCAATGAACTCACATTTAAAGTCTCTACGTTTTGATCAGGAACTGTTACCAGCGGTTCTCCGATGAGAAAGTGTCCGGGGGTTAAAATGGTGTCAGGATCATCTTTGATCACAGACAACGGACGAGAGTTCAGGCATGCTTCTACCTGGGCCAGGACTGTTGCCATCTCCTCATAAGTTAAAGTTGAGTTGCCAACAATTCTTTTCAAGTGGTACTTTACCGACTTGACTCCTGCTTCCCACAAACCTCCAAAATTAGGGGAATGGGGGGGTATAAAGTGCCATTCGCAATTATTAATGGTCAACGCTTCGGCAACTTCTGTAAGCAGCTGCTTCTGTTCAGCCATACTGAGTCCTTTGAGCTCATTTGATGCTCCAATGAAATTGGTGGCATTGTCGCTCCACAGATGCGAACAATGACCACGTCTGGCTACAAACCGTTTAAAGGCCTGTAAGAATCCTTCTGATGTTAGGTCGCTTACGACCTCTAAGTGAATGGCCCTTGTCGCCATACAAACGAATAAGGCGATATATCCTTTATAGGATTTGTTGCCCTCTACCTTTGCTCACTCTTAGTTGGATTGGGCCGGCGTAATCGACGCCACTGTTGCTGAACGCTCGAGATGGAGTAATCCTAGCAGAAGGTAGTTGTCCCATTAAAGGAGATTTTGAAATTGCAGCATTTTTGATACACGTGACGCATGAACGGTAATGAGATTTTGCTAACTGTTTGCCGCCGATGATCCAGTATCTCGTTTGGACGTAACACAATGTAGCTTGCGGTCCGCCATGAAGGGTGTTCTTGTGGGCCTCAGCCACAATTAGTTGAGCCAGGCGACAATTTTTGGGTATTATGATGGGATGCTTTCGAGTGAATGTTAATAAATCTGATTGGTGCAATCGTCCACCTACTCTTAAGATGCCATGTTCGTCCAGATATGGAGTGAGTGCCTTTAACTTGGAGTGCTTAGGTAAGTCTTGGATAACTTTAATATTCTTTATTTCTTTTTCGAAGCAACTCAATTGACACTGTTTTATATAACGATTTAAGGCCTCATTCAATTCCTCCGTGGTAAGGCAAGTAGTGCCTTTGAAAGCAGTTTTTCTTAATTACATTAGCAAACCGCACGCAGTAGGCAAGCACTCTTTTTGCCTTTGTTAACGACGAGGACCTGTTCAATAGATTAGAAAACATGTTGTCACTCTCCAAAATCGCGCAGTGGGTTTTAATCAATTCCAACTCAGTTTCCAGTTGCTTAGGCTTGTTGTAAGTGATGGTAGCATTAGATAAAAATTCTGGTCCGTTGTACCACATGGACCAGTTGTTAACCAGTTCAGCGGGATTTAAGCCGCGAGATGCGCAGTCAGCTGGATTGTGTTTAGAGGTGACGTGTGACCAATTTAGTGGCTCTAAATTCATTAAAATTTCGGATACCCTATTTGCTACAAACACACTCCACTTGCTAGGATGTTTGTTTAACCATGCTAGAACGACGGTTGAGTCAGTCCAAGCGTGTAAGTTGTGTTTTGCAACGTTTAGTATGGTTGCTACTTCTGTTAATAATTTGGTTACCATGACTGCTCCACATAGTTCGAGCCTCGGTATTGAAATTTGTTTTACAGGCGCGACTCTCGTTTTTGCCGTAACCAATGAGACGCTGACCTTTTCCTTCGGGTGACAGAGTTCGAATGTATACCACTGCAGCGTACGCTGATTTCGACGCATCACAAAAGCCATGCAGTTCAACTTCGCGATCTTCTTTTGATGTCCCCATCCATCTTGGTATACGTAATTCTCTTAATTTGATTTGTTCACTACGGTAAGTTAACCATTCTTTTAATAAGTTGTCTGGAACGACTTCGTCCCAGGCAATTCCTGCAAGCCATAGCTTTTGTATCATCATTTTTGCTAATATTATATTGGGTCCAACCCACCCTAATGGATCATAAAAACGTGCTATATCCGATATAATTTTTCTTTTTGTTACAGGTTCCTGCAGTGTCGGTAGGTTTATTACGAAGCGGATCGTGTCTTCGTTTCGGTCAAAGGTAAGTCCCATTGTTTTTACTAGCTCATCTTCTTTTATTTCCTTATCACTTCCTTTTAGTATAGTTTTGTCCTTTCTTTGCATTATTTCGGTAAGGTTTTTGTTGTTGCTTGTCCATTTTTGAAGTTCAAAACCCGCTTTACTCAGTAGCTCATTCATTTCATTAAATAGCTCGATTCCTTCATTCACGTTTTGAACTCCGCTCATGAAATCATCTACGTAGAAATCATTTAACGTTTTCTGAGCTGCCATAGGGTATTCTTCGCTGTGATCACGTGCAACTTGTTGGAGTGCCTTTACGGCCAGATAAGGCGCGGAAGCCGTGCCAAATGTAACTCGGTTAAGTCGGTAATGTTTTATTTTTTCGTTAGGATTATCTCTCCACAGGATTCTTTGATAATCGTTGTCCCGTTTATCCATTTTCACTTGCCGATACATCTTAATAATATCCGCAGATAGACAAATGGGTGCCATCCGCCATTTCATGATGATATGTTTAGACATAACAGAACTTAGGTTCTGGTTGAATTGTTGGTCCCACTAGTAAATGATCGTTCAGTGACATGTTATTTTTTCCTTTGCAGGACGCATCGAAAACAACTCTCACCTTTGTAGTTGTTTTGTCATTTCTCACAACCGCGTGATGGGGTAAGTAAATTGCGTTTTTATTATCGATTTCTGTTTCAGGTACAAGCTCTAAATGATTAAGAGTAATGTATTCGTTTATAACTTCATGATATTTAGTTTGTAACTCTTTGTCCCTATTTAATTTATGTTCTAATGATTTTAGCCTTCTCTCGGCGATTTCCCGTGAAGATGTCACTTGAGGATTCTCGCTCTTGAGCGGAAGACGAACGACATAGCGACCATCTGCATCTCCACGTGTTGTCTTCGCAGCCTGATATTCGTCCCTTAGCTGACATCTTTTTCAGCCCCAGGTATTGCACAGTCGATTCCGTTATGAAAGACGACTGCGACCCTTGATCGATCAAGGCTCGGATAATTAAGTTTTCCCCCCTTCGTGAAACTGCCTTGACCAATGCAGTTGCAAGTAGTACTTGCTGATAAGTGAGTGTGCTCGATGCTAAACATGAGACTACTTGCGATGTATCATTTGACGAAGAGGCAATACTCTCACTTGCCTCATTATTCCCGTTATTATCACCCTTGGGGTGTAAAAGAGAGTTGTGTGAACGCTTACACACACGACATTTCACCTTGCTGTGGCATTCCCTGGCAGAGTGATTTTCACCCAAGCAATTAAAACACAAGTTATTGTTAGTAACAATTTTGCGGCGTGCGTCAATTGACGCCTTGTGAAACTGCGTACATTGATTAATTTTATGATTTTCTTTACATAAGACACAAGTTACAGTCTTTGTAATATGTAACGCCTTTATTTTAGTTGTAGTGTTAATAGGTTTATTTGATTGTGACAACCGGTTGATAGCTGAAAATCGTTCCTTAAGGAAATTAACAAACAATTGATAAGTGGGCAATTCGTCAGAAGTAGTTTTTGCGGTACAATGAAATTCCCACTGACGACGTGTCTCTGGGTCTAGTTTTAAATTAATTAGATGAATGACGATCATATCCCATTCCTCAACTTTTATTCCTAAACTTGCCAAACTTGCCAAACATTCATTTGTAGTATCTACAAGCTCTTTTAGCCCGACACTGGACTCGGTGGTAAGATTTTTCTGGCTCAAAAATCTTTTAAGAACGTGATGACATATCCACTTTTTATCATTGTATCGTTCGTTTACCACTAGCCAACAACGCTCAAAGTTTCCTTCCTCAATAGGTACATGTTTAATTAACTGTTCGGCTTCTCCTTTAAGGTAACATTTGAGGTAATGAAGTCTTTGAATCTCATCCAAACATTCGTTATTAATAACAAGAGATTTGAAGAGAGATTTGAACGTTGTCCACTCTTGGTAATTTCCAGAAAAGTGAGGTATATTTATTTGTGGATAGTTTGCATGCATTCTATTTGAAACTTTAGGTTTCGGTTCATTACTTTCAACTATTAATTTTGATTCAAATTGTTTAGATAACGTTTTAAGATCACACTTATATTCTAAATACATTTCTTCAGCTTTGTCATAAACATTTTTAGTGACATAACTTGAACCTTTAACATCCTTTGCATTATAGCTTCTAAATAAGTCTTTGTGACCAGACAGAAATTCAAACCACAATTGTTCAAGATTTTCTAGTCTACTATCTACATATTCTTTGGTTATACGTTCTTTAGGCGATTTCTTAAAATTAGTCTTTTGCCTTTACAATACGTTCATACAAATCTTCTTGGAAGTTAATAATGTTTTCCATGTTTACAAATTAAAATTATACAAAGCAAAAATTATTTTAAATTTACAACAATATTTTAAGTGTTTTTAAACATTGATTAACAAACGTAGTAAAAGTATTCAACGAAATTTTTCTAAGTGTCTGAATTACATATATAAGAAATTTAAAATTTGGGCATGGATTCCCCGTATCTTCGTTTTTTTTTTGTAAATTATACTAAGTGTTTTTAAACATTAATTAACAAATGCAGTAACTATTCAAAGAAATTTTTTCTAAGTGTTTGAATTACATATATAAGAAATTTAAAATTTGGGCATAGGTTCCCCGTACCTTCGTTTTTTTGTAAATTATTCTAAGTCCTAATATCATGCAAATTATTTCTAAGTTAAAATTAATATAATTATTTTTTAAAGTCTAAACTACACAATATGTTCTAAGATAATTCACTGTAATGTAATTTTTATAAGTTTTTGAGATTCTTTAAAGTTAATTTCTTCTAAGTAATAAGGTTCAAAGTACTTACAATTGTCCAGACACAGATATTCACAACACTAATCACTCACTATCACTTTTAATGACGTACTGTGAGAGAGGGACGCCTTGATTCCCCTCGGACCTCAGTACCAGCTGCTCCCCGCAGCCGATGCTGGCGCTGATGATGACCTGACCTCTTGGTGATGACGTACTGAGAGAGGGACGCCTTGAATCCCCTCGGACCTCAGTAGTTGGTGACTGTTCCGTGGATCCTTGCCGCACCCGATGCTGATGACGGGTAGATTCCGCCCACCGTGACCTGACCGCTTGAAGACGCGGTCTGAAGCTATCCGAGGCTGCACTTCGCCTCGATTAGCTCCTGGGACTTGCGTTTGCGACAGCAATCCACTGCCCGCAAGTGTAGTTTCACAAAAAACGGATCTTTCGCGGCACTTCGCGGTTATAGATCCGGCTCGAAGGACCAATTTAAAAGACACTGCCTCGCTGGTAATAAGGAACTGTACCCCAGGGTTTTAACAATGAAAACACTCTGTTGTTTCAGATCTTAGATCCCTCAGATCCATTTTATATTTTAATTAATTTGGCTTATATCTAATACCATAAAAATTTTGTTAGCGTGTTTTACTTTCTATC
Source organism: Danaus chrysippus (assembly GCA_916720795.1). NCBI lineage: Eukaryota > Metazoa > Arthropoda > Insecta > Lepidoptera > Nymphalidae > Danaus > Danaus chrysippus. Next base: position 534,272 of record CAKASE010000004.1, on the reverse strand, counting down.
ACTACTGCCATCTATTATTAACTTAAGGTACTAAATTACATGCATAATACTAAATTAAATACATAAGATTATACACCAAGAAGACAACTTGTCATTACTTCTCCTGGTGCGTCGTCTGCAGGTAGCATGTCGGCGTGGAGTACATGGCGTACATTTGATGTTTGAAGCCTTCTTCATTGACTAAACTGAAAAATATAATTAATATATATATAATAACATATATTTATGTATATTAATATAAACTCCAAATATTGTAATGTGTGGTTCATTTTAAATTGTATAACATATAACGAAACTGTTACCAAGAAGATAACTTGTCATTACTTCTCCTGGTGCGTCGTCTGCAGGTAGCATGTCGGCGTGGAGTACATGGCGTACATTTGATGTTTGAAGCCTTCTTCATTGACTAAACTGAAAAATATAATTAATATATATATATAATAACATATATTTATGTATATTAATATAAACTCCAAATATTGTAATGTGTGGTTCATTTTAAATTGTATAACATATAACGAAACTGTTACCAAGAAGACAACTTGTCATTACTTTCTCCTGGTGCGTCGTCTGCAGGTAGCATGTCGGCGTGGAGTACATGGCGTACATTTGATGTTTGAAGCCTTCTTCATTGACAAAACTGAAAAATATAATTAATATATATGTAATAACATATATTTATGTATATTAATATAAACTCCAAATATTGTAATGTGTGGTTCATTTTTAAATTGTATAACATATAACGAAACTCTTACCAAGAAGACAACTTGTCATTACTTCTCCTGGTGCGTCGTCTGCAGGTAGCATGTCGGCGTGGAGTACATGGCGTACATTTGATGTTTGAAGCCTTCTTCATTGACAAAACTGAAAAATATAATTAATATATATATAATAACATATATTTATGTATATTAATATAAACTCCAAATATTGTAATGTGTGGTTCATTTTAAATTGTATAACATATAACGAAACTCTTACCAAGAAGACAACTTGTCATTACTTCTCCTGGTGCGTCGTCTGCAGGTAGCATGTCGGCGTGGAGTACATGGCGTACATTTGATGTTTGAAGCCTTCTTCATTGACTAAACTGAAAAATATAATTAATATATATATAATAACATATATTTATGTATATTAATATAAACTCCAAATATTGTAATGTGTGGTTCATTTTAAATTGTATAACATATAACGAAACTGTTACCAAGAAGACAACTTGTCATTACTTCTCCTGGTGCGTCGTCTGCAGGTAGCATGTCGGCATGGAGTACATGGCGTACATTTGATGTTTGAAGCCTTCTTCATTGACAAAACTGAAAAATATAATTAATATATATATAATAACATATATTTATGTATATTAATATAAACTCCAAATATTGTAATGTGTGGTTCATTTTAAATTGTATAACATATAACGAAACTGTTACCAAGAAGACAACTTGTCATTACTTCTCCTGGTGCGTCGTCTGCAGGTAGCATGTCGGCGTGGAGTACATGGCGTACATTTGATGTTTGAAGCCTTCTTCATTGACAAAACTGAAAAATATAATTAATATATATATAATAACATATATTTATGTATATTAATATAAACTCCAAATATTGTAATGTGTGGTTCATTTTAAATTGTATAACATATAACGAAACTCTTACCAAGAAGACAACTTGTCATTACTTCTCCTGGTGCGTCGTCTGCAGGTAGCATGTCGGCGTGGAGTACATGGCGTACATTTGATGTTTGAAGCCTTCTTCATTGACTAAACTGAAAAATATAATTAATATATATATAATAACATATATTTATGTATATTAATATAAACTCCAAATATTGTAATGTGTGGTTCATTTTAAATTGTATAACATATAACGAAACTGTTACCAAGAAGACAACTTGTCATTACTTCTCCTGGTGCGTCGTCTGCAGGTAGCATGTCGGCGTGGAGTACATGGCGTACATTTGATGTTTGAAGCCTTCTTCATTGACAAAACTGAAAAATATAATTAATATATATATAATAACATATATTTATGTATATTAATATAAACTCCAAATATTGTAATGTGTGGTTCATTTTAAATTGTATAACATATAACGAAACTGTTACCAAGAAGACAACTTGTCATTACTTCTCCTGGTGCGTCGTCTGCAGGTAGCATGTCGGCGTGGAGTACATGGCGTACATTTGATGTTTGAAGCCTTCTTCATTGACAAAACTGAAAAATATAATTAATATATACAGGGTGACTGGTGAATTACTATCGATATTTGAGGACGTGATATTTGACGATCATATATGACAAAATAAAAATTAATATAACATAAATATTAATAAACTTCTAGGTAAAGTTAACCAAAAGTTTATGTAATTAATTACGCATCGTATGAACACCCTACAGATTAGGTATACACACACACACTCACACATACGCGCGCGGCGGCGTGTTTGTTGTATCAGCACGCCGCCGCACGCGTCCACACTAGGAACACTTGGAACGTGTACACACTTTATTTATTTATACGGAAATTTGGTCAAAAATTAAGTACCTATTTTTTTTTACATAATTCGAATGAGAATCATGTACCGAGTATGCTCCTTAAATATTGATAGTAATTCACCAGTCACCCTGTATATATATAATAACATATATTTATGTATATTAATATAAACTCCAAATATTGTAATGTGTGGTTCATTTTAAATTGTATAACATATAACGAAACTCTTACCAAGAAGACAACATGTCATTACTTCTCCTGGTGCGTCGTCTGCAGGTAGCATGTCGGCGTGGAGTACATGGCGTACATTTGATGTTTGAAGCCTTCTTCATTGACTAAACTGAAAAATATAATTAATGTATATATAATAACATATATTTATGTATATTAATATAAACTCCAAATATTGTAATGTGTGGTTCATTTTAAATTGTATAACATATAACGAAACTCTTACCAAGAAGACAACTTGTCATTACTTCTCCTGGTGCGTCGTCTGCAGGTAGCATGTCGGCGTGGAGTACATGGCGTACATTTGATGTTTGAAGCCTTCTTCATTGACAAAACTGAAAAATATAATTAATATATATGTAATAACATATATTTATGTATATTAATATAAACTCCAAATATTGTAATGTGTGGTTCATTTTAAATTGTATAACATATAACGAAACTGTTACCAAGAAGACAACTTGTCATTACTTCTCCTGGTGCGTCGTCTGCAGGTAGCATGTCGGCGTGGAGTACAAGGCGTACATTTGATGTTTGAAGCCTTCTTCATTGACAAAACTGAAAAATACAATTACATATATTTATGTATATTAATATAAACTCCAAATATTGTAATGTGTGGTTCATTTTAAATTGTATAACATATAACGAAACTCTTACCAAGAAGACAACTTGTCATTACTTCTCCTGGTGCGTCGTCTGCAGGTAGCATGTCGGCGTGGAGTACATGGCGTACATTTGATGTTTGAAGCCTTCTTCATTGACAAAACTGAAAAATATAATTAATATATATATAATAACATATATTTATGTATATTAATATAAACTCCAAATATTGTAATGTGTGGTTCATTTTAAATTGTATAACATATAACGAAACTCTTACCAAGAAGACAACTTGTCATTACTTCTCCTGGTGCGTCGTCTGCAGGTAGCATGTCGGCGTGGAGTACATGGCGTACATTTGATGTTTGAAGCCTTCTTCATTGACAAAAACTGGAAAATATAATTAATATATATGTAATAACATATATTTATGTATATTAATATAAACTCCAAATATTGTAATGTGTGGTTCATTTTAAATTGTATAACATATAACGAAACTGTTACCAAGAAGACAACTTGTCATTACTTCTCCTGGTGCGTCGTCTGCAGGTAGCATGTCGGCGTGGAGTACATGGCGTACATTTGATGTTTGAAGCCTTCTTCATTGACAAAACTGAAAAATATAATTAATATATACAGGGTGACTGGTGAATTACTATCGATATTTGAGGACGTGATATTTGACGATCATATATGACAAAATAAAAATTAATACATATAACATAAATATTAATAAACTTCTAGGTAAAGTTAACCAAAAGTTATGTAATTAATTACGCATCGTATGAACACCCTACAGATTAGGTATACACACACACTCACACATATGCGCGCGGCGGCGGCGTGTTGTTGTATCAGCACGCCGCCGCACGCGTCCACACTAGGAACACTTGGAACGTGTACACACTTTATTTATTTATACGGAAATTTGGTCAAAAATTAAGTACCTATTTTTTTTACATAATTCGAATGAGAATCATGTACCGAGTATGCTCCTTAAATATTGATAGTAATTCACCAGTCACCCTGTATATATATAATAACATATATTTATGTATATTAATATAAACTCCAAATATTGTAATGTGTGGTTCATTTTAAATTGTATAACATATAACGAAACTCTTACCAAGAAGACAACATGTCATTACTTCTCCTGGTGCGTCGTCTGCAGGTAGCATGTCGGCGTGGAGTACATGGCGTACATTTGATGTTTGAAGCCTTCTTCATTGACAAAACTGAAAAATATAATTAATATATATGTAATAACATATATTTATGTATATTAATATAAACTCCAAATATTGTAATGTGTGGTTCATTTTAAATTGTATAACATATAACGAAACTGTTACCAAGAAGACAACTTGTCATTACTTCTCCTGGTGCGTCGTCTGCAGGTAGCATGTCGGCGTGGAGTACAAGGCGTACATTTGATGTTTGAAGCCTTCTTCATTGACAAAACTGAAAAATACAATTACATATATTTATGTATATTAATATAAACTCCAAATATTGTAATGTGTGGTTCATTTTAAATTGTATAACATATAACGAAACTCTTACCAAGAAGACAACTTGTCATTACTTCTCCTGGTGCGTCGTCTGCAGGTAGCATGTCGGCGTGGAGTACATGGCGTACATTTGATGTTTGAAGCCTTCTTCATTGACAAAACTGAAAAATATAATTAATATATATATAATAACATATATTTATGTATATTAATATAAACTCCAAATATTGTAATGTGTGGTTCATTTTAAATTGTATAACATATAACGAAACTCTTACCAAGAAGACAACTTGTCATTACTTCTCCTGGTGCGTCGTCTGCAGGTAGCATGTCGGCGTGGAGTACATGGCGTACATTTGATGTTTGAAGCCTTCTTCATTGACAAAACTGGAAAATATAATTAATATATATGTAATAACATATATTTATGTATATTAATATAAACTCCAAATATTGTAATGTGTGGTTCATTTTAAATTGTATAACATATAACGAAACTGTTACCAAGAAGACAACTTGTCATTACTTCTCCTGGTGCGTCGTCTGCAGGTAGCATGTCGGCGTGGAGTACATGGCGTACATTTGATGTTTGAAGCCTTCTTCATTGACAAAACTGAAAAATATAATTAATATATACAGGGTGACTGGTGAATTACTATCGATATTTGAGGACGTGATATTTGACGATCATATATGACAAAATAAAAATTAATATAACATAAATATTAATAAACTTCTAGGTAAAGTTAACCAAAAGTTATGTAATTAATTACGCATCGTATGAACACCCTACAGATTAGGTATACACACACACTCACACATACGCGCGCGGCGGCGTGTTGTTGTATCAGCACGCCGCCGCACGCGTCCACACTAGGAACACTTGGAACGTGTACACACTTTATTTATTTATACGGAAATTTGGTCAAAAATTAAGTACCTATTTTTTTTACATAATTCGAATGAGAATCATGTACCGAGTATGCTCCTTAAATATTGATAGTAATTCACCAGTCACCCTGTATATATATAATAACATATATTTATGTATATTAATATAAACTCCAAATATTGTAATGTGTGGTTCATTTTAAATTGTATAACATATAACGAAACTCTTACCAGGAAGACAACATGTCATTACTTCTCCTGGTGCGTCGTCTGCAGGTAGCATGTCGGCGTGGAGTACATGGCGTACATTTAATGTTTGAAGCCTTCTTCATTGACAAAACTGAAAAATACAATTACATATAATTATGTATATTAATATAAACTCCAAATATTGTAATGTGTGGTTCATTTTAAATTGTATAACATATAACGAAACTCTTACCAAGAAGACAACTTGTCATTACTTCTCCTGGTGCGTCGTCTGCAGGTAGCATGTCGGCGTGGAGTACATGGCGTACATTTGATGTTTGAAGCCTTCTTCATTGACTAAACTGAAAAATATAATTAATATATATATAATAACATATATTTATGTATATTAATATAAACTCCAAATATTGTAATGTGTGGTTCATTTTAAATTGTATAACATATAACGAAACTGTTACCAAGAAGACAACTTGTCATTACTTCTCCTGGTGCGTCGTCTGCAGGTAGCATGTCGGCGAGGAGTACATGGCGTACATTTGATGTTTGAAGCCTTCTTCATTGACTAAACTGAAAAATATAATTAATATATATATAATAACATATATTTATGTATATTAATATAAACTCCAAATATTGTAATGTGTGGTTCATTTTAAATTGTATAACATATAACGAAACTCTTACCAAGAAGACAACTTGTCATTACTTCTCCTGGTGCGTCGTCTGCAGGTAGCATGTCGGCGTGGAGTACATGGCGTACATTTGATGTTTGAAGCCTTCTTCATTGACTAAACTGAAAAATATAATTAATATATATATATAATAACATATATTTATGTATATTAATATAAACTCCAAATATTGTAATGTGTGGTTCATTTTAAATTGTATAACATATAACGAAACTGTTACCAAGAAGACAACTTGTCATTACTTCTCCTGGTGCGTCGTCTGCAGGTAGCATGTCGGCGTGGAGTACATGGCGTACATTTGATGTTTGAAGCCTTCTTCATTGACTAAACTGAAAAATATAATTAATATATATATAATAACATATATTTATGTATATTAATATAAACTCCAAATATTGTAATGTGTGGTTCATTTTAAATTGTATAACATATAACGAAACTCTTACCAAGAAGACAACTTGTCATTACTTCTCCTGGTGCGTCGTCTGCAGGTAGCATGTCGGCGTGGAGTACATGGCGTACATTTGATGTTTGAAGCCTTCTTCATTGACAAAACTGAAAAATATAATTAATATATACAGGGTGACTGGTGAATTACTATCGATATTTGAGGACGTGATATTTGACGATCATATATGACAAAATAAAAATTAATATAACATAAATATTAATAAACTTCTAGGTAAAGTTAACCAAAAGTTATGTAATTAATTACGCATCGTATGAACACCCTACAGATTAGGTATACACACACACTCACACATACGCGCGCGGCGGCGTGTTGTTGTATCAGCACGCCGCCGCACGCGTCCACACTAGGAACACTTGGAACGTGTACACACTTTATTTATTTATACGGAAATTTGGTCAAAAATTAAGTACCTATTTTTTTTTACATAATTCGAATGAGAATCATGTACCGAGTATGCTCCTTAAATATTGATAGTAATTCACCAGTCACCCTGTATATATATAATAACATATATTTATGTATATTAATATAAACTCCAAATATTGTAATGTGTGGTTCATTTTAAATTGTATAACATATAACGAAACTCTTACCAAGAAGACAACATGTCATTACTTCTCCTGGTGCGTCGTCTGCAGGTAGCATGTCGGCGTGGAGTACATGGCGTACATTTAATGTTTGAAGCCTTCTTCATTGACAAAACTGAAAAATACAATTACATATAATTATGTATATTAATATAAACTCCAAATATTGTAATGTGTGGTTCATTTTAAATTGTATAACATATAACGAAACTCTTACCAAGAAGACAACTTGTCATTACTTCTCCTGGTGCGTCGTCTGCAGGTAGCATGTCGGCGTGGAGTACATGGCGTACATTTGATGTTTGAAGCCTTCTTCATTGACTAAACTGAAAAATATAATTAATATATATATAATAACATATATTTATGTATATTAATATAAACTCCAAATATTGTAATGTGTGGTTCATTTTAAATTGTATAACATATAACGAAACTGTTACCAAGAAGACAACTTGTCATTACTTCTCCTGGTGCGTCGTCTGCAGGTAGCATGTCGGCGTGGAGTACATGGCGTACATTTGATGTTTGAAGCCTTCTTCATTGACTAAACTGAAAAATATAATTAATATATATATAATAACATATATTTATGTATATTAATATAAACTCCAAATATTGTAATGTGTGGTTCATTTTAAATTGTATAACATATAACGAAACTCTTACCAAGAAGACAACTTGTCATTACTTCTCCTGGTGCGTCGTCTGCAGGTAGCATGTCGGCGTGGAGTACATGGCGTACATTTGATGTTTGAAGCCTTCTTCATTGACAAAACTGAAAAATATAATTAATATATATGTAATAACATATATTTATGTATATTAATATAAACTCCAAATATTGTAATGTGTGGTTCATTTTAAATTGTATAACATATAACGAAACTCTTACCAAGAAGACAACTTGTCATTACTTCTCCTGGTGCGTCGTCTGCAGGTAGCATGTCGGCGTGGAGTACATGGCGTACATTTGATGTTTGAAGCCTTCTTCATTGACAAAACTGAAAAATATAATTTCATATATTTATGTATATTAATATAAACTCCAAATATTGTAATGTGTGGTTCATTTTAAATTGTATAACATATAACGAAACTGTTACCAAGAAGACAACTTGTCATTACTTCTCCTGGTGCGTCGTCTGCAGGTAGCATGTCGGCGTGGAGTACATGGCGTACATTTGATGTTTGAAGCCTTCTTCATTGACAAAACTGAAAAATATAATTAATATATACAGGGTGACTGGTGAATTACTATCGATATTTGAGGACGTGATATTTGACGATCATATATGACAAAATAAAAATTAATATAACATAAATATTAATAAACTTCTAGGTAAAGTTAACCAAAAGTTATGTAATTAATTACGCATCGTATGAACACCCTACAGATTAGGTATACACACACACTCACACATACGCGCGCGGCGGCGTGTTGTTGTATCAGCACGCCGCCGCACCCGTCCACACTAGGAACACTTGGAACGTGTACACACTTTATTTATTTATACGGAAATTTGGTCAAAAATTAAGTACCTATTTTTTTTACATAATTCGAATGAGAATCATGTACCGAGTATGCTCCTTAAATATTGATAGTAATTCACCAGTCACCCTGTATATATATAATAACATATATTTATGTATATTAATATAAACTCCAAATATTGTAATGTGTGGTTCATTTTAAATTGTATAACATATAACGAAACTCTTACCAAGAAGACAACTTGTCATTACTTCTCCTGGTGCGTCGTCTGCAGGTAGCATGTCGGCGTGGAGTACATGGCGTACATTTGATGTTTGAAGCCTTCTTCATTGACAAAACTGAAAAATATAATTAATATATATGTAATAACATATATTTATGTATATTAATATAAACTCCAAATATTGTAATGTGTGGTTCATTTTAAATTGTATAACATATAACGAAACTCTTACCAAGAAGACAACTTGTCATTACTTCTCCTGGTGCGTCGTCTGCAGGTAGCATGTCGGCGTGGAGTACATGGCGTACATTTGATGTTTGAAGCCTTCTTCATTGACAAAACTGAAAAATATAATTTCATATATTTATGTATATTAATATAAACTCCAAATATTGTAATGTGTGGTTCATTTTAAATTGTATAACATATAACGAAACTGTTACCAAGAAGACAACTTGTCATTACTTCTCCTGGTGCGTCGTCTGCAGGTAGCATGTCGGCGTGGAGTACATGGCGTACATTTGATGTTTGAAGCCTTCTTCATTGACAAAACTGAAAAATATAATTAATATATACAGGGTGACTGGTGAATTACTATCGATATTTGAGGACGTGATATTTGACGATCATATATGACAAAATAAAAATTAATATAACATAAATATTAATAAACTTCTAGGTAAAGTTAACCAAAAGTTATGTAATTAATTACGCATCGTATGAACACCCTACAGATTAGGTATACACACACACTCACACATACGCGCGCGGCGGCGTGTTGTTGTATCAGCACGCCGCCGCACGCGTCCACACTAGGAACACTTGGAACGTGTACACACTTTATTTATTTATACGGAAATTTGGTCAAAAATTAAGTACCTATTTTTTTTACATAATTCGAATGAGAATCATGTACCGAGTATGCTCCTTAAATATTGATAGTAATTCACCAGTCACCCTGTATATATATAATAACATATATTTATGTATATTAATATAAACTCCAAATATTGTAATGTGTGGTTCATTTTAAATTGTATAACATATAACGAAACTCTTACCAAGAAGACAACTTGTCATTACTTCTCCTGGTGCGTCGTCTGCAGGTAGCATGTCGGCGTGGAGTACATGGCGTACATTTGATGTTTGAAGCCTTCTTCATTGACAAAACTGAAAAATATAATTAATATATATGTAATAACATATATTTATGTATATTAATATAAACTCCAAATATTGTAATGTGTGGTTCATTTTAAATTGTATAACATATAACGAAACTCTTACCAAGAAGACAACTTGTCATTACTTCTCCTGGTGCGTCGTCTGCAGGTAGCATGTCGGCGTGGAGTACATGGCGTACATTTGATGTTTGAAGCCTTCTTCATTGACAAAACTGAAAAATATAATTAATATATATGTAATAACATATATTTATGTATATTAATATAAACTCCAAATATTGTAATGTGTGGTTCATTTTAAATTGTATAACATATAACGAAACTCTTACCAAGAAGACAACATGTCATTACTTCTCCTGGTGCGTCGTCTGCAGGTAGCATGTCGGCGTGGAGTACATGGCGTACATTTGATGTTTGAAGCCTTCTTCATTGACTAAACTGAAAAATATAATTAATGTATATATAATAACATATATTTATGTATATTAATATAAACTCCAAATATTGTAATGTGTGGTTCATTTTAAATTGTATAACATATAACGAAACTCTTACCAAGAAGACAACTTGTCATTACTTCTCCTGGTGCGTCGTCTGCAGGTAGCATGTCGGCGTGGAGTACATGGCGTACATTTGATGTTTGAAGCCTTCTTCATTGACAAAACTGAAAAATATAATTAATATATATGTAATAACATATATTTATGTATATTAATATAAACTCCAAATATTGTAATGTGTGGTTCATTTTAAATTGTATAACATATAACGAAACTCTTACCAAGAAGACAACTTGTCATTACTTCTCCTGGTGCGTCGTCTGCAGGTAGCATGTCGGCGTGGAGTACATGGCGTACATTTGATGTTTGAAGCCTTCTTCATTGACAAAACTGAAAAATATAATTTCATATATTTATGTATATTAATATAAACTCCAAATATTGTAATGTGTGGTTCATTTTAAATTGTATAACATATAACGAAACTGTTACCAAGAAGACAACTTGTCATTACTTCTCCTGGTGCGTCGTCTGCAGGTAGCATGTCGGCGTGGAGTACATGGCGTACATTTGATGTTTGAAGCCTTCTTCATTGACAAAACTGAAAAATATAATTAATATATACAGGGTGACTGGTGAATTACTATCGATATTTGAGGACGTGATATTTGACGATCATATATGACAAAATAAAAATTAATATAACATAAATATTAATAAACTTCTAGGTAAAGTTAACCAAAAGTTATGTAATTAATTACGCATCGTATGAACACCCTACAGATTAGGTATACACACACACTCACACACATACGCGCGCGGCGGCGTGTTTGTTGTATCAGCACGCCGCCGCACGCGTCCACACTAGGAACACTTGGAACGTGTACACACTTTATTTATTTATACGGAAATTTGGTCAAAAATTAAGTACCTATTTTTTTTACATAATTCGAATGAGAATCATGTACCGAGTATGCTCCTTAAATATTGATAGTAATTCACCAGTCACCCTGTATATATATAATAACATATATTTATGTATATTAATATAAACTCCAAATATTGTAATGTGTGGTTCATTTTAAATTGTATAACATATAACGAAACTCTTACCAAGAAGACAACTTGTCATTACTTCTCCTGGTGCGTCGTCTGCAGGTAGCATGTCGGCGTGGAGTACATGGCGTACATTTGATGTTTGAAGCCTTCTTCATTGACAAAACTGAAAAATATAATTAATATATATGTAATAACATATATTTATGTATATTAATATAAACTCCAAATATTGTAATGTGTGGTTCATTTTAAATTGTATAACATATAACGAAACTCTTACCAAGAAGACAACTTGTCATTACTTCTCCTGGTGCGTCGTCTGCAGGTAGCATGTCGGCGTGGAGTACATGGCGTACATTTGATGTTTGAAGCCTTCTTCATTGACAAAACTGAAAAATATAATTAATATATATGTAATAACATATATTTATGTATATTAATATAAACTCCAAATATTGTAATGTGTGGTTCATTTTAAATTGTATAACATATAACGAAACTCTTACCAAGAAGACAACATGTCATTACTTCTCCTGGTGCGTCGTCTGCAGGTAGCATGTCGGCGTGGAGTACATGGCGTACATTTGATGTTTGAAGCCTTCTTCATTGACTAAACTGAAAAATATAATTAATGTATATATAATAACATATATTTATGTATATTAATATAAACTCCAAATATTGTAATGTGTGGTTCATTTTAAATTGTATAACATATAACGAAACTCTTACCAAGAAGACAACTTGTCATTACTTCTCCTGGTGCGTCGTCTGCAGGTAGCATGTCGGCGTGGAGTACATGGCGTACATTTGATGTTTGAAGCCTTCTTCATTGACAAAACTGAAAAATATAATTTCATATATTTATGTATATTAATATAAACTCCAAATATTGTAATGTGTGGTTCATTTTAAATTGTATAACATATAACGAAACTGTTACCAAGAAGACAACTTGTCATTACTTCTCCTGGTGCGTCGTCTGCAGGTAGCATGTCGGCGTGGAGTACATGGCGTACATTTGATGTTTGAAGCCTTCTTCATTGACAAAACTGAAAAATATAATTAATATATACAGGGTGACTGGTGAATTACTATCGATATTTGAGGACGTGATATTTGACGATCATATATGACAAAATAAAAATTAATATAACATAAATATTAATAAACTTCTAGGTAAAGTTAACCAAAAGTTATGTAATTAATTACGCATCGTATGAACACCCTACAGATTAGGTATACACACACACTCACACATACGCGCGCGGCGGCGTGTTGTTGTATCAGCACGCCGCCGCACGCGTCCACACTAGGAACACTTGGAACGTGTACACACTTTATTTATTTATACGGAAATTTGGTCAAAAATTAAGTACCTATTTTTTTTTACATAATTCGAATGAGAATCATGTACCGAGTATGCTCCTTAAATATTGATAGTAATTCACCAGTCACCCTGTATATATATAATAACATATATTTATGTATATTAATATAAACTCCAAATATTGTAATGTGTGGTTCATTTTAAATTGTATAACATATAACGAAACTCTTACCAAGAAGACAACATGTCATTACTTCTCCTGGTGCGTCGTCTGCAGGTAGCATGTCGGCGTGGAGTACATGGCGTACATTTGATGTTTGAAGCCTTCTTCATTGACTAAACTGAAAAATATAATTAATGTATATATAATAACATATATTTATGTATATTAATATAAACTCCAAATATTGTAATGTGTGGTTCATTTTAAATTGTATAACATATAACGAAACTCTTACCAAGAAGACAACTTGTCATTACTTCTCCTGGTGCGTCGTCTGCAGGTAGCATGTCGGCGTGGAGTACATGGCGTACATTTGATGTTTGAAGCCTTCTTCATTGACAAAACTGAAAAATACAATTACATATATTTATGTATATTAATATAAACTCCAAATATTGTAATGTGTGGTTCATTTTAAATTGTATAACATATAACGAAACTCTTACCAAGAAGACAACTTGTCATTACTTCTCCTGGTGCGTCGTCTGCAGGTAGCATGTCGGCGTGGAGTACATGGCGTACATTTGATGTTTGAAGCCTTCTTCATTGACAAAACTGAAAAATATAATTAATATATATATAATAACATATATTTATGTATATTAATATAAACTCCAAATATTGTAATGTGTGGTTCATTTTAAATTGTATAACATATAACGAAACTCTTACCAAGAAGACAACTTGTCATTACTTCTCCTGGTGCGTCGTCTGCAGGTAGCATGTCGGCGTGGAGTACATGGCGTACATTTGATGTTTGAAGCCTTCTTCATTGACAAAACTGAAAAATATAATTTCATATATTTATGTATATTAATATAAACTCTAAATATTGTAATGTGTGGTTCATTTTAAATTGTATAACATATAACGAAACTGTTACCAAAAAGACAACTTGTCATTACTTCTCCTGGTGCGTCGTCTGCAGGTAGCATGACGGCGTGGAGTACATGGCGTACATTTGATGTTTGAAGCCTTCTTCATTGACAAAACTGAAAAATATAATTAATATATACAGGGTGACTGGTGAATTACTATCGATATTTGAGGACGTGATATTTGACGATCATATATGACAAAATAAAAATTAATACATATAACATAAATATTAATAAACTTCTAGGTAAAGTTAACCAAAAGTTATGTAATTAATTACGCATCGTATGAACACCCTACAGATTAGGTATACACACACACTCACACATACGCGCGCGGCGGCGTGTTGTTGTATCAGCACGCCGCCGCACGCGTCCACACTAGGAATACTTGGAACGTGTACACACTTTATTTATTTATACGGAAATTTGGTCAAAAATTAAGTACCTATTTTTTTTACATAATTCGAATGAGAATCATGTACCGAGTATGCTCCTTAAATATTGATAGTAATTCACCAGTCACCCTGTATATATATAACATATATTTATGTATATTAATATAAAGTCCAAATATTGTAATGTGTGGTTCATTTTAAATTGTATAACATATAACGAAACTCTTACCAAGAAGACAATATGTCATTACTTCTCCTGGTGCGTCGTCTGCAGGTAGCATGTCGGCGTGGAGTACATGGCGTACATTTGATGTTTGAAGCCTTCTTCATTGACTAAACTGAAAAATATAATTAATGTGTATATAATAACATATATTTATGTATATTAATATAAACTCCAAATATTGTAATGTGTGGTTCATTTTAAATTGTATAACATATAACGAAACTCTTACCAAGAAGACAACTTGTCATTACTTCTCCTGGTGCGTCGTCTGCAGGTAGCATGTCGGCGTAGAGTACATGGCGTACATTTGATGTTTGAAGCCTTCTTCATTGACAAAACTGAAAAATATAATTACATATATTTATGTATATTAATATAAACTCCAAATATTGTAATGTGTGGTTCATTTTAAATTGTATAACATATAACGAAACTGTTACCAAGAAGACAACTTGTCATTACTTCTCCTGGTGCGTCGTCTGCAGGTAGCATGTCGGCGTGGAGTACATGGCGTACATTTGATGTTTGAAGCCTTCTTCATTGACAAAACTGAAAAATATAATTACATATATTTATGTATATTAATATAAACTCCAAATATTGTAATGTGTGGTTCATTTTAAATTGTATAACATATAACGAAACTCTTACCAAGAAGACAACATGTCATTACTTCTCCTGGTGCGTCGTCTGCAGGTAGCATGTCGGCGTGGAGTACATGGCGTACATTTGATGTTTGAAGCCTTCTTCATTGACTAAACTGAAAAATATAATTAATGTATATATAATAACATATATTTATGTATATTAATATAAACTCCAAATATTGTAATGTGTGGTTCATTTTAAATTGTATAACATATAACGAAACTCTTACCAAGAAGACAACTTGTCATTACTTCTCCTGGTGCGTCGTCTGCAGGTAGCATGTCGGCGTGGAGTACATGGCGTACATTTGATGTTTGAAGCCTTCTTCATTGACAAAACTGAAAAATATAATTTCATATATTTATGTATATTAATATAAACTCCAAATATTGTAATGTGTGGTTCATTTTAAATTGTATAACATATAACGAAACTGTTACCAAGAAGACAACTTGTCATTACTTCTCCTGGTGCGTCGTCTGCAGGTAGCATGTCGGCGTGGAGTACATGGCGTACATTTGATGTTTGAAGCCTTCTTCATTGACAAAACTGAAAAAATATAATTAATATATACAGGTTGACTGGTGAATTACTATCGATATTTGAGGACGTGATATTTGACGATCATATATGACAAAATAAAAATTAATATAACATAAATATTAATAAACTTCTAGGTAAAGTTAACCAAAAGTTATGTAATTAATTACGCATCGTATGAACACCCTACAGATTAGGTATACACACACACTCACACATACGCGCGCGGCGGCGTGTTTGTTGTATCAGCACGCCGCCGCACGCGTCCACACTAGGAACACTTGGAACGTGTACACACTTTATTTATTTATACGGAAATTTGGTCAAAAATTAAGTACCTATTTTTTTTACATAATTCGAATGAGAATCATGTACCGAGTATGCTCCTTAAATATTGATAGTAATTCACCAGTCACCCTGTATATATATAATAACATATATTTATGTATATTAATATAAACTCCAAATATTGTAATGTGTGGTTCATTTTAAATTGTATAACATATAACGAAACTCTTACCAAGAAGACAACATGTCATTACTTCTCCTGGTGCGTCGTCTGCAGGTAGCATGTCGGCGTGGAGTACATGGCGTACATTTGATGTTTGAAGCCTTCTTCATTGACTAAACTGAAAAATATAATTAATGTATATATAATAACATATATTTATGTATATTAATATAAACTCCAAATATTGTAATGTGTGGTTCATTTTAAATTGTATAACATATAACGAAACTCTTACCAAGAAGACAACTTGTCATTACTTCTCCTGGTGCGTCGTATGCAGGTAGCATGTCGGCGTGGAGTACATGGCGTACATTTGATGTTTGAAGCCTTCTTCATTGACAAAACTGAAAAATACAATTACATATATTTATGTATATTAATATAAACTCCAAATATTGTAATGTGTGGTTCATTTTAAATTGTATAACATATAACGAAACTCTTACCAAGAAGACAACTTGTCATTACTTCTCCTGGTGCGTCGTCTGCAGGTAGCATGTCGGCGTGGAGTACATGGCGTACATTTGATGTTTGAAGCCTTCTTCATTGACAAAACTGAAAAATATAATTAATATATATATAATAACATATATTTATGTATATTAATATAAACTCCAAATATTGTAATGTGTGGTTCATTTTAAATTGTATAACATATAACGAAATTCTTACCAAGAAGACAACTTGTCATTACTTCTCCTGGTGCGTCGTCTGCAGGTAGCATGTCGGCGTGGAGTACATGGCGTACATTTGATGTTTGAAGCCTTCTTCATTGACAAAACTGAAAAATATAATTTCATATATTTATGTATATTAATATAAACTCTAAATATTGTAATGTGTGGTTCATTTTAAATTGTATAACATATAACGAAACTGTTACCAAGAAGACAACTTGTCATTACTTCTCCTGGTGCGTCGTCTGCAGGTAGCATGACGGCGTGGAGTACATGGCGTACATTTGATGTTTGAAGCCTTCTTCATTGACAAAACTGAAAAATATAATTAATATATACAGGGTGACTGGTGAATTACTATCGATATTTGAGGACGTGATATTTGACGATCATATATGACAAAATAAAAATTAATACATATAACATAAATATTAATAAACTTCTAGGTAAAGTTAACCAAAAGTTATGTAATTAATTACGCATCGTATGAACACCCTACAGATTAGGTATACACACACACTCACACATACGCGCGCGGCGGCGTGTTGTTGTATCAGCACGCCGCCGCACGCGTCCACACTAGGAACACTTGGAACGTGTACACACTTTATTTATTTATACGGAAATTTGGTCAAAAATTAAGTACCTATTTTTTTTACATAATTCGAATGAGAATCATGTACCGAGTATGCTCCTTAAATATTGATAGTAATTCACCAGTCACCCTGTATATATATAATAACATATATTTATGTATATTAATATAAAGTCCAAATATTGTAATGTGTGGTTCATTTTAAATTGTATAACATATAACGAAACTCTTACCAAGAAGACAACATGTCATTACTTCTCCTGGTGCGTCGTCTGCAGGTAGCATGTCGGCGTGGAGTACATGGCGTACATTTGATGTTTGAAGCCTTCTTCATTGACTAAACTGAAAAATATAATTAATGTGTATATAATAACATATATTTATGTATATTAATATAAACTCCAAATATTGTAATGTGTGGTTCATTTTAAATTGTATAACATATAACGAAACTCTTACCAAGAAGACAACTTGTCATTACTTCTCCTGGTGCGTCGTCTGCAGGTAGCATGTCGGCGTGGAGTACATGGCGTACATTTGATGTTTGAAGCCTTCTTCATTGACAAAACTGAAAAATATAATTACATATATTTATGTATATTAATATAAACTCCAAATATTGTAATGTGTGGTTCATTTTAAATTGTATAACATATAACGAAACTGTTACCAAGAAGACAACTTGTCATTACTTCTCCTGGTGCGTCGTCTGCAGGTAGCATGTCGGCGTGGAGTACATGGCGTACATTTGATGTTTGAAGCCTTCTTCATTGACAAAACTGAAAAATATAATTACATATATTTATGTATATTAATATAAACTCCAAATATTGTAATGTGTGGTTCATTTTAAATTGTATAACATATAACGAAACTGTTACCAAGAAGACAACTTGTCATTACTTCTCCTGGTGCGCGTCTGCAGGTAGCATGTCGGCGTGGAGTACATGGCGTACATTTGATGTTTGAAGCCTTCTTCATTGACAAAACTGAAAAATATAATTACATATATTTATGTATATTAATATAAACTCCAAATATTGTAATGTGTGGTTCATTTTAAATTGTATAACATATAACGAAACTGTTACCAAGAAGACAACTTGTCATTACTTCTCCTGGTGCGTCGTCTGCAGGTAGCATGTCGGCGTGGAGTACATGGCGTACATTTGATGTTTGAAGCCTTCTTCATTGACAAAACTGAAAAATATAATTACATATATTTATGTATATTAATATAAACTCCAAATATTGTAATGTGTGGTTCATTTTAAATTGTATAACATATAACGAAACTGTTACCAAGAAGACAACTTGTCATTAGTTCTCCTGGTGCGTCGTCTGCAGGTAGCATGTCGGCGTGGAGTACATGGCGTACATTTGATGTTTGAAGCCTTCTTCATTGACAAAACTGAAAAATATAATTACATATATTTATGTATATTAATATAAACTCCAAATATTGTAATGTGTGGTTCATTTTAAATTGTATAACATATAACGAAACTCTTACCAAGAAGACAACTTGTCATTACTTCTCCTGGTGCGTCGTCTGCAGGTAGCATGTCGGCGTGGAGTACATGGCGTACATTTGATGTTTGAAGCCTTCTTCATTGACTAAACTGAAAAATATAATTAATATATATATAATAACATATATTTATGTATATTAATATTAACTCCAAATATTGTAATGTGTGGTTCATTTTAAATTGTATAACATATAAAGAAACTGTTACCAAGAAGAGAACTTGTCATTACTTCTCCTGGTGCGTCGTCTGCAGGTAGCATGTCGGCGTGGAGTACATGGCGTACATTTGATGTTTGAAGCCTTCTTCATTGACAAAACTGAAAAATATAATTACATATATTTATGTATATTAATATAAACTCCAAATATTGTAATGTGTGGTTCATTTTAAATTGTATAACATATAACGAAACTGTTACCAAGAAGACAACTTGTCATTACTTCTCCTGGTGCGTCGTCTGCAGGTAGCATGTCGGCGTGGAGTACATGGCGTACATTTGATGTTTGAAGCCTTCTTCATTGACAAAACTGAAAAATATAATTACATATATTTATGTATATTAATATAAACTCCAAATATTGTAATGTGTGGTTCATTTTAAATTGTATAACATATAACGAAACTCTTACCAAGAAGACAACTTGTCATTACTTCTCCTGGTGCGTCGTCTGCAGGTAGCATGTCGGCGTGGAGTACATGGCGTACATTTGATGTTTGAAGCCTTCTTCATTGACTAAACTGAAAAATATAATTAATATATATATAATAACATATATGTATGTATATTAATATAAACTCCAAATATTGTAATGTGTGGTTCATTTTAAATTGTATAACATATAAAGAAACTGTTACCAAGAAGAGAACTTGTCATTACTTCTCCTGGTGCGTCGTCTGCAGGTAGCATGTCGGCGTGGAGTACATGGCGTACATTTGATGTTTGAAGCCTTCTTCATTGACTAAACTGAAAAATATAATTAATATATATATAATAACATATATTTATGTATATTAATATAAACTCCAAATATTGTAATGTGTGGTTCATTTTAAATTGTATAACATATAACGAAACTGTTACCAAGAAGACAACTTGTCATTACTTCTCCTGCTGCGTCGTCTGCAGGTAGCATGTCGGCGTGGAGTACATGGCGTACATTTGATGTTTGAAGCCTTCTTCATTGACTAAACTGAAAAATATAATTAGTATATATATAATAACATATATTTATGTATATTAATATAAACTCCAAATATTGTAATGTGTGGTTCATTTTAAATTGTATAACATATAAAGAAACTGTTACCAAGAAGACAACTTGTCATTACTTCTCCTGGTCCGTCGTCTGCAGGTAGCATGTCGGCGTGGAGTACATGGCGTACATTTGATGTTTGAAGCCTTCTACATTGACAAAACTGAAAAATATAATTACATATATTTATGTATATTAATATAAACTCCAAATATTGTAATGTGTGGTTCATTTTAAATTGTATAACATATAACGAAACTGTTACCAAGAAGAGAACTTGTCATTACTTCTCCTGGTGCGTCGTCTGCAGGTAGCATGTCGGCGTGGAGTACATGGCGTACATTTGATGTTTGAAGCCTTCTTCATTGACAAAACTGAAAAATATAATTACATATATTTATGTATATTAATATAAACTCCAAATATTGTAATGTGTGGTTCATTTTAAATTGTATAACATATAACGAAACTCTTACCAAGAAGACAACTTGTCATTACTTCTCCTGGTGCGTCGTCTGCAGGTAGCATGTCGGCGTGGAGTACATGGCGTACATTTGATGTTTGAAGCCTTCTTCATTGACAAAACTGAAAAATATAATTTCATATATTTATGTATATTAATATAAACTCCAAATATTGTAATGTGTGGTTCATTTTAAATTGTATAACATATAACGAAACTGTTACCAAGAAGACAACTTGTCATTACTTCTCCTGGTGCGTCGTCTGCAGGTAGCATGTCGGCGTGGAGTACATGGCGTACATTTGATGTTTGAAGCCTTCTTCATTGACAAAACTGAAAAATATAATTAATATATACAGGGTGACTGGTGAATTACTATCGATATTTGAGGACGTGATATTTGACGATCATATATGACAAAATAAAAATTAATACATATAACATAAATATTAATAAACTTCTAGGTAAAGTTAACCAAAAGTTATGTAATTAATTACGCATCGTGTGAACACCCTACAGATTAGGTATACACACACACTCACACATACGCGCGCGGCGGCGTGTTGTTGTATCAGCACGCCGCCGCACGCGTCCACACTAGGAACACTTGGAACGTGTACACACTTTATTTATTTATACGGAAATTTGGTCAAAAATTAAGTACCTATTTTTTTTACATAATTCGAATGAGAATCATGTACCGAGTATGCTCCTTAAATATTGATAGTAATTCACCAGTCACCCTGTATATATATAATAACATATATTTATGTATATTAATATAAACTCCAAATATTGTAATGTGTGGTTCATTTTAAATTGTATAACATATAACGAAACTCTTACCAAGAAGACAACTTGTCATTACTTCTCCTGGTGCGTCGTCTGCAGGTAGCATGTCGGCGTGGAGTACATGGCGTACATTTGATGTTTGAAGCCTTCTTCATTGACAAAACTGAAAAATATAATTAATATATATGTAATAACATATATTTATGTATATTAATATAAACTCCAAATATTGTAATGTGTGGTTCATTTTAAATTGTATAACATATAACGAAACTCTTACCAAGAAGACAACATGTCATTACTTCTCCTGGTGCGTCGTCTGCAGGTAGCATGTCGGCGTGGAGTACATGGCGTACATTTGATGTTTGAAGCCTTCTTCATTGACTAAACTGAAAAATATAATTAATGTATATATAATAACATATATTTATGTATATTAATATAAACTCCAAATATTGTAATGTGTGGTTCATTTTAAATTGTATAACATATAACGAAACTCTTACCAAGAAGACAACTTGTCATTACTTCTCCTGGTGCGTCGTCTGCAGGTAGCATGTCGGCGTGGAGTACATGGCGTACATTTGATGTTTGAAGCCTTCTTCATTGACAAAACTGAAAAATATAATTTCATATATTTATGTATATTAATATAAACTCCAAATATTGTAATGTGTGGTTCATTTTAAATTGTATAACATATAACGAAACTGTTACCAAGAAGACAACTTGTCATTACTTCTCCTGGTGCGTCGTCTGCAGGTAGCATGTCGGCGTGGAGTACATGGCGTACATTTGATGTTTGAAGCCTTCTTCATTGACAAAACTGAAAAATATAATTAATATATACAGGGTGACTGGTGAATTACTATCGATATTTGAGGACGTGATATTTGACGATCATATATGACAAAATAAAAATTAATATAACATAAATATTAATAAACTTCTAGGTAAAGTTAACCAAAAGTTATGTAATTAATTACGCATCGTATGAACACCCTACAGATTAGGTATACACACACACACTCACACATACGCGCGCGGCGGCGTGTTGTTGTATCAGCACGCCGCCGCACGCGTCCACACTAGGAACACTTGGAACGTGTACACACTTTATTTATTTATACGGAAATTTGGTCAAAAATTAAGTACCTATTTTTTTTACATAATTCGAATGAGAATCATGTACCGAGTATGCTCCTTAAATATTGATAGTAATTCACCAGTCACCCTGTATATATATAATAACATATATTTATGTATATTAATATAAACTCCAAATATTGTAATGTGTGGTTCATTTTAAATTGTATAACATATAACGAAACTCTTACCAAGAAGACAACATGTCATTACTTCTCCTGGTGCGTCGTCTGCAGGTAGCATGTCGGCGTGGAGTACATGGCGTACATTTGATGTTTCAAGCCTTCTTCATTGACTAAACTGAAAAATATAATTAATGTATATATAATAACATATATTTATGTATATTAATATAAACTCCAAATATTGTAATGTGTGGTTCATTTTAAATTGTATAACATATAACGAAACTCTTACCAAGAAGACAACTTGTCATTACTTCTCCTGGTGCGTCGTCTGCAGGTAGCATGTCGGCGTGGAGTACATGGCGTACATTTGATGTTTGAAGCCTTCTTCATTGACAAAACTGAAAAATACAATTACATATATTTATGTATATTAATATAAACTCCAAATATTGTAATGTGTGGTTCATTTTAAATTGTATAACATATAACGAAACTCTTACCAAGAAGACAACTTGTCATTACTTCTCCTGGTGCGTCGTCTGCAGGTAGCATGTCGGCGTGGAGTACATGGCGTACATTTGATGTTTGAAGCCTTCTTCATTGATAAAACTGAAAAATATAATTAATATATATATAATAACATATATTTATGTATATTAATATAAACTCCAAATATTGTAATGTGTGGTTCATTTTAAATTGTATAACATATAACGAAACTCTTACCAAGAAGACAACTTGTCATTACTTCTCCTGGTGCGTCGTCTGCAGGTAGCATGTCGGCGTGGAGTACATGGCGTACATTTGATGTTTGAAGCCTTCTTCATTGACAAAACTGAAAAATATAATTTCATATATTTATGTATATTAATATAAACTCTAAATATTGTAATGTGTGGTTCATTTTAAATTGTATAACATATAACGAAACTGTTACCAAGAAGACAACTTGTCATTACTTCTCCTGGTGCGTCGTCTGCAGGTAGCATGACGGCGTGGAGTACATGGCGTACATTTGATGTTTGAAGCCTTCTTCATTGACAAAACTGAAAAATATAATTAATATATACAGGGTGACTGGTGAATTACTATCGATATTTGAGGACGTGATATTTGACGATCATATATGACAAAATAAAAATTAATACATATAACATAAATATTAATAAACTTCTAGGTAAAGTTAACCAAAAGTTATGTAATTAATTACGCATCGTATGAACACCCTACAGATTAGGTATACACACACACTCACACATACGCGCGCGGCGGCGTGTTGTTGTATCAGCACGCCGCCGCACGCGTCCACACTAGGAACACTTGGAACGTGTACACACTTTATTTATTTATACGGAAATTTGGTCAAAAATTAAGTACCTATTTTTTTTACATAATTCGAATGAGAATCATGTACCGAGTATGCTCCTTAAATATTGATAGTAATTCACCAGTCACCCTGTATATATATAATAACATATATTTATGTATATTAATATAAAGTCCAAATATTGTAATGTGTGGTTCATTTTAAATTGTATAACATATAACGAAACTCTTACCAAGAAGACAACATGTCATTACTTCTCCTGGTGCGTCGTCTGCAGGTAGCATGTCGGCGTGGAGTACATGGCGTACATTTGATGTTTGAAGCCTTCTTCATTGACTAAACTGAAAAATATAATTAATGTGTATATAATAACATATATTTATGTATATTAATATAAACTCCAAATATTGTAATGTGTGGTTCATTTTAAATTGTATAACATATAACGAAACTCTTACCAAGAAGACAACTTGTCATTACTTCTCCTGGTGCGTCGTCTGCAGGTAGCATGTCGGCGTGGAGTACATGGCGTACATTTGATGTTTGAAGCCTTCTTCATTGACAAAACTGAAAAATATAATTACATATATTTATGTATATTAATATAAACTCCAAATATTGTAATGTGTGGTTCATTTTAAATTGTATAACATATAACGAAACTGTTACCAAGAAGACAACTTGTCATTACTTCTCCTGGTGCGTCGTCTGCAGGTAGCATGTCGGCGTGGAGTACATGGCGTACATTTGATGTTTGAAGCCTTCTTCATTGACAAAACTGAAAAATATAATTACATATATTTATGTATATTAATATAAACTCCAAATATTGTAATGTGTGGTTCATTTTAAATTGTATAACATATAACGAAACTGTTACCAAGAAGACAACTTGTCATTACTTCTCCTGGTGCGCGTCTGCAGGTAGCATGTCGGCGTGGAGTACATGGCGTACATTTGATGTTTGAAGCCTTCTTCATTGACAAAACTGAAAAATATAATTACATATATTTATGTATATTAATATAAACTCCAAATATTGTAATGTGTGGTTCATTTTAAATTGTATAACATATAACGAAACTGTTACCAAGAAGACAACTTGTCATTACTTCTCCTGGTGCGTCGTCTGCAGGTAGCATGTCGGCGTGGAGTACATGGCGTACATTTGATGTTTGAAGCCTTCTTCATTGACAAAACTGAAAAATATAATTACATATATTTATGTATATTAATATAAACTCCAAATATTGTAATGTGTGGTTCATTTTAAATTGTATAACATATAACGAAACTGTTACCAAGAAGACAACTTGTCATTACTTCTCCTGGTGCGTCGTCTGCAGGTAGCATGTCGGCGTGGAGTACATGGCGTACATTTGATGTTTGAAGCCTTCTTCATTGACAAAACTGAAAAATATAATTACATATATTTATGTATATTAATATAAACTCCAAATATTGTAATGTGTGGTTCATTTTAAATTGTATAACATATAACGAAACTCTTACCAAGAAGACAACTTGTCATTACTTCTCCTGGTGCGTCGTCTGCAGGTAGCATGTCGGCGTGGAGTACATGGCGTACATTTGATGTTTGAAGCCTTCTTCATTGACAAAACTGAAAAATATAATTACATATATTTATGTATATTAATATAAACTCCAAATATTGTAATGTGTGGTTCATTTTAAATTGTATAACATATAACGAAACTGTTACCAAGAAGACAACTTGTCATTACTTCTCCTGGTGCGTCGTC
The DNA here is from genome assembly GCA_916720795.1 of Danaus chrysippus. Lineage (NCBI taxonomy): Eukaryota > Metazoa > Arthropoda > Insecta > Lepidoptera > Nymphalidae > Danaus > Danaus chrysippus. The sequence goes on along the minus strand of CAKASE010000004.1, from coordinate 507,669 downwards.
TGCAGGTAGCATGTCGGCGTGGAGTACATGGCGTACATTTGATGTTTGAAGCCTTCTTCATTGACAAAACTGAAAAATATAATTACATATATTTATGTATATTAATATAAACTCCAAATATTGTAATGTGTGGTTCATTTTAAATTGTATAACATATAACGAAACTGTTACCAAGAAGACAACTTGTCATTACTTCTCCTGGTGCGTCGTCTGCAGGTAGCATGTCGGCGTGGAGTACATGGCGTACATTTGATGTTTGAAGCCTTCTTCATTGACAAAACTGAAAAATATAATTACATATATTTATGTATATTAATATAAACTCCAAATATTGTAATGTGTGGTTCATTTTAAATTGTATAACATATAACGAAACTCTTACCAAGAAGACAACTTGTCATTACTTCTCCTGGTGCGTCGTCTGCAGGTAGCATGTCGGCGTGGAGTACATGGCGTACATTTGATGTTTGAAGCCTTCTTCATTGACTAAACTGAAAAATATAATTAATATATATATAATAACATATATTTATGTATATTAATATAAACTCCAAATATTGTAATGTGTGGTTCATTTTAAATTGTATAACATATAAAGAAACTGTTACCAAGAAGAGAACTTGTCATTACTTCTCCTGGTGCGTCGTCTGCAGGTAGCATGTCGGCGTGGAGTACATGGCGTACATTTGATGTTTGAAGCCTTCTTCATTGACAAAACTGAAAAATATAATTACATATATTTATGTATATTAATATAAACTCCAAATATTGTAATGTGTGGTTCATTTTAAATTGTATAACATATAACGAAACTGTTACCAAGAAGACAACTTGTCATTACTTCTCCTGGTGCGTCGTCTGCAGGTAGCATGTCGGCGTGGAGTACATGGCGTACATTTGATGTTTGAAGCCTTCTTCATTGACAAAACTGAAAAATATAATTACATATATTTATGTATATTAATATAAACTCCAAATATTGTAATGTGTGGTTCATTTTAAATTGTATAACATATAACGAAACTCTTACCAAGAAGACAACTTGTCATTACTTCTCCTGGTGCGTCGTCTGCAGGTAGCATGTCGGCGTGGAGTACATGGCGTACATTTGATGTTTGAAGCCTTCTTCATTGACTAAACTGAAAAATATAATTAATATATATATAATAACATATATGTATGTATATTAATATAAACTCCAAATATTGTAATGTGTGGTTCATTTTAAATTGTATAACATATAAAGAAACTGTTACCAAGAAGAGAACTTGTCATTACTTCTCCTGGTGCGTCGTCTGCAGGTAGCATGTCGGCGTGGAGTACATGGCGTACATTTGATGTTTGAAGCCTTCTTCATTGACTAAACTGAAAAATATAATTAATATATATATAATAACATATATTTATGTATATTAATATAAACTCCAAATATTGTAATGTGTGGTTCATTTTAAATTGTATAACATATAACGAAACTGTTACCAAGAAGACAACTTGTCATTACTTCTCCTGCTGCGTCGTCTGCAGGTAGCATGTCGGCGTGGAGTACATGGCGTACATTTGATGTTTGAAGCCTTCTTCATTGACTAAACTGAAAAATATAATTAATATATATATAATAACATATATTTATGTATATTAATATAAACTCCAAATATTGTAATGTGTGGTTCATTTTAAATTGTATAACATATAAAGAAACTGTTACCAAGAAGACAACTTGTCATTACTTCTCCTGGTGCGTCGTCTGCAGGTAGCATGTCGGCGTGGAGTACATGGCGTACGTTTGATGTTTGAAGCCTTCTACATTGACAAAACTGAAAAATATAATTACATATATTTATGTATATTAATATAAACTCCAAATATTGTAATGTGTGGTTCATTTTAAATTGTATAACATATAACGAAACTGTTACCAAGAAGAGAACTTGTCATTACTTCTCCTGGTGCGTCGTCTGCAGGTAGCATGTCGGCGTGGAGTACATGGCGTACATTTGATGTTTGAAGCCTTCTTCATTGACAAAACTGAAAAATATAATTACATATATTTATGTATATTAATATAAACTCCAAATATTGTAATGTGTGGTTCATTTTAAATTGTATAACATATAACGAAACTCTTACCAAGAAGACAACTTGTCATTACTTCTCCTGGTGCGTCGTCTGCAGGTAGCATGTCGGCGTGGAGTACATGGCGTACATTTGATGTTTGAAGCCTTCTTCATTGACAAAACTGAAAAATATAATTTCATATATTTATGTATATTAATATAAACTCCAAATATTGTAATGTGTGGTTCATTTTAAATTGTATAACATATAACGAAACTGTTACCAAGAAGACAACTTGTCATTACTTCTCCTGGTGCGTCGTCTGCAGGTAGCATGTCGGCGTGGAGTACATGGCGTACATTTGATGTTTGAAGCCTTCTTCATTGACAAAACTGAAAAATATAATTAATATATACAGGGTGACTGGTGAATTACTATCGATATTTGAGGACGTGATATTTGACGATCATATATGACAAAATAAAAATTAATATAACATAAATATTAATAAACTTCTAGGTAAAGTTAACCAAAAGTTATGTAATTAATTACGCATCGTATGAACACCCTACAGATTAGGTATACACACACACTCACACATACGCGCGCGGCGGCGTGTTGTTGTATCAGCACGCCGCCGCACGCGTCCACACTAGGAACACTTGGAACGTGTACACACTTTATTTATTTATACGGAAATTTGGTCAAAAATTAAGTACCTATTTTTTTTACATAATTCGAATGAGAATCATGTACCGAGTATGCTCCTTAAATATTGATAGTAATTCACCAGTCACCCTGTATATATATAATAACATATATTTATGTATATTAATATAAACTCCAAATATTGTAATGTGTGGTTCATTTTAAATTGTATAACATATAACGAAACTCTTACCAAGAAGACAACTTGTCATTACTTCTCCTGGTGCGTCGTCTGCAGGTAGCATGTCGGCGTGGAGTACATGGCGTACATTTGATGTTTGAAGCCTTCTTCATTGACAAAACTGAAAAATATAATTTCATATATTTATGTATATTAATATAAACTCCAAATATTGTAATGTGTGGTTCATTTTAAATTGTATAACATATAACGAAACTGTTACCAAGAAGACAACTTGTCATTACTTCTCCTGGTGCGTCGTCTGCAGGTAGCATGTCGGCGTGGAGTACATGGCGTACATTTGATGTTTGAAGCCTTCTTCATTGACAAAACTGAAAAATATAATTAATATATACAGGGTGACTGGTGAATTACTATCGATATTTGAGGACGTGATATTTGACGATCATATATGACAAAATAAAAATTAATATAACATAAATATTAATAAACTTCTAGGTAAAGTTAACCAAAAGTTATGTAATTAATTACGCATCGTATGAACACCCTACAGATTAGGTATACACACACACTCACACATACGCGCGCGGCGGCGTGTTGTTGTATCAGCACGCCGCCGCACGCGTCCACACTAGGAACACTTGGAACGTGTACACACTTTATTTATTTATACGGAAATTTGGTCAAAAATTAAGTACCTATTTTTTTTACATAATTCGAATGAGAATCATGTACCGAGTATGCTCCTTAAATATTGATAGTAATTCACCAGTCACCCTGTATATATATAATAACATATATTTATGTATATTAATATAAACTCCAAATATTGTAATGTGTGGTTCATTTTAAATTGTATAACATATAACGAAACTCTTACCAAGAAGACAACTTGTCATTACTTCTCCTGGTGCGTCGTCTGCAGGTAGCATGTCGGCGTGGAGTACATGGCGTACATTTGATGTTTGAAGCCTTCTTCATTGATAAAACTGAAAAATATAATTAATATATATGTAATAACATATATTTATGTATATTAATATAAACTCCAAATATTGTAATGTGTGGTTCATTTTAAATTGTATAACATATAACGAAACTCTTACCAAGAAGACAACATGTCATTACTTCTCCTGGTGCGTCGTCTGCAGGTAGCATGTCGGCGTGGAGTACATGGCGTACATTTGATGTTTGAAGCCTTCTTCATGGACTAAACTGAAAAATATAATTAATGTATATATAATAACATATATTTATGTATATTAATATAAACTCCAAATATTGTAATGTGTGGTTCATTTTAAATTGTATAACATATAACGAAACTCTTACCAAGAAGACAACTTGTCATTACTTCTCCTGGTGCGTCGTCTGCAGGTAGCATGTCGGCGTGGAGTACATGGCGTACATTTGATGTTTGAAGCCTTCTTCATTGACAAAACTGAAAAATATAATTTCATATATTTATGTATATTAATATAAACTCCAAATATTGTAATGTGTGGTTCATTTTAAATTGTATAACATATAACGAAACTGTTACCAAGAAGACAACTTGTCATTACTTCTCCTGGTGCGTCGTCTGCAGGTAGCATGTCGGCGTGGAGTACATGGCGTACATTTGATGTTTGAAGCCTTCTTCATTGACAAAACTGAAAAATATAATTAATATATACAGGGTGACTGGTGAATTACTATCGATATTTGAGGACGTGATATTTGACGATCATATATGACAAAATAAAAATTAATATAACATAAATATTAATAAACTTCTAGGTAAAGTTAACCAAAAGTTATGTAATTAATTACGCATCGTATGAACACCCTACAGATTAGGTATACACACACACTCACACATACGCGCGCGGCGGCGTGTTGTTGTATCAGCACGCCGCCGCACGCGTCCACACTAGGAACACTTGGAACGTGTACACACTTTATTTATTTATACGGAAATTTGGTCAAAAATTAAGTACCTATTTTTTTTACATAATTCGAATGAGAATCATGTACCGAGTATGCTCCTTAAATATTGATAGTAATTCACCAGTCACCCTGTATATATATAATAACATATATTTATGTATATTAATATAAACTCCAAATATTGTAATGTGTGGTTCATTTTAAATTGTATAACATATAACGAAACTCTTACCAAGAAGACAACTTGTCATTACTTCTCCTGGTGCGTCGTCTGCAGGTAGCATGTCGGCGTGGAGTACATGGCGTACATTTGATGTTTGAAGCCTTCTTCATTGACAAAACTGAAAAATACAATTACATATATTTATGTATATTAATATAAACTCCAAATATTGTAATGTGTGGTTCATTTTAAATTGTATAACATATAACGAAACTCTTACCAAGAAGACAACTTGTCATTACTTCTCCTGGTGCGTCGTCTGCAGGTAGCATGTCGGCGTGGAGTACATGGCGTACATTTGATGTTTGAAGCCTTCTTCATTGACAAAACTGAAAAATATAATTAATATATATATAATAACATATATTTATGTATATTAATATAAACTCCAAATATTGTAATGTGTGGTTCATTTTAAATTGTATAACATATAACGAAACTCTTACCAAGAAGACAACTTGTCATTACTTCTCCTGGTGCGTCGTCTGCAGGTAGCATGTCGGCGTGGAGTACATGGCGTACATTTGATGTTTGAAGCCTTCTTCATTGATAAAACTGAAAAATATAATTAATATATATGTAATAACATATATTTATGTATATTAATATAAACTCCAAATATTGTAATGTGTGGTTCATTTTAAATTGTATAACATATAACGAAACTCTTACCAAGAAGACAACATGTCATTACTTCTCCTGGTGCGTCGTCTGCAGGTAGCATGTCGGCGTGGAGTACATGGCGTACATTTGATGTTTGAAGCCTTCTTCATGGACTAAACTGAAAAATATAATTAATGTATATATAATAACATATATTTATGTATATTAATATAAACTCCAAATATTGTAATGTGTGGTTCATTTTAAATTGTATAACATATAACGAAACTCTTACCAAGAAGACAACTTGTCATTACTTCTCCTGGTGCGTCGTCTGCAGGTAGCATGTCGGCGTGGAGTACATGGCGTACATTTGATGTTTGAAGCCTTCTTCATTGACAAAACTGAAAAATATAATTTCATATATTTATGTATATTAATATAAACTCCAAATATTGTAATGTGTGGTTCATTTTAAATTGTATAACATATAACGAAACTGTTACCAAGAAGACAACTTGTCATTACTTCTCCTGGTGCGTCGTCTGCAGGTAGCATGTCGGCGTGGAGTACATGGCGTACATTTGATGTTTGAAGCCTTCTTCATTGACAAAACTGAAAAATATAATTAATATATACAGGGTGACTGGTGAATTACTATCGATATTTGAGGACGTGATATTTGACGATCATATATGACAAAATAAAAATTAATATAACATAAATATTAATAAACTTCTAGGTAAAGTTAACCAAAAGTTATGTAATTAATTACGCATCGTATGAACACCCTACAGATTAGGTATACACACACACTCACACATACGCGCGCGGCGGCGTGTTGTTGTATCAGCACGCCGCCGCACGCGTCCACACTAGGAACACTTGGAACGTGTACACACTTTATTTATTTATACGGAAATTTGGTCAAAAATTAAGTACCTATTTTTTTTACATAATTCGAATGAGAATCATGTACCGAGTATGCTCCTTAAATATTGATAGTAATTCACCAGTCACCCTGTATATATATAATAACATATATTTATGTATATTAATATAAACTCCAAATATTGTAATGTGTGGTTCATTTTAAATTGTATAACATATAACGAAACTCTTACCAAGAAGACAACTTGTCATTACTTCTCCTGGTGCGTCGTCTGCAGGTAGCATGTCGGCGTGGAGTACATGGCGTACATTTGATGTTTGAAGCCTTCTTCATTGACAAAACTGAAAAATACAATTACATATATTTATGTATATTAATATAAACTCCAAATATTGTAATGTGTGGTTCATTTTAAATTGTATAACATATAACGAAACTCTTACCAAGAAGACAACTTGTCATTACTTCTCCTGGTGCGTCGTCTGCAGGTAGCATGTCGGCGTGGAGTACATGGCGTACATTTGATGTTTGAAGCCTTCTTCATTGACAAAACTGAAAAATATAATTAATATATATATAATAACATATATTTATGTATATTAATATAAACTCCAAATATTGTAATGTGTGGTTCATTTTAAATTGTATAACATATAAAGAAACTGTTACCAAGAAGAGAACTTGTCATTACTTCTCCTGGTGCGTCGTCTGCAGGTAGCATGTCGGCGTGGAGTACATGGCGTACATTTGATGTTTGAAGCCTTCTTCATTGACAAAACTGAAAAATATAATTACATATATTTATGTATATTAATATAAACTCCAAATATTGTAATGTGTGGTTCATTTTAAATTGTATAACATATAACGAAACTGTTACCAAGAAGACAACTTGTCATTACTTCTCCTGGTGCGTCGTCTGCAGGTAGCATGTCGGCGTGGAGTACATGGCGTACATTTGATGTTTGAAGCCTTCTTCATTGACAAAACTGAAAAATATAATTACATATATTTATGTATATTAATATAAACTCCAAATATTGTAATGTGTGGTTCATTTTAAATTGTATAACATATAACGAAACTCTTACCAAGAAGACAACTTGTCATTACTTCTCCTGGTGCGTCGTCTGCAGGTAGCATGTCGGCGTGGAGTACATGGCGTACATTTGATGTTTGAAGCCTTCTTCATTGACTAAACTGAAAAATATAATTAATATATATATAATAACATATATGTATGTATATTAATATAAACTCCAAATATTGTAATGTGTGGTTCATTTTAAATTGTATAACATATAAAGAAACTGTTACCAAGAAGAGAACTTGTCATTACTTCTCCTGGTGCGTCGTCTGCAGGTAGCATGTCGGCGTGGAGTACATGGCGTACATTTGATGTTTGAAGCCTTCTTCATTGACTAAACTGAAAAATATAATTAATATATATATAATAACATATATTTATGTATATTAATATAAACTCCAAATATTGTAATGTGTGGTTCATTTTAAATTGTATAACATATAACGAAACTGTTACCAAGAAGACAACTTGTCATTACTTCTCCTGCTGCGTCGTCTGCAGGTAGCATGTCGGCGTGGAGTACATGGCGTACATTTGATGTTTGAAGCCTTCTTCATTGACTAAACTGAAAAATATAATTAATATATATATAATAACATATATTTATGTATATTAATATAAACTCCAAATATTGTAATGTGTGGTTCATTTTAAATTGTATAACATATAAAGAAACTGTTACCAAGAAGACAACTTGTCATTACTTCTCCTGGTGCGTCGTCTGCAGGTAGCATGTCGGCGTGGAGTACATGGCGTACGTTTGATGTTTGAAGCCTTCTACATTGACAAAACTGAAAAATATAATTACATATATTTATGTATATTAATATAAACTCCAAATATTGTAATGTGTGGTTCATTTTAAATTGTATAACATATAACGAAACTGTTACCAAGAAGAGAACTTGTCATTACTTCTCCTGGTGCGTCGTCTGCAGGTAGCATGTCGGCGTGGAGTACATGGCGTACATTTGATGTTTGAAGCCTTCTTCATTGACAAAACTGAAAAATATAATTACATATATTTATGTATATTAATATAAACTCCAAATATTGTAATGTGTGGTTCATTTTAAATTGTATAACATATAACGAAACTCTTACCAAGAAGACAACTTGTCATTACTTCTCCTGGTGCGTCGTCTGCAGGTAGCATGTCGGCGTGGAGTACATGGCGTACATTTGATGTTTGAAGCCTTCTTCATTGACAAAACTGAAAAATATAATTTCATATATTTATGTATATTAATATAAACTCCAAATATTGTAATGTGTGGTTCATTTTAAATTGTATAACATATAACGAAACTGTTACCAAGAAGACAACTTGTCATTACTTCTCCTGGTGCGTCGTCTGCAGGTAGCATGTCGGCGTGGAGTACATGGCGTACATTTGATGTTTGAAGCCTTCTTCATTGACAAAACTGAAAAATATAATTAATATATACAGGGTGACTGGTGAATTACTATCGATATTTGAGGACGTGATATTTGACGATCATATATGACAAAATAAAAATTAATATAACATAAATATTAATAAACTTCTAGGTAAAGTTAACCAAAAGTTATGTAATTAATTACGCATCGTATGAACACCCTACAGATTAGGTATACACACACACTCACACATACGCGCGCGGCGGCGTGTTGTTGTATCAGCACGCCGCCGCACGCGTCCACACTAGGAACACTTGGAACGTGTACACACTTTATTTATTTATACGGAAATTTGGTCAAAAATTAAGTACCTATTTTTTTTACATAATTCGAATGAGAATCATGTACCGAGTATGCTCCTTAAATATTGATAGTAATTCACCAGTCACCCTGTATATATATAATAACATATATTTATGTATATTAATATAAACTCCAAATATTGTAATGTGTGGTTCATTTTAAATTGTATAACATATAACGAAACTCTTACCAAGAAGACAACTTGTCATTACTTCTCCTGGTGCGTCGTCTGCAGGTAGCATGTCGGCGTGGAGTACATGGCGTACATTTGATGTTTGAAGCCTTCTTCATTGACAAAACTGAAAAATACAATTACATATATTTATGTATATTAATATAAACTCCAAATATTGTAATGTGTGGTTCATTTTAAATTGTATAACATATAACGAAACTCTTACCAAGAAGACAACTTGTCATTACTTCTCCTGGTGCGTCGTCTGCAGGTAGCATGTCGGCGTGGAGTACATGGCGTACATTTGATGTTTGAAGCCTTCTTCATTGATAAAACTGAAAAATATAATTAATATATATGTAATAACATATATTTATGTATATTAATATAAACTCCAAATATTGTAATGTGTGGTTCATTTTAAATTGTATAACATATAACGAAACTCTTACCAAGAAGACAACATGTCATTACTTCTCCTGGTGCGTCGTCTGCAGGTAGCATGTCGGCGTGGAGTACATGGCGTACATTTGATGTTTGAAGCCTTCTTCATGGACTAAACTGAAAAATATAATTAATGTATATATAATAACATATATTTATGTATATTAATATAAACTCCAAATATTGTAATGTGTGGTTCATTTTAAATTGTATAACATATAACGAAACTCTTACCAAGAAGACAACTTGTCATTACTTCTCCTGGTGCGTCGTCTGCAGGTAGCATGTCGGCGTGGAGTACATGGCGTACATTTGATGTTTGAAGCCTTCTTCATTGACAAAACTGAAAAATATAATTTCATATATTTATGTATATTAATATAAACTCCAAATATTGTAATGTGTGGTTCATTTTAAATTGTATAACATATAACGAAACTGTTACCAAGAAGACAACTTGTCATTACTTCTCCTGGTGCGTCGTCTGCAGGTAGCATGTCGGCGTGGAGTACATGGCGTACATTTGATGTTTGAAGCCTTCTTCATTGACAAAACTGAAAAATATAATTAATATATACAGGGTGACTGGTGAATTACTATCGATATTTGAGGACGTGATATTTGACGATCATATATGACAAAATAAAAATTAATATAACATAAATATTAATAAACTTCTAGGTAAAGTTAACCAAAAGTTATGTAATTAATTACGCATCGTATGAACACCCTACAGATTAGGTATACACACACACTCACACATACGCGCGCGGCGGCGTGTTGTTGTATCAGCACGCCGCCGCACGCGTCCACACTAGGAACACTTGGAACGTGTACACACTTTATTTATTTATACGGAAATTTGGTCAAAAATTAAGTACCTATTTTTTTTACATAATTCGAATGAGAATCATGTACCGAGTATGCTCCTTAAATATTGATAGTAATTCACCAGTCACCCTGTATATATATAATAACATATATTTATGTATATTAATATAAACTCCAAATATTGTAATGTGTGGTTCATTTTAAATTGTATAACATATAACGAAACTCTTACCAAGAAGACAACTTGTCATTACTTCTCCTGGTGCGTCGTCTGCAGGTAGCATGTCGGCGTGGAGTACATGGCGTACATTTGATGTTTGAAGCCTTCTTCATTGACAAAACTGAAAAATACAATTACATATATTTATGTATATTAATATAAACTCCAAATATTGTAATGTGTGGTTCATTTTAAATTGTATAACATATAACGAAACTCTTACCAAGAAGACAACTTGTCATTACTTCTCCTGGTGCGTCGTCTGCAGGTAGCATGTCGGCGTGGAGTACATGGCGTACATTTGATGTTTGAAGCCTTCTTCATTGACAAAACTGAAAAATATAATTAATATATATATAATAACATATATTTATGTATATTAATATAAACTCCAAATATTGTAATGTGTGGTTCATTTTAAATTGTATAACATATAAAGAAACTGTTACCAAGAAGAGAACTTGTCATTACTTCTCCTGGTGCGTCGTCTGCAGGTAGCATGTCGGCGTGGAGTACATGGCGTACATTTGATGTTTGAAGCCTTCTTCATTGACAAAACTGAAAAATATAATTACATATATTTATGTATATTAATATAAACTCCAAATATTGTAATGTGTGGTTCATTTTAAATTGTATAACATATAACGAAACTGTTACCAAGAAGACAACTTGTCATTACTTCTCCTGGTGCGTCGTCTGCAGGTAGCATGTCGGCGTGGAGTACATGGCGTACATTTGATGTTTGAAGCCTTCTTCATTGACAAAACTGAAAAATATAATTACATATATTTATGTATATTAATATAAACTCCAAATATTGTAATGTGTGGTTCATTTTAAATTGTATAACATATAACGAAACTCTTACCAAGAAGACAACTTGTCATTACTTCTCCTGGTGCGTCGTCTGCAGGTAGCATGTCGGCGTGGAGTACATGGCGTACATTTGATGTTTGAAGCCTTCTTCATTGACTAAACTGAAAAATATAATTAATATATATATAATAATAATATATGTATGTATATTAATATAAACTCCAAATATTGTAATGTGTGGTTCATTTTAAATTGTATAACATATAAAGAAACTGTTACCAAGAAGAGAACTTGTCATTACTTCTCCTGGTGCGTCGTCTGCAGGTAGCATGTCGGCGTGGAGTACATGGCGTACATTTGATGTTTGAAGCCTTCTTCATTGACTAAACTGAAAAATATAATTAATATATATATAATAACATATATTTATGTATATTAATATAAACTCCAAATATTGTAATGTGTGGTTCATTTTAAATTGTATAACATATAACGAAACTGTTACCAAGAAGACAACTTGTCATTACTTCTCCTGCTGCGTCGTCTGCAGGTAGCATGTCGGCGTGGAGTACATGGCGTACATTTGATGTTTGAAGCCTTCTTCATTGACTAAACTGAAAAATATAATTAATATATATATAATAACATATATTTATGTATATTAATATAAACTCCAAATATTGTAATGTGTGGTTCATTTTAAATTGTATAACATATAAAGAAACTGTTACCAAGAAGACAACTTGTCATTACTTCTCCTGGTGCGTCGTCTGCAGGTAGCATGTCGGCGTGGAGTACATGGCGTACGTTTGATGTTTGAAGCCTTCTACATTGACAAAACTGAAAAATATAATTACATATATTTATGTATATTAATATAAACTCCAAATATTGTAATGTGTGGTTCATTTTAAATTGTATAACATATAACGAAACTGTTACCAAGAAGAGAACTTGTCATTACTTCTCCTGGTGCGTCGTCTGCAGGTAGCATGTCGGCGTGGAGTACATGGCGTACATTTGATGTTTGAAGCCTTCTTCATTGACAAAACTGAAAAATATAATTACATATATTTATGTATATTAATATAAACTCCAAATATTGTAATGTGTGGTTCATTTTAAATTGTATAACATATAACGAAACTCTTACCAAGAAGACAACTTGTCATTACTTCTCCTGGTGCGTCGTCTGCAGGTAGCATGTCGGCGTGGAGTACATGGCGTACATTTGATGTTTGAAGCCTTCTTCATTGACAAAACTGAAAAATATAATTTCATATATTTATGTATATTAATATAAACTCCAAATATTGTAATGTGTGGTTCATTTTAAATTGTATAACATATAACGAAACTGTTACCAAGAAGACAACTTGTCATTACTTCTCCTGGTGCGTCGTCTGCAGGTAGCATGTCGGCGTGGAGTACATGGCGTACATTTGATGTTTGAAGCCTTCTTCATTGACAAAACTGAAAAATATAATTAATATATACAGGGTGACTGGTGAATTACTATCGATATTTGAGGACGTGATATTTGACGATCATATATGACAAAATAAAAATTAATATAACATAAATATTAATAAACTTCTAGGTAAAGTTAACCAAAAGTTATGTAATTAATTACGCATCGTATGAACACCCTACAGATTAGGTATACACACACACTCACACATACGCGCGCGGCGGCGTGTTGTTGTATCAGCACGCCGCCGCACGCGTCCACACTAGGAACACTTGGAACGTGTACACACTTTATTTATTTATACGGAAATTTGGTCAAAAATTAAGTACCTATTTTTTTTACATAATTCGAATGAGAATCATGTACCGAGTATGCTCCTTAAATATTGATAGTAATTCACCAGTCACCCTGTATATATATAATAACATATATTTATGTATATTAATATAAACTCCAAATATTGTAATGTGTGGTTCATTTTAAATTGTATAACATATAACGAAACTCTTACCAAGAAGACAACTTGTCATTACTTCTCCTGGTGCGTCGTCTGCAGGTAGCATGTCGGCGTGGAGTACATGGCGTACATTTGATGTTTGAAGCCTTCTTCATTGATAAAACTGAAAAATATAATTAATATATATGTAATAACATATATTTATGTATATTAATATAAACTCCAAATATTGTAATGTGTGGTTCATTTTAAATTGTATAACATATAACGAAACTCTTACCAAGAAGACAACATGTCATTACTTCTCCTGGTGCGTCGTCTGCAGGTAGCATGTCGGCGTGGAGTACATGGCGTACATTTGATGTTTGAAGCCTTCTTCATGGACTAAACTGAAAAATATAATTAATGTATATATAATAACATATATTTATGTATATTAATATAAACTCCAAATATTGTAATGTGTGGTTCATTTTAAATTGTATAACATATAACGAAACTCTTACCAAGAAGACAACTTGTCATTACTTCTCCTGGTGCGTCGTCTGCAGGTAGCATGTCGGCGTGGAGTACATGGCGTACATTTGATGTTTGAAGCCTTCTTCATTGACAAAACTGAAAAATATAATTTCATATATTTATGTATATTAATATAAACTCCAAATATTGTAATGTGTGGTTCATTTTAAATTGTATAACATATAACGAAACTGTTACCAAGAAGACAACTTGTCATTACTTCTCCTGGTGCGTCGTCTGCAGGTAGCATGTCGGCGTGGAGTACATGGCGTACATTTGATGTTTGAAGCCTTCTTCATTGACAAAACTGAAAAATATAATTAATATATACAGGGTGACTGGTGAATTACTATCGATATTTGAGGACGTGATATTTGACGATCATATATGACAAAATAAAAATTAATATAACATAAATATTAATAAACTTCTAGGTAAAGTTAACCAAAAGTTATGTAATTAATTACGCATCGTATGAACACCCTACAGATTAGGTATACACACACACTCACACATACGCGCGCGGCGGCGTGTTGTTGTATCAGCACGCCGCCGCACGCGTCCACACTAGGAACACTTGGAACGTGTACACACTTTATTTATTTATACGGAAATTTGGTCAAAAATTAAGTACCTATTTTTTTTACATAATTCGAATGAGAATCATGTACCGAGTATGCTCCTTAAATATTGATAGTAATTCACCAGTCACCCTGTATATATATAATAACATATATTTATGTATATTAATATAAACTCCAAATATTGTAATGTGTGGTTCATTTTAAATTGTATAACATATAACGAAACTCTTACCAAGAAGACAACTTGTCATTACTTCTCCTGGTGCGTCGTCTGCAGGTAGCATGTCGGCGTGGAGTACATGGCGTACATTTGATGTTTGAAGCCTTCTTCATTGACAAAACTGAAAAATACAATTACATATATTTATGTATATTAATATAAACTCCAAATATTGTAATGTGTGGTTCATTTTAAATTGTATAACATATAACGAAACTCTTACCAAGAAGACAACTTGTCATTACTTCTCCTGGTGCGTCGTCTGCAGGTAGCATGTCGGCGTGGAGTACATGGCGTACATTTGATGTTTGAAGCCTTCTTCATTGACAAAACTGAAAAATATAATTAATATATATATAATAACATATATTTATGTATATTAATATAAACTCCAAATATTGTAATGTGTGGTTCATTTTAAATTGTATAACATATAACGAAACTGTTACCAAGAAGACAACTTGTCATTACTTCTCCTGGTGCGTCGTCTGCAGGTAGCATGTCGGCGTGGAGTACATGGCGTACATTTGATGTTTGAAGCCTTCTTCATTGATAAAACTGAAAAATATAATTAATATATATGTAATAACATATATTTATGTATATTAATATAAACTCCAAATATTGTAATGTGTGGTTCATTTTAAATTGTATAACATATAACGAAACTCTTACCAAGAAGACAACATGTCATTACTTCTCCTGGTGCGTCGTCTGCAGGTAGCATGTCGGCGTGGAGTACATGGCGTACATTTGATGTTTGAAGCCTTC
Organism: Danaus chrysippus; assembly: GCA_916720795.1. Classification (NCBI taxonomy): domain Eukaryota; kingdom Metazoa; phylum Arthropoda; class Insecta; order Lepidoptera; family Nymphalidae; genus Danaus; species Danaus chrysippus. The sequence goes on along the minus strand of CAKASE010000004.1, from coordinate 491,773 downwards.
TTCATGGACTAAACTGAAAAATATAATTAATGTATATATAATAACATATATTTATGTATATTAATATAAACTCCAAATATTGTAATGTGTGGTTCATTTTAAATTGTATAACATATAACGAAACTCTTACCAAGAAGACAACTTGTCATTACTTCTCCTGGTGCGTCGTCTGCAGGTAGCATGTCGGCGTGGAGTACATGGCGTACATTTGATGTTTGAAGCCTTCTTCATTGACAAAACTGAAAAATATAATTTCATATATTTATGTATATTAATATAAACTCCAAATATTGTAATGTGTGGTTCATTTTAAATTGTATAACATATAACGAAACTGTTACCAAGAAGACAACTTGTCATTACTTCTCCTGGTGCGTCGTCTGCAGGTAGCATGTCGGCGTGGAGTACATGGCGTACATTTGATGTTTGAAGCCTTCTTCATTGACAAAACTGAAAAATATAATTAATATATACAGGGTGACTGGTGAATTACTATCGATATTTGAGGACGTGATATTTGACGATCATATATGACAAAATAAAAATTAATATAACATAAATATTAATAAACTTCTAGGTAAAGTTAACCAAAAGTTATGTAATTAATTACGCATCGTATGAACACCCTACAGATTAGGTATACACACACACTCACACATACGCGCGCGGCGGCGTGTTGTTGTATCAGCACGCCGCCGCACGCGTCCACACTAGGAACACTTGGAACGTGTACACACTTTATTTATTTATACGGAAATTTGGTCAAAAATTAAGTACCTATTTTTTTTTACATAATTCGAATGAGAATCATGTACCGAGTATGCTCCTTAAATATTGATAGTAATTCACCAGTCACCCTGTATATATATAATAACATATATTTATGTATATTAATATAAACTCCAAATATTGTAATGTGTGGTTCATTTTAAATTGTATAACATATAACGAAACTCTTACCAAGAAGACAACTTGTCATTACTTCTCCTGGTGCGTCGTCTGCAGGTAGCATGTCGGCGTGGAGTACATGGCGTACATTTGATGTTTGAAGCCTTCTTCATTGACAAAACTGAAAAATACAATTACATATATTTATGTATATTAATATAAACTCCAAATATTGTAATGTGTGGTTCATTTTAAATTGTATAACATATAACGAAACTCTTACCAAGAAGACAACTTGTCATTACTTCTCCTGGTGCGTCGTCTGCAGGTAGCATGTCGGCGTGGAGTACATGGCGTACATTTGATGTTTGAAGCCTTCTTCATTGACAAAACTGAAAAATATAATTAATATATATATAATAACATATATTTATGTATATTAATATAAACTCCAAATATTGTAATGTGTGGTTCATTTTAAATTGTATAACATATAACGAAACTCTTACCAAGAAGACAACTTGTCATTACTTCTCCTGGTGCGTCGTCTGCAGGTAGCATGTCGGCGTGGAGTACATGGCGTACATTTGATGTTTGAAGCCTTCTTCATTGACAAAACTGAAAAATATAATTTCATATATTTATGTATATTAATATAAACTCTAAATATTGTAATGTGTGGTTCATTTTAAATTGTATAACATATAACGAAACTGTTACCAAGAAGACAACTTGTCATTACTTCTCCTGGTGCGTCGTCTGCAGGTAGCATGACGGCGTGGAGTACATGGCGTACATTTGATGTTTGAAGCCTTCTTCATTGACAAAACTGAAAAATATAATTAATATATACAGGGTGACTGGTGAATTACTATCGATATTTGAGGACGTGATATTTGACGATCATATATGACAAAATAAAAATTAATACATATAACATAAATATTAATAAACTTCTAGGTAAAGTTAACCAAAAGTTATGTAATTAATTACGCATCGTATGAACACCCTACAGATTAAGTATACACACACACTCACACATACGCGCGCGGCGGCGTGTTGTTGTATCAGCACGCCGCCGCACGCGTCCACACTAGGAACACTTGGAACGTGTACACACTTTATTTATTTATACGGAAATTTGGTCAAAAATTAAGTACCTATTTTTTTTACATAATTCGAATGAGAATCATGTACCGAGTATGCTCCTTAAATATTGATAGTAATTCACCAGTCACCCTGTATATATATAATAACATATATTTATGTATATTAATATAAAGTCCAAATATTGTAATGTGTGGTTCATTTTAAATTGTATAACATATAACGAAACTCTTACCAAGAAGACAACATGTCATTACTTCTCCTGGTGCGTCGTCTGCAGGTAGCATGTCGGCGTGGAGTACATGGCGTACATTTGATGTTTGAAGCCTTCTTCATTGACTAAACTGAAAAATATAATTAATGTGTATATAATAACATATATTTATGTATATTAATATAAACTCCAAATATTGTAATGTGTGGTTCATTTTAAATTGTATAACATATAACGAAACTCTTACCAAGAAGACAACTTGTCATTACTTCTCCTGGTGCGTCGTCTGCAGGTAGCATGTCGGCGTGGAGTACATGGCGTACATTTGATGTTTGAAGCCTTCTTCATTGACAAAACTGAAAAATATAATTACATATATTTATGTATATTAATATAAACTCCAAATATTGTAATGTGTGGTTCATTTTAAATTGTATAACATATAACGAAACTGTTACCAAGAAGACAACTTGTCATTACTTCTCCTGGTGCGTCGTCTGCAGGTAGCATGTCGGCGTGGAGTACATGGCGTACATTTGATGTTTGAAGCCTTCTTCATTGACAAAACTGAAAAATATAATTACATATATTTATGTATATTAATATAAACTCCAAATATTGTAATGTGTGGTTCATTTTAAATTGTATAACATATAACGAAACTGTTACCAAGAAGACAACTTGTCATTACTTCTCCTGGTGCGTCGTCTGCAGGTAGCATGTCGGCGTGGAGTACATGGCGTACATTTGATGTTTGAAGCCTTCTTCATTGACAAAACTGAAAAATATAATTAATATATACAGGGTGACTGGTGAATTACTATCGATATTTGAGGACGTGATATTTGACGATCATATATGACAAAATAAAAATTAATATAACATAAATATTAATAAACTTCTAGGTAAAGTTAACCAAAAGTTATGTAATTAATTACGCATCGTATGAACACCCTACAGATTAGGTATACACACACACTCACACATACGCGCGCGGCGGCGTGTTGTTGTATCAGCACGCCGCCGCACGCGTCCACACTAGGAACACTTGGAACGTGTACACACTTTATTTATTTATACGGAAATTTGGTCAAAAATTAAGTACCTATTTTTTTTTACATAATTCGAATGAGAATCATGTACCGAGTATGCTCCTTAAATATTGATAGTAATTCACCAGTCACCCTGTATATATATAATAACATATATTTATGTATATTAATATAAACTCCAAATATTGTAATGTGTGGTTCATTTTAAATTGTATAACATATAACGAAACTCTTACCAAGAAGACAACTTGTCATTACTTCTCCTGGTGCGTCGTCTGCAGGTAGCATGTCGGCGTGGAGTACATGGCGTACATTTGATGTTTGAAGCCTTCTTCATTGATAAAACTGAAAAATATAATTAATATATATGTAATAACATATATTTATGTATATTAATATAAACTCCAAATATTGTAATGTGTGGTTCATTTTAAATTGTATAACATATAACGAAACTCTTACCAAGAAGACAACATGTCATTACTTCTCCTGGTGCGTCGTCTGCAGGTAGCATGTCGGCGTGGAGTACATGGCGTACATTTGATGTTTGAAGCCTTCTTCATTGACTAAACTGAAAAATATAATTAATGTGTATATAATAACATATATTTATGTATATTAATATAAACTCCAAATATTGTAATGTGTGGTTCATTTTAAATTGTATAACATATAACGAAACTCTTACCAAGAAGACAACTTGTCATTACTTCTCCTGGTGCGTCGTCTGCAGGTAGCATGTCGGCGTGGAGTACATGGCGTACATTTGATGTTTGAAGCCTTCTTCATTGACAAAACTGAAAAATATAATTACATATATTTATGTATATTAATATAAACTCCAAATATTGTAATGTGTGGTTCATTTTAAATTGTATAACATATAACGAAACTGTTACCAAGAAGACAACTTGTCATTACTTCTCCTGGTGCGTCGTCTGCAGGTAGCATGTCGGCGTGGAGTACATGGCGTACATTTGATGTTTGAAGCCTTCTTCATTGACAAAACTGAAAAATATAATTACATATATTTATGTATATTAATATAAACTCCAAATATTGTAATGTGTGGTTCATTTTAAATTGTATAACATATAACGAAACTGTTACCAAGAAGACAACTTGTCATTACTTCTCCTGGTGCGTCGTCTGCAGGTAGCATGTCGGCGTGGAGTACATGGCGTACATTTGATGTTTGAAGCCTTCTTCATTGACAAAACTGAAAAATATAATTAATATATACAGGGTGACTGGTGAATTACTATCGATATTTGAGGACGTGATATTTGACGATCATATATGACAAAATAAAAATTAATATAACATAAATATTAATAAACTTCTAGGTAAAGTTAACCAAAAGTTATGTAATTAATTACGCATCGTATGAACACCCTACAGATTAGGTATACACACACACTCACACATACGCGCGCGGCGGCGTGTTGTTGTATCAGCACGCCGCCGCACGCGTCCACACTAGGAACACTTGGAACGTGTACACACTTTATTTATTTATACGGAAATTTGGTCAAAAATTAAGTACCTATTTTTTTTACATAATTCGAATGAGAATCATGTACCGAGTATGCTCCTTAAATATTGATAGTAATTCACCAGTCACCCTGTATATATATAATAACATATATTTATGTATATTAATATAAAGTCCAAATATTGTAATGTGTGGTTCATTTTAAATTGTATAACATATAACGAAACTCTTACCAAGAAGACAACTTGTCATTACTTCTCCTGGTGCGTCGTCTGCAGGTAGCATGTCGGCGTGGAGTACATGGCGTACATTTGATGTTTGAAGCCTTCTTCATTGATAAAACTGAAAAATATAATTAATATATATGTAATAACATATATTTATGTATATTAATATAAACTCCAAATATTGTAATGTGTGGTTCATTTTAAATTGTATAACATATAACGAAACTCTTACCAAGAAGACAACATGTCATTACTTCTCCTGGTGCGTCGTCTGCAGGTAGCATGTCGGCGTGGAGTACATGGCGTACATTTGATGTTTGAAGCCTTCTTCATTGACTAAACTGAAAAATATAATTAATGTGTATATAATAACATATATTTATGTATATTAATATAAACTCCAAATATTGTAATGTGTGGTTCATTTTAAATTGTATAACATATAACGAAACTCTTACCAAGAAGACAACTTGTCATTACTTCTCCTGGTGCGTCGTCTGCAGGTAGCATGTCGGCGTGGAGTACATGGCGTACATTTGATGTTTGAAGCCTTCTTCATTGACAAAACTGAAAAATATAATTACATATATTTATGTATATTAATATAAACTCCAAATATTGTAATGTGTGGTTCATTTTAAATTGTATAACATATAACGAAACTGTTACCAAGAAGACAACTTGTCATTACTTCTCCTGGTGCGTCGTCTGCAGGTAGCATGTCGGCGTGGAGTACATGGCGTACATTTGATGTTTGAAGCCTTCTTCATTGACAAAACTGAAAAATATAATTACATATATTTATGTATATTAATATAAACTCCAAATATTGTAATGTGTGGTTCATTTTAAATTGTATAACATATAACGAAACTGTTACCAAGAAGACAACTTGTCATTACTTCTCCTGGTGCGTCGTCTGCAGGTAGCATGTCGGCGTGGAGTACATGGCGTACATTTGATGTTTGAAGCCTTCTTCATTGACAAAACTGAAAAATATAATTAATATATACAGGGTGACTGGTGAATTACTATCGATATTTGAGGACGTGATATTTGACGATCATATATGACAAAATAAAAATTAATATAACATAAATATTAATAAACTTCTAGGTAAAGTTAACCAAAAGTTATGTAATTAATTACGCATCGTATGAACACCCTACAGATTAGGTATACACACACACTCACACATACGCGCGCGGCGGCGTGTTGTTGTATCAGCACGCCGCCGCACGCGTCCACACTAGGAACACTTGGAACGTGTACACACTTTATTTATTTATACGGAAATTTGGTCAAAAATTAAGTACCTATTTTTTTTACATAATTCGAATGAGAATCATGTACCGAGTATGCTCCTTAAATATTGATAGTAATTCACCAGTCACCCTGTATATATATAATAACATATATTTATGTATATTAATATAAACTCCAAATATTGTAATGTGTGGTTCATTTTAAATTGTATAACATATAACGAAACTCTTACCAAGAAGACAACTTGTCATTACTTCTCCTGGTGCGTCGTCTGCAGGTAGCATGTCGGCGTGGAGTACATGGCGTACATTTGATGTTTGAAGCCTTCTTCATTGACAAAACTGAAAAATATAATTAATATATATGTAATAACATATATTTATGTATATTAATATAAACTCCAAATATTGTAATGTGTGGTTCATTTTAAATTGTATAACATATAACGAAACTCTTACCAAGAAGACAACATGTCATTACTTCTCCTGGTGCGTCGTCTGCAGGTAGCATGTCGGCGTGGAGTACATGGCGTACATTTGATGTTTGAAGCCTTCTTCATTGACTAAACTGAAAAATATAATTAATGTATATATAATAACATATATTTATGTATATTAATATAAACTCCAAATATTGTAATGTGTGGTTCATTTTAAATTGTATAACATATAACGAAACTCTTACCAAGAAGACAACTTGTCATTACTTCTCCTGGTGCGTCGTCTGCAGGTAGCATGTCGGCGTGGAGTACATGGCGTACATTTGATGTTTGAAGCCTTCTTCATTGACAAAACTGAAAAATATAATTTCATATATTTATGTATATTAATATAAACTCCAAATATTGTAATGTGTGGTTCATTTTAAATTGTATAACATATAACGAAACTGTTACCAAGAAGACAACTTGTCATTACTTCTCCTGGTGCGTCGTCTGCAGGTAGCATGTCGGCGTGGAGTACATGGCGTACATTTGATGTTTGAAGCCTTCTTCATTGACAAAACTGAAAAATATAATTACATATATTTATGTATATTAATATAAACTCCAAATATTGTAATGTGTGGTTCATTTTAAATTGTATAACATATAACGAAACTGTTACCAAGAAGACAACTTGTCATTACTTCTCCTGGTGCGTCGTCTGCAGGTAGCATGTCGGCGTGGAGTACATGGCGTACATTTGATGTTTGAAGCCTTCTTCATTGACAAAACTGAAAAATATAATTAATATATACAGGGTGACTGGTGAATTACTATCGATATTTGAGGACGTGATATTTGACGATCATATATGACAAAATAAAAATTAATACATATAACATAAATATTAATAAACTTCTAGGTAAAGTTAACCAAAAGTTATGTAATTAATTACGCATCGTATGAACACCCTACAGATTAGGTATACACACACACTCACACATACGCGCGCGGCGGCGTGTTGTTGTATCAGCACGCCGCCGCACGCGTCCACACTAGGAACACTTGGAACGTGTACACACTTTATTTATTTATACGGAAATTTGGTCAAAAATTAAGTACCTATTTTTTTTACATAATTCGAATGAGAATCATGTACCGAGTATGCTCCTTAAATATTGATAGTAATTCACCAGTCACCCTGTATATATATAATAACATATATTTATGTATATTAATATAAAGTCCAAATATTGTAATGTGTGGTTCATTTTAAATTGTATAACATATAACGAAACTCTTACCAAGAAGACAACATGTCATTACTTCTCCTGGTGCGTCGTCTGCAGGTAGCATGTCGGCGTGGAGTACATGGCGTACATTTGATGTTTGAAGCCTTCTTCATTGACTAAACTGAAAAATATAATTAATGTGTATATAATAACATATATTTATGTATATTAATATAAACTCCAAATATTGTAATGTGTGGTTCATTTTAAATTGTATAACATATAACGAAACTCTTACCAAGAAGACAACTTGTCATTACTTCTCCTGGTGCGTCGTCTGCAGGTAGCATGTCGGCGTGGAGTACATGGCGTACATTTGATGTTTGAAGCCTTCTTCATTGACAAAACTGAAAAATATAATTACATATATTTATGTATATTAATATAAACTCCAAATATTGTAATGTGTGGTTCATTTTAAATTGTATAACATATAACGAAACTGTTACCAAGAAGACAACTTGTCATTACTTCTCCTGGTGCGTCGTCTGCAGGTAGCATGTCGGCGTGGAGTACATGGCGTACATTTGATGTTTGAAGCCTTCTTCATTGACAAAACTGAAAAATATAATTACATATATTTATGTATATTAATATAAACTCCAAATATTGTAATGTGTGGTTCATTTTAAATTGTATAACATATAACGAAACTGTTACCAAGAAGACAACTTGTCATTACTTCTCCTGGTGCGCGTCTGCAGGTAGCATGTCGGCGTGGAGTACATGGCGTACATTTGATGTTTGAAGCCTTCTTCATTGACAAAACTGAAAAATATAATTACATATATTTATGTATATTAATATAAACTCCAAATATTGTAATGTGTGGTTCATTTTAAATTGTATAACATATAACGAAACTGTTACCAAGAAGACAACTTGTCATTACTTCTCCTGGTGCGTCGTCTGCAGGTAGCATGTCGGCGTGGAGTACATGGCGTACATTTGATGTTTGAAGCCTTCTTCATTGACAAAACTGAAAAATATAATTACATATATTTATGTATATTAATATAAACTCCAAATATTGTAATGTGTGGTTCATTTTAAATTGTATAACATATAACGAAACTGTTACCAAGAAGACAACTTGTCATTAGTTCTCCTGGTGCGTCGTCTGCAGGTAGCATGTCGGCGTGGAGTACATGGCGTACATTTGATGTTTGAAGCCTTCTTCATTGACAAAACTGAAAAATATAATTACATATATTTATGTATATTAATATAAACTCCAAATATTGTAATGTGTGGTTCATTTTAAATTGTATAACATATAACGAAACTCTTACCAAGAAGACAACTTGTCATTACTTCTCCTGGTGCGTCGTCTGCAGGTAGCATGTCGGCGTGGAGTACATGGCGTACATTTGATGTTTGAAGCCTTCTTCATTGACTAAACTGAAAAATATAATTAATATATATATAATAACATATATTTATGTATATTAATATAAACTCCAAATATTGTAATGTGTGGTTCATTTTAAATTGTATAACATATAAAGAAACTGTTACCAAGAAGAGAACTTGTCATTACTTCTCCTGGTGCGTCGTCTGCAGGTAGCATGTCGGCGTGGAGTACATGGCGTACATTTGATGTTTGAAGCCTTCTTCATTGACAAAACTGAAAAATATAATTACATATATTTATGTATATTAATATAAACTCCAAATATTGTAATGTGTGGTTCATTTTAAATTGTATAACATATAACGAAACTGTTACCAAGAAGACAACTTGTCATTACTTCTCCTGGTGCGTCGTCTGCAGGTAGCATGTCGGCGTGGAGTACATGGCGTACATTTGATGTTTGAAGCCTTCTTCATTGACAAAACTGAAAAATATAATTACATATATTTATGTATATTAATATAAACTCCAAATATTGTAATGTGTGGTTCATTTTAAATTGTATAACATATAACGAAACTCTTACCAAGAAGACAACTTGTCATTACTTCTCCTGGTGCGTCGTCTGCAGGTAGCATGTCGGCGTGGAGTACATGGCGTACATTTGATGTTTGAAGCCTTCTTCATTGACTAAACTGAAAAATATAATTAATATATATATAATAACATATATGTATGTATATTAATATAAACTCCAAATATTGTAATGTGTGGTTCATTTTAAATTGTATAACATATAAAGAAACTGTTACCAAGAAGAGAACTTGTCATTACTTCTCCTGGTGCGTCGTCTGCAGGTAGCATGTCGGCGTGGAGTACATGGCGTACATTTGATGTTTGAAGCCTTCTTCATTGACTAAACTGAAAAATATAATTAATATATATATAATAACATATATTTATGTATATTAATATAAACTCCAAATATTGTAATGTGTGGTTCATTTTAAATTGTATAACATATAACGAAACTGTTACCAAGAAGACAACTTGTCATTACTTCTCCTGCTGCGTCGTCTGCAGGTAGCATGTCGGCGTGGAGTACATGGCGTACATTTGATGTTTGAAGCCTTCTTCATTGACTAAACTGAAAAATATAATTAATATATATATAATAACATATATTTATGTATATTAATATAAACTCCAAATATTGTAATGTGTGGTTCATTTTAAATTGTATAACATATAAAGAAACTGTTACCAAGAAGACAACTTGTCATTACTTCTCCTGGTGCGCGTCTGCAGGTAGCATGTCGGCGTGGAGTACATGGCGTACATTTGATGTTTGAAGCCTTCTTCATTGACAAAACTGAAAAATATAATTACATATATTTATGTATATTAATATAAACTCCAAATATTGTAATGTGTGGTTCATTTTAAATTGTATAACATATAACGAAACTCTTACCAAGAAGAGAACTTGTCATTACTTCTCCTGGTGCGTCGTCTGCAGGTAGCATGTCGGCGTGGAGTACATGGCGTACATTTGATGTTTGAAGCCTTCTTCATTGACAAAACTGAAAAATATAATTAATATATATATAATAACATATATTTATGTATATTAATATAAACTCCAAATATTGTAATGTGTGGTTCATTTTAAATTGTATAACATATAACGAAACTCTTACCAAGAAGACAACTTGTCATTACTTCTCCTGGTGCGTCGTCTGCAGGTAGCATGTCGGCGTGGAGTACATGGCGTACATTTGATGTTTGAAGCCTTCTTCATTGACTAAACTGAAAAATATAATTAATATATATATAATAACATATATTTATGTATATTAATATAAACTTCAAATATTGTAATGTGTGGTTCATTTTAAATTGTATAACATATAACGAAACTCTTACCAAGAAGACAACTTGTCATTACTTCTCCTGGTGCGTCGTCTGCAGGTAGCATGTCGGCGTGGAGTACATGGCGTACATTTGATGTTTGAAGCCTTCTTCATTGACAAAACTGAAAAATATAATTACATATATTTATGTATATTAATATAAACTCCAAATATTGTAATGTGTGGTTCATTTTAAATTGTATAACATATAACGAAACTCTTACCAAGAAGACAACTTGTCATTACTTCTCCTGGTGCGTCGTCTGCAGGTAGCATGTCGGCGTGGAGTACATGGCGTACATTTGATGTTTGAAGCCTTCTTCATTGACTAAACTGAAAAATATAATTAATATATATATAATAACATATATTTATGTATATTAATATAAACTCCAAATATTGTAATGTGTGGTTCATTTTAAATTGTATAACATATAAAGAAACTGTTACCAAGAAGAGAACTTGTCATTACTTCTCCTGGTGCGTCGTCTGCAGGTAGCATGTCGGCGTGGAGTACATGGCGTACATTTGATGTTTGAAGCCTTCTTCATTGACAAAACTGAAAAATATAATTACATATATTTATGTATATTAATATAAACTCCAAATATTGTAATGTGTGGTTCATTTTAAATTGTATAACATATAACGAAACTGTTACCAAGAAGACAACTTGTCATTACTTCTCCTGGTGCGTCGTCTGCAGGTAGCATGTCGGCGTGGAGTACATGGCGTACATTTGATGTTTGAAGCCTTCTTCATTGACAAAACTGAAAAATATAATTACATATATTTATGTATATTAATATAAACTCCAAATATTGTAATGTGTGGTTCATTTTAAATTGTATAACATATAACGAAACTCTTACCAAGAAGACAACTTGTCATTACTTCTCCTGGTGCGTCGTCTGCAGGTAGCATGTCGGCGTGGAGTACATGGCGTACATTTGATGTTTGAAGCCTTCTTCATTGACTAAACTGAAAAATATAATTAATATATATATAATAACATATATGTATGTATATTAATATAAACTCCAAATATTGTAATGTGTGGTTCATTTTAAATTGTATAACATATAAAGAAACTGTTACCAAGAAGAGAACTTGTCATTACTTCTCCTGGTCCGTCGTCTGCAGGTAGCATGTCGGCGTGGAGTACATGGCGTACATTTGATGTTTGAAGCCTTCTTCATTGACTAAACTGAAAAATATAATTAATATATATATAATAACATATATTTATGTATATTAATATAAACTCCAAATATTGTAATGTGTGGTTCATTTTAAATTGTATAACATATAACGAAACTGTTACCAAGAAGACAACTTGTCATTACTTCTCCTGCTGCGTCGTCTGCAGGTAGCATGTCGGCGTGGAGTACATGGCGTACATTTGATGTTTGAAGCCTTCTTCATTGACTAAACTGAAAAATATAATTAATATATATATAATAACATATATTTATGTATATTAATATAAACTCCAAATATTGTAATGTGTGGTTCATTTTAAATTGTATAACATATAAAGAAACTGTTACCAAGAAGACAACTTGTCATTACTTCTCCTGGTGCGCGTCTGCAGGTAGCATGTCGGCGTGGAGTACATGGCGTACATTTGATGTTTGAAGCCTTCTTCATTGACAAAACTGAAAAATATAATTACATATATTTATGTATATTAATATAAACTCCAAATATTGTAATGTGTGGTTCATTTTAAATTGTATAACATATAACGAAACTCTTACCAAGAAGAGAACTTGTCATTACTTCTCCTGGTGCGTCGTCTGCAGGTAGCATGTCGGCGTGGAGTACATGGCGTACATTTGATGTTTGAAGCCTTCTTCATTGACAAAACTGAAAAATATAATTACATATATTTATGTATATTAATATAAACTCCAAATATTGTAATGTGTGGTTCATTTTAAATTGTATAACATATAACGAAACTGTTACCAAGAAGACAACTTGTCATTACTTCTCCTGGTGCGTCGTCTGCAGGTAGCATGTCGGCGTGGAGTACATGGCGTACATTTGATGTTTGAAGCCTTCTTCATTGACAAAACTGAAAAATACAATTACATATATTTATGTATATTAATATAAACTCCAAATATTGTAATGTGTGGTTCATTTTAAATTGTATAACATATAACGAAACTGTTACCAAGAAGACAACTTGTCATTACTTCTCCTGCTGCGTCGTCTGCAGGTAGCATGTCGGCGTGGAGTACATGGCGTACATTTGATATTTGAAGCCTTCTTCATTGACTAAACTGAAAAATATAATTACATATATTTATGTATATTAATATAAACTCCAAATATTGTAATGTGTGGTTCATTTTAAATTGTATAACATATAACGAAACTGTTACCAAGAAGACAACTTGTCATTACTTCTCCTGGTGCGTCGTCTGCAAGTAGCATGTCGGCGTGGAGTACATGGCGTACATTTGATGTTTGAAGCCTTCTTCATTGACAAAACTGAAAAATATAATTACATATATTTATGTATATTAATATAAACTCCAAATATTGTAATGTGTGGTTCATTTTAAATTGTATAACATATAACGAAACTGTTACCAAGAAGACAACTTGTCATTACTTCTCCTGGTGCGTCGTCTGCAGGTAGCATGTCGGCGTGGAGAACATGGCGTACATTTGATGTTTGAAGCCTTCTTCATTGACTAAACTGAAAAATATAATTACATATATTTATGTATATTAATATAAACTCCAAATATTGTAATGTGTGGTTCATTTTAAATTGTATAACATATAACGAAACTGTTACCAAGAAGACAACTTGTCATTACTTCTCCTGGTGCGTCGTCTGCAGGTAGCATGTCGGCGTGGAGTACATGGCGTACATTTGATGTTTGAAGCCTTCTTCATTGACAAAACTGAAAAATATAATTACATATATTTATGTATATTAATATAAACTCCAAATATTGTAATGTGTGGTTCATTTTAAATTGTATAACATATAACGAAACTGTTACCAAGAAGACAACTTGTCATTACTTCTCCTGGTGCGTCGTCTGCAGGTAGCATGTCGGCGTGGAGTACATGGCGTACATTTGATGTTTTAAGCCTTCTTCATTGACAAAACTGAAAAATATAATTACATATATTTATGTATATTAATATAAACTCCAAATATTGTAATGTGTGGTTCATTTTAAATTGTATAACATATAACGAAACTGTTACCAAGAAGACAACTTGTCATTACTTCTCCTGGTGCGTCGTCTGCAGGTAGCATGTCGGCGTGGAGTACATGGCGTACATTTGATGTTTGAAGCCTTCTTCATTGACAAAACTGAAAAATATAATTACATATATTTATGTATATTAATATAAACTCCAAATATTGTAATGTGTGGTTCATTTTAAATTGTATAACATATAACGAAACTGTTACCAAGAAGACAACTTGTCATTACTTCTCCTGGTGCGTCGTCTGCAGGTAGCATGTCGGCGTGGAGTACATGGCGTACATTTGATGTTTGAAGCCTTCTTCATTGACTAAACTGAAAAATATAATTAATATATATATAATAACATATATTTATGTATATTAATATAAACTCCAAATATTGTAATGTGTGGTTCATTTTAAATTGTATAACATATAACGAAACTGTTACCAAGAAGACAACTTGTCATTACTTCTCCTGGTGCGTCGTCTGCAGGTAGCATGTCGGCGTGGAGTACATTGCGTACATTTGATGTTTGAAGCCTTCTTCATTGACAAAACTGAAAAATATAATTACATATATTTATGTATATTAATATAAACTCCAAATATTGTAATGTGTGGTTCATTTTAAATTGTATAACATATAACGAAACTGTTACCAAGAAGACAACTTGTCATTACTTCTCCTGGTGCGTCGTCTGCAGGTAGCATGTCGGCGTGGAGTATATGGCGTACATTTGATGTTTGAAGCCTTCTTCATTGACAAAACTGAAAAATATAATTACATATATTTATGTATATTAATATAAACTCCAAATATTGTAATGTGTGGTTCATTTTAAATTGTATAACATATAACGAAACTGTTACCAAGAAGAGAACTTGTCATTACTTCTCCTGGTGCGTCGTCTGCAGGTAGCATGTCGGCGTGGAGTACATGGCGTACATTTGATGTTTGAAGCCTTCTTCATTGACAAAACTGAAAAATATAATTACATATATTTATGTATATTAATATAAACTCCAAATATTGTAATGTGTGGTTCATTTTAAATTGTATAACATATAACGAAACTCTTACCAAGAAGACAACTTGTCATTACTTCTCCTGGTGCGTCGTCTGCAGGTAGCATGTCGGCGTGGAGTACATGGCGTACATTTGATGTTTGAAGCCTTCTTCATTGACAAAACTGAAAAATATAATTTCATATATTTATGTATATTAATATAAACTCCAAATATTGTAATGTGTTGTTCATTTTAAATTGTATAACATATAACGAAACTGTTACCAAGAAGACAACTTGTCATTACTTCTCCTGGTGCGTCGTCTGCAGGTAGCATGTCGGCGTGGAGTACATGGCGTACATTTGATGTTTGAAGCCTTCTTCATTGACAAAACTGAAAAATATAATTAATATATACAGGGTGACTGGTGAATTACTATCGATATTTGAGGACGTGATATTTGACGATCATATATGACAAAATAAAAATTAATATAACATAAATATTAATAAACTTCTAGGTAAAGTTAACCAAAAGTTATGTAATTAATTACGCATCGTATGAACACCCTACAGATTAGGTATACACACACACTCACACATACGCGCGCGGCGGCGTGTTGTTGTATCAGCACGCCGCCGCACGCGTCCAAACTAGGAACACTTGGAACGTGTACACACTTTATTTATTTATACGGAAATTTGGTCAAAAATTAAGTACCTATTTTTTTTACATAATTCGAATGAGAATCATGTACCGAGTATGCTCCTTAAATATTGATAGTAATTCACCAGTCACCCTGTATATATATAATAACATATATTTATGTATATTAATATAAACTCCAAATATTGTAATGTGTGGTTCATTTTAAATTGTATAACATATAACGAAACTCTTACCAAGAAGACAACTTGTCATTACTTCTCCTGGTGCGTCGTCTGCAGGTAGCATGTCGGCGTGGAGTACATGGCGTACATTTGATGTTTGAAGCCTTCTTCATTGACAAAACTGAAAAATATAATTAATATATATGTAATAACATATATTTATGTATATTAATATAAACTCCAAATATTGTAATGTGTGGTTCATTTTAAATTGTATAACATATAACGAAACTCTTACCAAGAAGACAACATGTCATTACTTCTCCTGGTGCGTCGTCTGCAGGTAGCATGTCGGCGTGGAGTACATGGCGTACATTTGATGTTTGAAGCCTTCTTCATTGACTAAACTGAAAAATATAATTAATGTATATATAATAACATATATTTATGTATATTAATATAAACTCCAAATATTGTAATGTGTGGTTCATTTTAAATTGTATAACATATAACGAAACTCTTACCAAGAAGACAACTTGTCATTACTTCTCCTGGTGCGTCGTCTGCAGGTAGCATGTCGGCGTGGAGTACATGGCGTACATTTGATGTTTGAAGCCTTCTTCATTGACAAAACTGAAAAATATAATTTCATATATTTATGTATATTAATATAAACTCCAAATATTGTAATGTGTGGTTCATTTTAAATTGTATAACATATAACGAAACTGTTACCAAGAAGACAACTTGTCATTACTTCTCCTGGTGCGTCGTCTGCAGGTAGCATGTCGGCGTGGAGTACATGGCGTACATTTGATGTTTGAAGCCTTCTTCATTGACAAAACTGAAAAATATAATTAATATATACAGGGTGACTGGTGAATTACTATCGATATTTGAGGACGTGATATTTGACGATCATATATGACAAAATAAAAATTAATATAACATAAATATTAATAAACTTCTAGGTAAAGTTAACCAAAAGTTATGTAATTAATTACGCATCGTATGAACACCCTACAGATTAGGTATACACACACACTCACACATACGCGCGCGGCGGCGTGTTGTTGTATCAGCACGCCGCCGCACGCGTCCACACTAGGAACACTTGGAACGTGTACACACTTTATTTATTTATACGGAAATTTGGTCAAAAATTAAGTACCTATTTTTTTTACATAATTCGAATGAGAATCATGTACCGAGTATGCTCCTTAAATATTGATAGTAATTCACCAGTCACCCTGTATATATATAATAACATATATTTATGTATATTAATATAAACTCCAAATATTGTAATGTGTGGTTCATTTTAAATTGTATAACATATAACGAAACTCTTACCAAGAAGACAACATGTCATTACTTCTCCTGGTGCGTCGTCTGCAGGTAGCATGTCGGCGTGGAGTACATGGCGTACATTTGATGTTTGAAGCCTTCTTCATTGACTAAACTGAAAAATATAATTAATGTATATATAATAACATATATTTATGTATATTAATATAAACTCCAAATATTGTAATGTGTGGTTCATTTTAAATTGTATAACATATAACGAAACTCTTACCAAGAAGACAACTTGTCATTACTTCTCCTGGTGCGTCGTCTGCAGGTAGCATGTCGGCGTGGAGTACATGGCGTACATTTGATGTTTGAAGCCTTCTTCATTGACAAAACTGAAAAATACAATTACATATATTTATGTATATTAATATAAACTCCAAATATTGTAATGTGTGGTTCATTTTAAATTGTATAACATATAACGAAACTCTTACCAAGAAGACAACTTGTCATTACTTCTCCTGGTGCGTCGTCTGCAGGTAGCATGTCGGCGTGGAGTACATGGCGTACATTTGATGTTTGAAGCCTTCTTCATTGACAAAACTGAAAAATATAATTAATATATATATAATAACATATATTTATGTATATTAATATAAACTCCAAATATTGTAATGTGTGGTTCATTTTAAATTGTATAACATATAACGAAACTCTTACCAAGAAGACAACTTGTCATTACTTCTCCTGGTGCGTCGTCTGCAGGTAGCATGTCGGCGTGGAGTACATGGCGTACATTTGATGTTTGAAGCCTTCTTCATTGACAAAACTGAAAAATATAATTTCATATATTTATGTATATTAATATAAACTCTAAATATTGTAATGTGTGGTTCATTTTAAATTGTATAACATATAACGAAACTGTTACCAAGAAGACAACTTGTCATTACTTCTCCTGGTGCGTCGTCTGCAGGTAGCATGACGGCGTGGAGTACATGGCGTACATTTGATGTTTGAAGCCTTCTTCATTGACAAAACTGAAAAATATAATTAATATATACAGGGTGACTGGTGAATTACTATCGATATTTGAGGACGTGATATTTGACGATCATATATGACAAAATAAAAATTAATACATATAACATAAATATTAATAAACTTCTAGGTAAAGTTAACCAAAAGTTATGTAATTAATTACGCATCGTATGAACACCCTACAGATTAAGTATACACACACACTCACACATACGCGCGCGGCGGCGTGTTGTTGTATCAGCACGCCGCCGCACGCGTCCACACTAGGAACACTTGGAACGTGTACACACTTTATTTATTTATACGGAAATTTGGTCAAAAATTAAGTACCTATTTTTTTTACATAATTCGAATGAGAATCATGTACCGAGTATGCTCCTTAAATATTGATAGTAATTCACCAGTCACCCTGTATATATATAACATATATTTATGTATATTAATATAAAGTCCAAATATTGTAATGTGTGGTTCATTTTAAATTGTATAACATATAACGAAACTCTTACCAAGAAGACAACATGTCATTACTTCTCCTGGTGCGTCGTCTGCAGGTAGCATGTCGGCGTGGAGTACATGGCGTACATTTGATGTTTGAAGCCTTCTTCATTGACTAAACTGAAAAATATAATTAATGTGTATATAATAACATATATTTATGTATATTAATATAAACTCCAAATATTGTAATGTGTGGTTCATTTTAAATTGTATAACATATAACGAAACTCTTACCAAGAAGACAACTTGTCATTACTTCTCCTGGTGCGTCGTCTGCAGGTAGCATGTCGGCGTGGAGTACATGGCGTACATTTGATGTTTGAAGCCTTCTTCATTGACAAAACTGAAAAATATAATTACATATATTTATGTATATTAATATAAACTCCAAATATTGTAATGTGTGGTTCATTTTAAATTGTATAACATATAACGAAACTGTTACCAAGAAGACAACTTGTCATTACTTCTCCTGGTGCGTCGTCTGCAGGTAGCATGTCGGCGTGGAGTACATGGCGTACATTTGATGTTTGAAGCCTTCTTCATTGACAAAACTGAAAAATATAATTACATATATTTATGTATATTAATATAAACTCCAAATATTGTAATGTGTGGTTCATTTTAAATTGTATAACATATAACGAAACTGTTACCAAGAAGACAACTTGTCATTACTTCTCCTGGTGCGTCGTCTGCAGGTAGCATGTCGGCGTGGAGTACATGGCGTACATTTGATGTTTGAAGCCTTCTTCATTGACAAAACTGAAAAATATAATTAATATATACAGGGTGACTGGTGAATTACTATCGATATTTGAGGACGTGATATTTGACGATCATATATGACAAAATAAAAATTAATATAACATAAATATTAATAAACTTCTAGGTAAAGTTAACCAAAAGTTATGTAATTAATTACGCATCGTATGAACACCCTACAGATTAGGTATACACACACACTCACACATACGCGCGCGGCGGCGTGTTGTTGTATCAGCACGCCGCCGCACGCGTCCACACTAGGAACACTTGGAACGTGTACACACTTTATTTATTTATACGGAAATTTGGTCAAAAATTAAGTACCTATTTTTTTTACATAATTCGAATGAGAATCATGTACCGAGTATGCTCCTTAAATATTGATAGTAATTCACCAGTCACCCTGTATATATATAATAACATATATTTATGTATATTAATATAAACTCCAAATATTGTAATGTGTGGTTCATTTTAAATTGTATAACATATAACGAAACTCTTACCAAGAAGACAACTTGTCATTACTTCTCCTGGTGCGTCGTCTGCAGGTAGCATGTCGGCGTGGAGTACATGGCGTACATTTGATGTTTGAAGCCTTCTTCATTGACAAAACTGAAAAATATAATTAATATATATGTAATAACATATATTTATGTATATTAATATAAACTCCAAATATTGTAATGTGTGGTTCATTTTAAATTGTATAACATATAACGAAACTCTTACCAAGAAGACAACATGTCATTACTTCTCCTGGTGCGTCGTCTGCAGGTAGCATGTCGGCGTGGAGTACATGGCGTACATTTGATGTTTGAAGCCTTCTTCATTGACTAAACTGAAAAATATAATTAATGTATATATAATAACATATATTTATGTATATTAATATAAACTCCAAATATTGTAATGTGTGGTTCATTTTAAATTGTATAACATATAACGAAACTGTTACCAAGAAGACAACTTGTCATTACTTCTCCTGGTGCGTCGTCTGCAGGTAGCATGTCGGCGTGGAGTACATGGCGTACATTTGATGTTTGAAGCCTTCTTCATTGACAAAACTGAAAAATATAATTACATATATTTATGTATATTAATATAAACTCCAAATATTGTAATGTGTGGTTCATTTTAAATTGTATAACATATAACGAAACTGTTACCAAGAAGAGAACTTGTCATTACTTCTCCTGGTGCGTCGTCTGCAGGTAGCATGTCGGCGTGGAGTACATGGCGTACATTTGATGTTTGAAGCCTTCTTCATTGACAAAACTGAAAAATATAATTACATATATTTATGTATATTAATATAAACTCCAAATATTGTAATGTGTGGTTCATTTTAAATTGTATAACATATAACGAAACTCTTACCAAGAAGACAACTTGTCATTACTTCTCCTGGTGCGTCGTCTGCAGGTAGCATGTCGGCGTGGAGTACATGGCGTACATTTGATGTTTGAAGCCTTCTTCATTGACAAAACTGAAAAATATAATTTCATATATTTATGTATATTAATATAAACTCCAAATATTGTAATGTGTTGTTCATTTTAAATTGTATAACATATAACGAAACTGTTACCAAGAAGACAACTTGTCATTACTTCTCCTGGTGCGTCGTCTGCAGGTAGCATGTCGGCGTGGAGTACATGGCGTACATTTGATGTTTGAAGCCTTCTTCATTGACAAAACTGAAAAATATAATTACATATATTTATGTATATTAATATAAACTCCAAATATTGTAATGTGTGGTTCATTTTAAATTGTATAACATATAACGAAACTCTTACCAAGAAGACAACTTGTCATTACTTCTCCTGGTGCGTCGTCTGCAGGTAGCATGTCGGCGTGGAGTACATGGCGTACATTTGATGTTTGAAGCCTTCTTCATTGACTAAACTGAAAAATATAATTAATATATATATAATAACATATATTTATGTATATTAATATAAACTCCAAATATTGTAATGTGTGGTTCATTTTAAATTGTATAACATATAAAGAAACTGTTACCAAGAAGACAACTTGTCATTACTTCTCCTGGTGCGTCGTCTGCAGGTAGCATGTCGGCGTGGAGTACATGGCGTACATTTGATGTTTGAAGCCTTCTTCATTGACTAAACTGAAAAATATAATTAATATATATATAATAACATATATTTATGTATATTAATATAAACTCCAAATATTGTAATGTGTGGTTCATTTTAAATTGTATAACATATAACGAAACTCTTACCAAGAAGACAACTTGTCATTACTTCTCCTGGTGCGTCGTCTGCAGGTAGCATGTCGGCGTGGAGTACATGGCGTACATTTGATGTTTGAAGCCTTCTTCATTGACTAAACTGAAAAATATAATTAATATATATATAATAACATATATTTATGTATATTAATATAAACTCCAAATATTGTAATGTGTGGTTCATTTTAAATTGTATAACATATAACGAAACTGTTACCAAGAAGACAACTTGTCATTACTTCTCCTGGTGCGTCGTCTGCAGGTAGCATGTCGGCGTGGAGTACATGGCGTACATTTGATGTTTGAAGCCTTCTTCATTGACAAAACTGAAAAATATAATTACATATATTTATGTATATTAATATAAACTCCAAATATTGTAATGTGTGGTTCATTTTAAATTGTATAACATATAACGAAACTGTTACCAAGAAGACAACTTGTCATTACTTCTCCTGGTGCGTCGTCTGCAGGTAGCATGTCGGCGTGGAGTACATGGCGTACATTTGATGTTTGAAGCCTTCTTCATTGACAAAACTGAAAAATATAATTACATATATTTATGTATATTAATATAAACTCCAAATATTGTAATGTGTGGTTCATTTTAAATTGTATAACATATAACGAAACTCTTACCAAGAAGAGAACTTGTCATTACTTCTCCTGGTGCGTCGTCTGCAGGTAGCATGTCGGCGTGGAGTACATGGCGTACATTTGATGTTTGAAGCCTTCTTCATTGACAAAACTGAAAAATATAATTACATATATTTATGTATATTAATATAAACTCCAAATATTGTAATGTGTGGTTCATTTTAAATTGTATAACATATAACGAAACTGTTACCAAGAAGACAACTTGTCATTACTTCTCCTGGTGCGTCGTCTGCAGGTAGCATGTCGGCGTGGAGTACATGGCGTACATTTGATGTTTGAAGCCTTCTTCATTGACTAAACTGAAAAATATAATTAATATATATATAATTACATATATTTATGTATATTAATATAAACTCCAAATATTGTAATGTGTGGTTCATTTTAAATTGTATAACATATAACGAAACTCTTACCAAGAAGAGAACTTGTCATTACTTCTCCTGGTGCGTCGTCTGCAGGTAGCATGTCGGCGTGGAGTACATGGCGTACATTTGATGTTTGAAGCCTTCTTCATTGACTAAACTGAAAAATATAATTAATATATATATATAATTACATATATTTATGTATATTAATATAAACTCCAAATATTGCAATGTGTGGTTCATTTTAAATTGTATAACATATAACGAAACTGTTACCAAGAAGACAACTTGTCATTACTTCTCCTGGTGCGTCGTCTGCAGGTAGCATGTCGGCGTGGAGTACATGGCGTACATTTGATGTTTGAAGCCTTCTTCATTGACTAAACTGAAAAATATAATTAATATATATATAATTACATATATTTATGTATATTAATATATTAACTCCAAATATTGTAATGTGTGGTTCATTTTAAATTGTATAACATATAACGAAACTGTTACCAAGAAGACAACTTGTCATTACTTCTCCTGGTGCGTCGTCTGCAGGTAGCATGTCGGCGTGGAGTACATGGCGTACATTTGATGTTTGAAGCCTTCTTCATTGACAAAACTGAAAAATATAATTACATATATTTATGTATATTAATATAAACTCCAAATATTGTAATGTGTGGTTCATTTTAAATTGTATAACATATAACGAAACTCTTACCAAGAAGAGAACTTGTCATTACTTCTCCTGGTGCGTCGTCTGCAGGTAGCATGTCGGCGTGGAGTACATGGCGTACATTTGATGTTTGAAGCCTTCTTCATTGACAAAACTGAAAAATATAATTACATATATTTATGTATATTAATATAAACTCCAAATATTGTAATGTGTGGTTCATTTTAAATTGTATAACATATAACGAAACTCTTACCAAGAAGAGAACTTGTCATTACTTCTCCTGGTGCGTCGTCTGCAGGTAGCATGTCGGCGTGGAGTACATGGCGTACATTTGATGTTTGAAGCCTTCTTCATTGACTAAACTGAAAAATATAATTAATATATATATAATTACATATATTTATGTATATTAATATAAACTCCAAATATTGTAATGTGTGGTTCATTTTAAATTGTATAACATATAACGAAACTCTTACCAAGAAGAGAACTTGTCATTACTTCTCCTGGTGCGTCGTCTGCAGGTAGCATGTCGGCGTGGAGTACATGGCGTACATTTGATGTTTGAAGCCTTCTTCATTGACTAAACTGAAAAATATAATTAATATATATATAATTACATATATTTATGTATATTAATATAAACTCCAAATATTGCAATGTGTGGTTCATTTTAAATTGTATAACATATAACGAAACTGTTACCAAGAAGACAACTTGTCATTACTTCTCCTGGTGCGTCGTCTGCAGGTAGCATGTCGGCGTGGAGTACATGGCGTACATTTGATGTTTGAAGCCTTCTTCATTGACTAAACTGAAAAATATAATTAATATATATATAATTACATATATTTATGTATATTAATATAAACTCCAAATATTGTAATGTGTGGTTCATTTTAAATTGTATAACATATAATGAAACTGTTACCAAGAAGACAACTTGTCATTACTTCTCCTGGTGCGTCGTCTGCAGGTAGCATGTCGGCGTGGAGTACATGGCGTACATTTGATGTTTGAAGCCTTCTTCATTGACTAAACTGAAAAATATAATTAATATATATATAATAACATATATAAAAACACTATTATTGTGGTGCCAAAAATTTGTAAAAAATTCTTCAACATGCTAAGAGTATAACAGATGATGTTTAAAACTGGCTTCGCCGTTGATGTAAAGGGAAACATATTATAATGTAGGACAAACACAAAGGTGTATTGTTACCTTACTATTAAAATAAAAATAAATACTGACAGTAAAATATCATCTAATCCAATGACAATTCTACATAATTGAAAATATTATATCATATAATAAATCTTTCGAAATAGCAAGCAGTACCTCATTAGGTAGATTATTAAATCAGTGTAACAATATAATAACTGAGAAATGTTGTTGGAAGATAAATATTGATACATGTATGGGTTCACCCATACATTAACATAATTTTATTGTACGTACACATTAATAAGCATATATAAATGTAAGCATTGTCATAATTTAGTCAGTATCAATAAAGCGTTCAAATAAACAGGTCGTTCTCATTACCTAAACGCGATACTCACAAACTTGCTGGTCTCCATAAAACTATCATATCTAAATGGTGTGTGGTATCAAACCCATACATCGTTTTGGTCCTTCGAGCAACTTCACTCGCGGATTATCCATCCTCCGGAGTACATTGACCATACGCACGGGTTGGTCAAAGTGCAAGACTAAGGCCACGTGTCGCACGGCGATTGACTTTAACGTGTGGAACAGTGACCGTCAAGCGATTTATATCCACTTTTATGTGACAATCATTCAACATCAAGCATAGTAATTTTACATCGAGCATAATATCATAACATCATAAGGAGCCAGTATAGTAAACAGCATAACAGCGAGCATATTATCAGAGCTGAGAGTTATTCAGCACAGCATCAAGCATAGCAGCGAGCATATTATCAGAGCTGAGAGTTATTCAGCACAGCATCAAGCATAGCAGCGAGCATATTATCAGAGCTGAGAGTTATTCAGCACAGCATCAAGCATAGCAGCGAGCATATTATCAGAGCTGAGAGTTATTCAGCACAGCATCAAGCATAGCAGCGAGCATATTATCAGAGCTGAGAGTTATTCAGCACAGCATCAAGCATAGCAGCGAGCATATTATCAGAGCTGAGAGTTATTCAGCACAGCATCAAGCATAGCAGCGAGCATATTATCAGAGCTGAGAGTTATTCAGCACAGCATCAAGCATAGCAGCGAGCATATTATCAGAGCTGAGAGTTATTCAGCACAGCATCAAGCATAGCAGCGAGCATATTATCAGAGCTGAGAGTTATTCAGCACAGCATCAAGCATAGCAGCGAGCATATTATCAGAGCTGAGAGTTATTCAGCACAGCATCAAGCATAGCAGCGAGCATATTATCAGAGCTGAGAGTTATTCAGCACAGCATCAAGCATAGCAGCGAGCATATTATCAGAGCTGAGAGTTATTCAGCACAGCATCAAGCATAGCAGCGAGCATATTATCAGAGCTGAGAGTTATTCAGCACAGCATCAAGCATAGCAGCGAGCATATTATCAGAGCTGAGAGTTATTCAGCACAGCATCAAGCATAGCAGCGAGCATATTATCAGAGCTGAGAGTTATTCAGCACAGCATCAAGCATAGCAGCGAGCATATTATCAGAGCTGAGAGTTATTCAGCACAGCATCAAGCATAGCAGCGAGCATATTATCAGAGCTGAGAGTTATTCAGCACAGCATCAAGCATAGCAGCGAGCATATTATCAGAGCTGAGAGTTATTCAGCACAGCATCAAGCATAGCAGCGAGCATATTATCAGAGCTGAGAGTTATTCAGCACAGCATCAAGCATAGCAGCGAGCATATTATCAGAGCTGAGAGTTATTCAGCACAGCATCAAGCATAGCAGCGAGCATATTATCAGAGCTGAGAGTTATTCAGCACAGCATCAAGCATAGCAGCGAGCATATTATCAGAGCTGAGAGTTATTCAGCACAGCATCAAGCATAGCAGCGAGCATATTATCAGAGCTGAGAGTTATTCAGCACAGCATCAAGCATAGCAGCGAGCATATTATCAGAGCTGAGAGTTATTCAGCACAGCATCAAGCATAGCAGCGAGCATATTATCAGAGCTGAGAGTTATTCAGCACAGCATCAAGCATAGCAGCGAGCATATTATCAGAGCTGAGAGTTATTCAGCACAGCATCAAGCATAGCAGCGAGCATATTATCAGAGCTGAGAGTTATTCAGCACAGCATCAAGCATAGCAGCGAGCATATTATCAGAGCTGAGAGTTATTCAGCACAGCATCAAGCATAGCAGCGAGCATATTATCAGAGCTGAGAGTTATTCAGCACAGCATCAAGCATAGCAGCGAGCATATTATCAGAGCTGAGAGTTATTCAGCACAGCATCAAGCATAGCAGCGAGCATATTATCAGAGCTGAGAGTTATTCAGCACAGCATCAAGCATAGCAGCGAGCATATTATCAGAGCTGAGAGTTATTCAGCACAGCATCAAGCATAGCAGCGAGCATATTATCAGAGCTGAGAGTTATTCAGCACAGCATCAAGCATAGCAGCGAGCATATTATCAGAGCTGAGAGTTATTCAGCACAGCATCAAGCATAGCAGCGAGCATATTATCAGAGCTGAGAGTTATTCAGCACAGCATCAAGCATAGCAGCGAGCATATTATCAGAGCTGAGAGTTATTCAGCACAGCATCAAGCATAGCAGCGAGCATATTATCAGAGCTGAGAGTTATTCAGCACAGCATCAAGCATAGCAGCGAGCATATTATCAGAGCTGAGAGTTATTCAGCACAGCATCAAGCATAGCAGCGAGCATATTATCAGAGCTGAGAGTTATTCAGCACAGCATCAAGCATAGCAGCGAGCATATTATCAGAGCTGAGAGTTATTCAGCACAGCATCAAGCATAGCAGCGAGCACAGCAGCGAGCATAGCGTCATCGAACACAGTGTTCAGCGCAGCATCGAGGATAGCATCGGTCACAACAAGTGAGATCTTTCCTTTTATTTCAATTTCATTTTAATTTTTCCTCAACATGAAGGATATCATAGCAAAGCAGAATGAGATACAAATATCCATTCAAAAACTTGCGTCTAATTTCAAAAAGGATAGCGCAGAGCGTAAAACAGATGAGTACATTAAAAGAAGAATCGAAAGCCTTGATTCATATTGGGTTCAATACCAAAACAATTATTTAATATTAAGCGAAAAGGGAGATAGGAGTGATCATTATTTCACTGAATTTCATTATGATAAAACTGAAAATCTCTATAAAAATACTAAGCAAATGATTATTAACTATAAGGGTATATCAGAAAGGCCTGGTACGTCGGTTGAATATTATTCGACACCTCAAAAACATCAGGGTGTTAATAGCAAAACGGACGACTTGTTAAAAAAGCAATACAGTAATTTTAGAGCATTCCAGCGTACAATAAGGAACATAAATGTAGATACTTTAAAGGAAAAATGGGAGTACGAAGATTTGCTCAACACTATACAAAGTAGGTGGGCAGTAATAGATTCATTACATTGGGAGCTAGATAGTGAGTTGGAAGGTTCAAATGAAGCATACGAAGAAAGATTCACAAACTACGAACAGATTTATAATGACATAAAAAAGTCAATTAATAGCAAAATATGGTCTGATTTTTATAATTCATACGGTAACAATTCAAACCGTAACTATAAATCATTTGTAAAATCATTACATGTAGCAGGTATCAAATGTCAATTTTGCAATAACAACGGACATGGAATTTTTAATTGCGAAAAGTTTTTAGCAATGCCTGTTGAATTGAGGTTCAAAAGGGCAAAAGAATTGGATCTATGCACTAATTGTTTATGTAAGCATAATGGAAAACAATGCAATTCTTTCAAACGTTGCCTAATTTGTAATGGAAAACATAATTCGGTATTGCATTACGGTACGAAATTTTACACCGTTGCCCAAAGTAGGCCATTGAATAACAAACAACAAAATGATGCAACAAAGGCTTTTAATGTTTCACAAGGCGACATATCGGAAATTCTTTTAGCAACTGCCTTGATTAAAGTCACAGCACCAGATGGTACTCAATTAACCATGCGAGCTCTTATGGACCAGGAACGGCTGACTGATGGCAAATATAAAGTAAGAATTCCTTTAAAATCGAATTTTGAAAAAGATCTTGGAAATTCTAAAACTAAGGCCGTAGCTCAATTTGGATATTTAGAAAGAAAATTACTGAAAAAACAAACAAGAATAACAACTCGTCGGGGACTCAGTTCTACGATCATGACTTTGCTTTCTTCATGATCACTATATCCAGCACATATTCGACTTCAAATATAACTAAATTTAGAGACAATCAAGGTTTATACTTCGATAAGTTTGGAAATATGCAAATAATACGGGACGATTGGAAACTTATTCTATATTTACAATATGGAACCTTATTGGGAAGGAATAGCAGCCATTAATAAGTATAAACAATCACTCGAACAAACCTGCAAAACAATAAGAACGCAAACACGATGCGAGTTACTATTATTACAATTAGGTCACGGGTGCGACGAACTGGAATATTACAATCAGCTGTTACTGGGTCAGCATATTTTGACTTCGTCGGCAAGGCTGCGGCGAGGTCTTATTAACGGTGTCGGCTATCTTGCAAATAGCCTGTTCGGAGTACTGGACGCAAGATTCGCAGAACAATATCAAAGAGATATCACATTACTTCGTACTAACCAATTAAACTTAGCATCATACTGGAAAAATCAAACATCTATAATTGAAGCTGAAAATAACGTTCTTAAGCGCGTGGAGAGCACAATTAGCAAGCAGTATAAAATGATTAATCAGCACATTAATTTATTGGATAAATCGACAAATATGTTTCAATCAGAAATTCAAAATATAATAATAATTAATGAAATGCTCGCAGGAGCTGTCATAGGAAGTAACATCCTTAATAATCTAAAAAATTTACAGAGTACGTTACTAGACACCATTACAGATATATATCATGGTCGATTCAATCCACATTTAATAACACCTAAGCAGTTGGGAGAGCAACTTATGTAGTAACATAGCTAGTCAACTATATAAAGACGTCACCTTGCCTATACCCAATATTCATACCCAAACAAATAAAATTTATAAATTGATTCAATCGAGAGCAAGAATATTAGAAAAATATTTAATAATTGAGATAAGAATACCATTGGTAATTAGAGACACATATGAAATGTTTCGTATTATTCCAATACCTAATAGAAAGGAAAATAACATGATTAGCAGTGGCGGCTGGTGGGTTATCGAACTGGTGGTTCACTTTACTAAAATATTGACAAAAACAACAATTGACATAAAATATGTTTATTTTTTGTACATTAATTCATAACTATATCCAACTCTGATACAAAGTCTATTAATCCACGAAACACTCCAGCATTACTGGACTCAATAGTTTCATCGTGACCTCGCAAAGCTAACTTAAATGCACCACAAAACTTGACACAATCGATAAGACGTGATAAAATGTATCTGTTTTTATCAACTTGTTTATTATACTTTTGGATATTACTTCTATACACAGAATCTAGCTGATTACGAATATCGACTGTGCCTAACACAGACAAACTCATTACATTTTGAAGGTGTACTACTTGTGAAGAATCGTGTTTTTTTATTTTTTCACTTAAATGCGTCAAATCCTTGATTCCAGTTTCTGTCCAAATCGATTCTCCACCAAAAATAATGCAAGGAAAACAAAAGAATGCATTAAGACGCTCACATCCACACAACCATTTCTTTCTATTATATATTTCACTTTTAAAACTTCGTATAAATGCTTTATTTTTCGATTTACACTCTTGTTTTAAATTTAAAAAGGGCCGTGGCGGCCCGGCCAATTTTATGTTCACTTTACTTTGAAAAATTTTGTTATTTTCTTTAATATAATCAATATTTATACTCATTTTCAACTAATAAAAAACACAGTACAGAATAAAAGTTCTATTATAGAAACGAAATAAAAACTAAAACGAATTACGGAAATAATTATAAACAATAACGAATTAACGCGTCACGCATACAGTGAAAGTTGAAACAATACCAATAACGATTAACGAAATGTCAATCATAGCACCCATCCTTTCGGCCGGCCCCTTGCCGGCCGGCTCAATACGTCATACATCGGGTGCTCTCGGTGACCTTCGGCCGTGCGGCGCACGAGAACCGACTCGTTACTCGGTACATTTCTATGAACTATCTTTTGTCTCACGCGCCAGGCGTATTGATGCGTGTCTCATACAAGATGTATTAGCAGTCCTCGTGCACTCGCCGGAGCGCACGATATGAGTTTAGTAAAGCGCTCAAACTTTTTGACCATAATTTTAAATTAAATTTATTATACCTTTTTGTATGTTTAAAAAATAAATATTAAAATGGTAATTTAAAAATTAAGATGACATAATATTTTATAATTTTTAAATATTTTGAATTGGTGGTTCAGCGCACGGGCGCACTTAAGGTACAGCCGCCACTGATGATTAGCATTATACCGTTATCGAATTATGTAGCAATCAACTTGAAAGGGGATACTTATATAACTTTATCTCAGAGCATTATCAATTCATGCATAAATTTTGATAATTATTTATGTCACATAAGTAGCCCAATCTATAACATAAAGAGTGACAAGGAATTTTGCCAAATTGAAAGATCAGAATGCAAAGTATCTATAACCACATGCAAAGATCATTGGATTGAGAGTTATTCTCCAAACGCATATATTTACTTTTGTTGTAACGAATGTCAGCTGAGATCTATATGTGGTGATCAAATTACGACTCATAAGCTTACGCGCGCTGGCATATTTACCGTAGACAGAGATTGTACTATTAAGTCAGAGTATTTTACGTTATTAGCACATAACATAAAATCAAGCGAAATGCACTTAAACGCACAGATATTTGTACCGGTGATAGCACCAATAAATCATATTATAAATATATCAATACCAACCCTAACATTATCCAACTCTTCTGAGATTCAAATGCAAAATTAAGAGCATTGAAAACAAATTGGAAGTCATGAAGAAAACTGAACCTTTACTAGACAGAATAACGTTTCATGACGTACATCATTATACTGCTATATATATTTGCGTCAGCATAATAGTAATTGCTGCGCTGTTATTCGGCTGGAGGCGTCTTCGTAAGCCGATCCAGCCTGGGCCAGCGGCGCAGACGGCGAAGATGGAGCGAGCTGGGGTGGCAGTGCCTTCAGAGGCGCCACCGACGGCGTCGAGCTATAGTGAAAGGTGCAGTGAATTCCGTAGTGCGCGTTATGTGAACAAAGCAACATCGCCGATGTGTACCAAGTGCAATAGGTCAAATAATGCAAGCATAATGATAGACACTTCAAGCTTGTAAAGTTTTAATTATTATCAATATTGCCTCATTTTATCTTTATTTTATACAAGTTTTTTTGGTTTTCTTAAATATTACTTATATCTTATTTTATACCATAATTTGTATACCTTCATAGCATTTATAGTTTTTCTTTGTATTTCTTCCTGTCGGGAGTATGTATGGGTTCACCCATACATTAACATAATTTTATTGTACGTACACATTAATAAGCATATATAAATGTAAGCATTGTCATAATTTAGTCAGTATCAATAAAGCGTTCAAATAAACAGGTCGTTCTCATTACCTAAACGCGATACTCACAAACTTGCTGGTCTCCATAAAACTATCATATCTAAATGGTGTGTGGTATCAAACCCATACAATACAATTAATCGAAGGAACTAACAAAGAATGGAATAATAATTTTAGTTATTATAATAAATAATTATTTATGAATGCATACAAATTAAACGAATCTGTGGTTGAGGTGTGTGGAGAAATAAAATATTAGTAATTGTTTCATTACTATTATTACACTATAGTGTGTCTATAAAATGTAGGAAATATAGGATGTTTCATAAACAATATCGGTTCCCAATGTTCTCTTTGTTTAACAAATAACCATGCGGTAAGTAAGCCTGTATACATGAAGTATAGCCAATCGTATTCTGTGGTTTTAACTCAACGTTCACTGAGCTCTTTGAGTCGATTGGTAAAACCATTTTGTGAACTTTTATGCAAAAGGTTAGCACGATAAATTTTTAGTATCTCTTTTGGATTCATTTATTTCCCTAAAACAATTTTATTTATTGAACTGAATGAAAAGTAATCTGAGTTTACAAGGTCCGAATTAATTTCTTGTTGTGGTAGGAGTTCGATATAACCAAGTTCTTTAACGGATTTCAATGAAAGTATATGAGTTGACATTTTCCTTGTTTTAGAAGAACCCGTTTTTGGTAAACTAAACCGGAATATTCCAACAATAAAACCTCATATATTCGTATGAGCTATGCACTATACATAACGCTATTGATCGTTTGACCCGATTGTTTTTGTGATTTTTAAACTTGACCCTCATACTTTCGCAAAAAAAAACTCTTTTCACTGAAACCTCTCTCAATGACGGGTTCTGATAGTTATCTTTTGTCTTAACAATGTTTTCTATGATCCTCGCTCGTGAAGAAAGACGTGTAGTGTAATAAAATAATATTAATTTCTGTAAAGCATATAGCTCGCAATTGTCTAATATCTAAAGTTCAGTTACCAAAAACATAAAATCACCTGCCTGTGACCACATTGGTTGATTTAATGAGTGCCTGCTGCACTCAATAGGCAAGCAAATCAAGATATAATCGGGGGTAGCGGTTAAATAACCGGTATAACTGACAAAAACTTTCATTTTACTAAATTGTTATTACAATTGCTGTCAATTAAGAAAAACGTTTTTTTAAAATTTAAAAAAATGTAATTAATGTCCCAGTTTATCAGAAAATCATAGTTTCATTTATAAGTGGACTCGCATAAATCTTAGACATTATTATGTGAAATACACTGAAACACACGAAATTTTTTAAACCTATATAACATGTAAAAAATCTTATATAAAAATTTACATTTCTTCCCTTAAGTGACATTCAAAGAATAGAAAATCGTCAAACTAATACTATAAAGCTTCATTAAGTATCTTTGTACAATAATAAAAATAGCCTTCGATTTTAAAAACAACATACTCGTATATTTGACTTCCAAATAACATACTACATATATTTATGTTTGTAGGATTATATAACACACAACGATAGCTTCACCAGTTACATATACTATTGAGATATTGATTAATTTCACTCATGATTTTTACAGAAAAGGTCTATTTGTAATTTGAGTATCTATAAAATTACTTATATTACATGTACCCGGCTTTTACTGACCCTACGAGGACTTGATATTAAAATATTATTTACTGTCTTTAAATGTAACTATTTTCTGTCGACTATTAAGTAATTTTCAAACTAGAAACAAAAAGAATCATATAATCATTTCTTTTATTAAAGTTTTTCAATACGAAATCTTTGATTAAGTATATAATTTAAGAGCTTCACTGTAATCTTATAAAAGAGTGAATAATCTTATACATATAAGAGTTAAAATGTCATACAAAATGAATATCTTTTGAGTTATGTCAAATGTTCTATACTTTTCACTGTCATTATCGTGTCTAGATCTGTATATTATCCATCTACAATGGAATGTAAAAAAAATATTTTCTATATCTAAACAGAATTCCATTCTTATAAAATAATAGATACGTTGTTATAAATTTTACCCCAATACTGACAAGTACGACAGACCACGTAATAAGCTAATTATTAAGCTATTTAATTCGATAAGAATATTTTTACTATGCAAAAACAAAGGAACCGTCGTTAGGAATATGAAATTGAAGAAAATACTATACGCTCAACTAGTATATGCAATTTGAAGTCAATCGAGAACTTAAACACGCGTTTAGAAAGTTTCTTTAATAGATGAGGAGAACTAATTTGAACTTCTTCTTCAGTCTTCATAAATAATATATACTGTTAGAAGAGAGACCCTAAACGGGCTAATGGCATGGTTTATGTGACCTTTCTAATAGCGTGACTATGGTTTGGAGGTATGATTCAAGAATATATACATTTCCGAGCATAACGTCAACTTTTCCGGTGACAATGTCAAAGCCGCAGGGCTAACAGCTTTGACATTACAAAAGAAAATTATTAAACACTCCCAGCATAGCCGCTAAGTTGTACCGAGGCAACTACTCTCTTATCGTTGTAATTAGCTGTTTAAAGCTGTGAATGTTTCATGTTATTACAGTTTTGCTATATTACGTAGAAATTATGGAGTATTTCGTTTAAAAGAAAGCACTTTATAAACATAAATATATATTAAGATTTCAAAAATTTTCTATGTTTACAAATATATTATGAAAATGAATTTGAAAAAAACTAAAATCTGATATTTACAAATGCTTGTATATAATTTCATATTATTAGCTACAAAATATTATGTTTAACTCCCTATTATACTATAGCAAACAAACTAATTAATATAACAATTTTATACATTGTGTTTATTTTTAATAAAGCTGTTTCATAACCACATAGTATTTGTTAATTATAATATAAATAATTTGTTTAATATAATAATAAAAAAAATTATGTGATCTAGGTATTCACGGTGTAATCGGATGACGCTAATAAAACATTAATCTATATTTTAAATAAGTACATATATAATATATAATAAGTTCGTTTTTTCATACTAAAAATATCGTTTAAATTGTTAGAATTGGTATCAAGTTTAAGGTATCAAGTATAAACTTTATATTTAAAATTTCACTTCGCGTCCTTATTATTTTCATCTAGTAAATATTTAAGTACTGATACTTTTATCTCAATTTATTTATTTTGTGACAAAATGAAATTTAATGTAACATATTTTTATTTTGTTTTGTATTCATTAGAAGGCACAGAAAATGTATATATGCTTAGTTTAATCCAGGACTGTAAATATAACAAGTCAAATTAACGTGCAAACAAAATATCGCTTTAAATATGAATACTTATTTTCTAGTTAGCTTACCTTGTTTGGCTTGTGGATGGAGTCCGTCCCGCACGTTATTGCAATGGTTATCCTAAACGTGTCACCTAGAAACAAAAATGTTTTATTACTGACATGAACGTTCATGCATAATGGATAAAATATTATTTTAAGTAGATCAGTTCTGGATTGAAAAATCTCATTGACACTGACTGTATGAGACATGTGTAGATTAAGACAGAGTTCTTTTTATTTGTTTTGTATAGCGTTATTTCTTATCGCTTATCTAAAAGAATCTATCATTTCAAATAAGTAGGAAATTATAACATAATTAAATCGGAGCAAACAAAAAAGTTGAGTGTATACATATATGTATATTCTTGTATGGCATATTTACATTGTCTATTTGTTAAGTTTATATATGCTTTATGTAGTTTTCATTTTTTTTATATTTGGTAATCCGATTAAACGGTTTAAAAACCCTTTATATTTAACAATATTCCATACCGCTTAGCTTCTAAAAAGATTCTATTTCTTCAACATACTCTTATCATTTCTGTTACGGCAAAAGTAATTCACAAAACATAAGGTGTACGAATTCGAAATATTTCCCTATCTTGTAAATTAAAATTATTATTATTTTTAACATGTTAAGGTGTCAACTTTATTATATCAGTGATTTAACTTAAAGAGAACTTGAAATAACAAATTCATTACGACAATTTATTAAACTCTTTAACTTTTTATAACTGAATTACTCTTTTATTTGATCATTTCACGAACACGATAACTGTATCAAAATGGCAGTTTCACTTCAAATCTTGTTTAATTTAGTTATATCGTATTGTACCTTTGACAGAATCCTGTTACTGAAAATTATTTATATAACCTCTCTTAGGGACCTGGCTCCAACCCTACAAAGGATCCTTAAATTAGATTAGTGTCTTGTCAAATATTATCGGGTTCGGGTCTTTGTCACTCGATAAAGCATAAGTGAAAAACTGTCTCATATTACCAGTATTTACATAGGTTTTTACATGATAAAACATTTTTTTTATTGCAAAATTCTTTACGTTTTTGTTTCTAAGTTAATAAAATGATTAAGAGGTTAAAAGATTTTCACTATTCAAAATATTTCTCTATTTAACACTGATGAAAAGAATTGTGTCATAACAATTTAATATAATATTTGTTGTATTGTCGTCATGAGCTGCAAGTTACTTTACACATCGTAAAGTATCGTAAAGGCTTATATTATACATATATATGTAAAGTAACTTGCAGCTCGTGACGACAATACAACAAATATTATATATATAAATACAAATATGTAAGTAAAAAGAAGGAAAGAGACTATATGTGGGTTGTGGCAATAGAAAAGACAGACTACTTAAAACACATTAATATTTAACCTCACTCTTACCATGATTTCCTTTCACGTACCCCCTGAGTTCCATTCTAACATTTCAATTCTTATTTATATGTACTTTCATACTTTTATTTAGTTTTATACGTGGCTGTACCATTACTTTTATTTTCCTTTGGTTTATGATGTATTAGTAGGATAATAACGATATCATACAACTAAAATATAACTACATATAGAGTTATTTCTTAAGTCCAGACTTTAGCGGCGGATTGCTTTTCGCAAATTGCACATACCTTGCAGGTATTTTATGAAACGTTCTCTTGGAAATAAAGATTACGTAGACAAAAGCATTTAGTTTAATCCAACTTGATTCTATTTCTTGGGTCTTTTGAGTTTACATGGAGTTTTGGTATCCTTTTGGTAATCATAAACTAGTGATGTATTACCAGTTTTGATAATGTGTACCAAATATTACACTATTCAAGGAAAACCCTAAGTAATAATCATCATTAGTATAAATAAAACATTCATATACACTATAACGTATTTCTTTTAGTGTTCAGATATATATAAACAACCTCTCGAACGGTTAGTGGACGATACTATTTTTTTATATTATTATTAATGTTTTAATATACTATTGACATGTGTGTGCGTCTTTCACACTCTTTGCAGTTTACATCTGCTCATTACTCTAATAATGTTTTGCAGTGATGCTTCAATTTCTAAACTGAAATTATATCCCCACACAACAATTTATGTTTCAATCGAAATTGTCAAAATAATTGTCTCAATTGAATACATGTTAATTAATTGTCTTAATTAGTAATAATTTTCTTAATTGTAACATTTCACTAGAACTACATTACTTTGTATAATATTTATACAGTGTTATCTTCACATATGTATTACCGAAAGGTTGTATATTAATTAATAGATATTTTATTATTTAATTATACTTATAATTTGTCGAAAATTGGTAGCACATAATTTATACTTCTCTAAAAATTATATTCTTAAGATGTATCTACATATTTATTTTATTCATGGTAGGTTAAATGACACTAATTTGAGAAAGTTGTTCTGGCGTGTGTTATTCTAAATCACGTTAAGTTTCTTAGCATATTTTTGTAATGTTCAAAAAAATCTTATTTTGTTATATATCTTAAAATATTTGTACGTTTATATTTTTTCCAGTTATTGGATATATTGGAGTTTTATTTTTAAAGATACAATAGTCTATTTAGTGAGAAAATGATTATTTCTTTATTTACCACGGCTTCGGGTTAGCACGTATTGTGAGTGTTAATTAATTTTTCCAGTAACAATTTGTAATTTTAAATACTATTCCAAAAAAGCTTGCATAATTTTCCTAGAGCTCTGAATAAACAGTTTAAATAATTTATCGGTTGGATAGTTTTACGATAAAATACGCACACTTTACTTTGAACGAAGTTTAAAACTGTACATATGGCATTCAGGTATGTTATACAATAATCTTTTCAATAAATAATTGAAGTCAAGATTGATTATTATGAAAGAAATAAAGTTCTTTACACTATTCCTATTTTGAAAAAATAAAATGATTGATAATAGAGAAAACAGTGAGAAAATATTGCAAAACAAAAATTCAATCTAAATATATTTTATTATTCATATATCTCAATGAATACACAATAAATAAAATTTAATATTAATATAATTTAACAGCAGTTTGGAAACCTCCCCTAACCTTTCATTAATCATAAGAGATATATATTTTTTATTTCTTTGATTTATGCTGGTTTATTATGGGAATCCTTCTGTATATCAAACATATATGAAGATACGATATCCGATAAATATGTTCTACAACTTTTTATCACTAACATAATTTTTCTCTAATGAAATGCATAGTTAACAATAATTATATTTCTAAATAAATGCAATATCAACATAAAATATAATAATATTTATATACAAATACCTATTTAATTTAAACAGCAAATTAGCTTTAGTTGGTAATTGGAAGCTTTTAAATATATTGTTCTATTAATTTTCATACAAATCACACAGTTCTCCATTATATTTATTTTGTTCAATATAGAAAGAATCTCTTAATCGGTATATAGTCGTTTCATTTTAATAGAATAATTTAAATAGTTAAATGTTTATAGAATTCTTGTAAGAAGTAGGTCTAAATCTATTTAGTACATCATTAACATTAGTTTGTGATCCCCTTTTGTAATAGTAGGTAAAAATAGCCATTTCATATTTGAAGTCTGAAATACATTTAAACAAATCTTCATTTCCTATCTCACATGGTTTATTTTACAAAGATTTTAAACACAAAAGAGGTCAAGACTCAAAATACTTTTGTCTTTTTGACTCATTGATACTTATAATACTATGAAATTATGTTAAAAGATGCAAGAAATGATGTATGGGTATTAGAGTGATATTGACTCAAGATTTCATATCTTGAGTCAATTAAAAGTGAAAACCCGAAGAATATTCAAATATATTACAATAGATCGAGACAATGATAATAATTTACTACACACTAGACAATTAGTGATAAAAAAAGATCCAACTTCAACGAAAAGAAACGTATTTAAATAGAACTATTTCGTTCGGGTATAGGTACAGTATACACTCTCTTCATCAAAAAAACTACAATAGAAGTTACATAAACAAGGAATAGTATTTTATATTATATGTTTATATAAGTTTTTTTTAGTATAGTAATTGATTATTAGGTTTTTTCTTTCATTTACATCGAACATATGGTTTTTATATGCATCTTTTAAATAAATTTCAATATACAAAAAATACATAAGAACGAAACTTGTTACAGGATATTTTATGTAATTATACACTAAAAAGGACTAAGTAGATTAGTTTTCTAAACTATGGGTCGTTCTAAGATCAAAGATAACTAACATTTCTTTTTATTGAGCATTAAAAGGTTCAGCAAGTAGTCTAGTAACTTTATAGTTTGAAGACCGTCTGTTCTCACGATCTTTACGACTAGGAAGTTCCTTTAACGAAATTATAAAATAATATTGTTATACATTTAATTAAACGTACAAAGATTCTTCAAGTGTACAGAAAATTTTACCAATATTAATTGGGATTCCGAAAAAATATTTAATGCAAAATTTATTGCTAATATGTACTTACTTTGCTGCAACTTTTAGTGTTATATAGTATTTGTTAAAAAAATTCGTCATTAAGAGATAACAAGTCATTTTGACATTAACTTTTAATCTCTAGTGTTTTTTAATAACAGTTATGAAAAGTAACGACAGAAAACCTTTTTCATTATTCATTGTCTCCGTATTTTTCATAAGTACAATATTTAGTTTAGTACAATATTTTCATAAGTAATAATTCAAACACATAAAAATAATATTCCATGGAAACCAAACGTAAAGACTACAAGCTTTAGCTTGTAATCTTTACTATCTCACCAAAAACATGCCTGTTAAAAAGGGGGCCAAGTTCCAATCGGCTAATTGTTTGCCTAAAAAAGGGTTGAAATCCAATCTAATGCCAAGTTTAGATGCACTTTGAAATCGATCATAATCATCTTCATCAACAGCATGATCCACTGGTAAACATTTGCCATTCCCAAGACTCGCCACCACACCCAATCCTCTGCCTTCCACATCCAGCCACTACCCGCCACCTTATTCACGTCAACGGTCCATCTGGCCGAAATTCACTTTACCATACATCCAACTTAAAATATGGTATAGTTGTGAAAATACGTAGGTGCTTGGTTAAAAATATCTAAAATTATAATACTTCTAAATTTGTACTTGGCAGGTTAATTTTATTATATAAATAAAAAATTAACGATACAATTAATTAAGTGTTACGTACAATACGAAAACCTGAAATGAAAAAGTATTCATAGTGTGGCTGTTTTTTAAGTAATTTATCCCTACTAATATTATAAATGCGAAAGTAACTCTGCCTGTCTGTCTGTTACGCTTTCATTCCTAAACCACTGAACTGGTTTTAATGAAATTTGGTACAGAGATAGAGTAGACCTTGAGAAAGAACATAAGATAGTTTTTATCCCAGACTTTTGAAAGGTTCCCTTGGAAACGCGATGTAACCGAACTCCACGCGGGCGAAGATGCGGGCGGAAGGCTAATTATTTTATATGTATTTCATTGTGTGAGATCGTCTTTTAATATGACTACTATGTTAGCAACAGTGGCGTAGCGTAAGCAGAATATGTTTGAAAAATAAAATACAAATCCTCCTCTAAAGCATTGATAATAATAATATCTCTTGCAAGTATGTATTGATTTAAGTTTTAAATGAAACTA
This sequence comes from Danaus chrysippus, assembly GCA_916720795.1. Lineage (NCBI taxonomy): Eukaryota > Metazoa > Arthropoda > Insecta > Lepidoptera > Nymphalidae > Danaus > Danaus chrysippus. Next base: position 450,181 of record CAKASE010000004.1, on the reverse strand, counting down.
ATATTTTAAGTATTTTTAAAAGGCAGACGAGATCTACCGTGATCGATCGATTGCTGCAAAGTAATCGAAGCGTCGGGAATATGTAGTTTTTAAAAATAATAAAATACGCGAAGTAATCAGAAACTATTAGTTTCATTTATACATTGATAACAGTCGCGCATAATGTTACAGCAGTCCGGTCAGATCGAACATCTATATACTTTATGAATCTCTCAAATACCTCTGAGCCACGAAAGTACCTTAAAACGATTACGATCTGTTCATCACAGCTTTATAAAAGTTATTTAAATAGGTATATCCAGTGAAGATTCAAACATTCTTATTATTATCATTTGAAAACAACAAAAAAGACAAAGAAAATAAATTATTTGTGTGTACACAACCTGCTAACTAATTAAAACTAACACAGTACTTTTTATTAAAACTAATAACATTACCTTTCTTTCTCAGTTCAATTCAGTTCAATCTCAACTGGTCACAATTCACACCTTGACTTTACACTTATTGTAATTTTATTAGTAAACGACAATATTAAAAATCTACTAGTCACTAATATCGTTAAACACATATCACAAGCACAGAGTTCACAGCTATAATTTTCCATAATTCATTGCTAAATTAATCCACTGTTTACTAATTAAAACTTATAAAACTTATTGACTTGTGCTTAGAAAAACAAAATATGACATCATCAATAATAATAAAATGGTGACAAAAATATGTGAACAGTTTACGGACCAATCAGAGAGCTCCGTTTCGTTTGACACTTAACGGACTTTCTACGGCATTTTAAAATTTAAACAATCCCTACTAAAGTACTAATATTATAAATGCGAAAGTAACTCTGTCTGTCCGTCTGTTACGCTGAACAGATTTTAATGAAATTTGGTACCGAGATAGAGTAGATTTTGAGAAAGAACATAGGATAGTTTTTATCCCAGACTTTTATTTATTTATTTCTATTTTCAAGTCTCAATGACTCATTTAAAAAAAAAATACATAGATTGTTAATAAAAAAAAAGTTATAATAATAATAATATATAAACTGTTAAAATATAATAATTAATTAACTTTTGAAAGGTCCTTTTTGAAACGCGATATAACCGGACTCCACGCGGGCGAAGCTACGGGCGGAAAGCTAGTATAATATATACAACTGTATATATATTGCATACAGTTATACAATATATATACAGTTGTATACATACATAACTATGTATATACAGAAACATTCTCATATAATTCATATTAATGGCAAAGTAAAGAATGTATTTTTAGACTATTATTTATTTTTAAGTATTATCGTTACTGTTTTATTATCACTTCAATAAAATAAGGTTGTATATACATATAACTTATAAATTAAATTAATCTTTAAAAGAAATGCGATATTCAATTTTTTATATAATCGCTTCGATCTTGTAACTGCACAAAATAATTTTAATAACCTTAGAGGTTTACAATACATGTATCAAATATATAAAAATATAAGAACTTTAAAGCGTTATAGAAATTACAGTAAATAAATTACGAACAATATGTACCTACATTAGCACCCGAATGTCTCTTTACTCCATATTAGTACGTTTATGTATATGAAAATGTAATTTTTACATTTTTTTATGAATTTAGAACCATATGTAAAGTAAAAAAATAAAGTTTATAAATATAATATAACAATAGTATTATATTTCAATATTTAAAATTAAGACGTTGTTTTTATATGGCAATATTTAAAATAACTATTAACTTAATAAAATTATTTAATGAACCTATTTATTCCGGGTAACGCTCGTTACAATTTGGGTCATTTTATATAACCAATATATTTTAGTGAATCTATAAACTCGTTGAAATTAAACTATTTATTGCTTACGAAAATGTATGTACATTGTACATATATATTTGGATACTGTCTTCTATAATGATATTAATTTGAAGCAATATTATTTCAAAGCGTGTTCAATAACTTAGTATTATTCATATTATAAACTAGATCAGTTTATACACAAAACACAAGAATCCTTTGACTGATTACATACTAAGAGAGTTGGCTTGCCTTAGGCTACAAATTAATGTATTACTAAGATCTCTCTGACAAGTAATGTCATATGAACATTTGACTAATTTAGTTTCAATAATTAAGGCTTACAAGTCAGTTACAGTTATGTTTACGTCCATATTAGCATGTCCTCTTCATTATTTACAAAGAAAAATATGAGTAATCACAATTATCTGATTCTATTAGATGTTTGTGACATTGATCGAAATAGACGAAATCTATTGGCTTGTTGTTGAAATAAATTATCTTTGAAGTACATATTGTTTTCGAATTTTATTTGTATATTATTAATATTTAGCCAAAACAAATAAAGAACACTACAAATAGAAGATAGATTGTTATTTATAAATTTGGAGTCGGAACTATTTTATATATTACAATTATTTAATATTCATATACATATGTACATATGTATCTCTGATGTACAAGATATTTGTCATTGCTATATTTTAGAAAACATCCCAAGAATATTAAACTTTTGCCATAGGCTCTTTAAATTAAAATAAATTTAATTTAAAATTCACATATTTAGCCAGTTGTTATTAAAAACTTATCTAACATCGTAAGAAACGCTTTTAAAAATATAATTAATATATATTTGTTGATATGAACTTTGCTTAGTTGTAGAGAGAATGACAATATCAGCTAATATTTTTAGACAATGCTTATCAAGTCAACCGAAAAATTGTTTGACCTCTCTTTAGATATGAATTACCCCTAATTTTTATTTCATATACTTATATATTATCTTATATTTTATACTATATAATAAACAACACTTTGGATTGGAAAATGATAACAAATTCGAAGCAGCAAACTCACGAAAACTGTAGCATCATCATTTAAGTCGCTTTATCTATCTATATTAATAAAGAGGAAAGATTTGTTTATTTGTTATGAATAGGCTCCGAAACAACTGAACCGATTTCAATAATTCTTTCACCTTTGGAAAGCTACATTATTCCCGAATAATATAAGCTATATAATATTTAAATAAAAATTAGGGATCCTTACTAAAACTCCAATAATGTAACCCAAGGTGTAAAAAAATGATCTGAAAAATTCCTTACGTCGCGTGCGCTGCGAAAACTATTGATGATAGAACCAAATCATTTACTACGACTTTGCAGAACTCATCATCATCTACAAAAAGTGTCGCGACAGCATATGTCTAAATATTATAGTTATGTCACAGTAAGCGGTTTTTTATTCTAAAAATTTAATATATATGCCGCCGCTTGAAAAGGCTCTTTATTTGTACCTTGGAATTAATCCTTATCAAAATAAATTACATTATATTCAAGACGGCTTTAATACCTTTTTATAACTTTTTGAATTATTCAATTCTGACATTTTATTCGGAAGATATCACGAGTTTAAAAATGCAAGTATTAGAAAAAAGTCGCGTGGTTGCCGCTCATCGCGCTCAGCTAGCCAGCATGCGATGTCGGCTCCATGTAAGCGTCACTGGGGCAATCACAACTAATATTATAAATGGGAAAGTAAGTCTGTCTGTCTGTCTCTCTGTTACGCTTTCCCGCTTTAACCTCTCAACCGATTTTGATGAAATTTGGCACAGACTATCTTTAGACCCTGAGAAAAAACATACCCTTTATTGCGAAAAAGGGGATGAAGAGGTTGAAAGTTTGTATGGGATTTCTTAATTTTAAAAGATATAACCATGAAAATTTTTATTTAAGCACTTAATAAGATATATTTAAACATTTGTTCTAGCGTTTTTGAAATTTCGACCAGTGAGGAGGTGAAATAAGGGTTGAAAGATTGTATGGGATTTCTTAATTTTAAAAGATAAAACCATGAAACTTTATATTTAAGCACATGATAAGACATATTTAAACATTTGTTCTAGCGTTTTTGAAATTTAAAATCGTTTGTTATTTTTACCACCGTGGGGGTGAAATTCTACACACGGAATTCACGAAATTCGAACAGAACGGAACAGGAACTACGAAGCTAAACTTTTTGTATACAAAATTTTAACCACTGAACCTAGGAACATCATATTTAGAAGTTTTGGGTGTATCAAGTTAAAAAAAAAGGCTTTTGAAGTTAAAGTACCTTAATGAATAGGTACTCTGCATCGCCAACGCACAGTGGGAAAGCACCATACAAGACCGTCTCCAAACCCCAAAACATGAAAGTCGTTGTTATGGAGTAAAACTAATTAATTAATATAGTCCTATAAATAAGGTTTCTTTTCTATATTTTTTTTATTATTTTTTGCAAACCATAATGTATATTAAAAGGCATCAGAGTTAACTCATGTTGAATGTTGTGATTTTGGCCTTCTACATTACTACAATTCAACGCCACATTACTCGAAAGTTTTTATATAAATGTATAAGTAATATATATTTTTTTAATGCTTCTAACTAAACTTAATAGATATTTCTTGATTATAGGGCGATACGAAGTTCGCCAGGTCTTCTAGTTTGCAATAAAAGTACGTATATTCAAGACTTTTGCATAAAATATTATTTTAATAACAAATATTTTTTGTCTAATATTATCGTAGATTTTTAATAGATCTTATTAATCTTCAAAAACCACTAAATATCAGCACTTTAATTTGTACATATTTATTTACACTATTTATTATGGCCTAAAAACCGAATTACATTCAATTTGCGTTTATTTTAAGTATTTTAATATTATAAGATTAATATACAGAAAAATAAAATCAGTCAGATCTCAAGTTAATGCCTGTCAAAATCTTCAATAACGAAAGATCAACGTGCACTGCACGTGCACTTTTATGTGTCTCGTCAAAGAGACAGAAATATTCCTTTTGTCCCAAAGTCAATTAGCAGTGTTTATACATCCTGCGTGCAATTTCCAGTTTCATTGTGTGTCAATCACTATCATATATTTTAATAAAACATTAATTAATTGCTACATTATTTGCATTAGGATCTATTGTGGAACATTAAACAGAATTGGGAATATATTAATAACTAATTCTTTATATAGATGTTCATTTGTTTTATTATACGAAATGTAATGTACTTTTGTTGATTGAAACGTCACCATCATTTAAATTTTATTACACAGCTTTTGACCTTACTTTATTCTGGAGTAACTAACCAAATGTTTGCGGTAACTTAATCCGGATACGGAAGGGACGAAGTGTAACTTGGCAATTATAACTTTATAGCGCTAGTGGACAATCTTACTTGAGTATACTTAGTTCTGTTTTATCCAGAGTTATAATGATCCTATTATTATTAACAGTGCCTATATTATATTAATGCCTTTATGGTTACAAAAATATGATCTATGGAAATTTTATAGAACAAAATCGTAATGCTTTTCCAGGTCAGTGACTTTTCATTTAATTTTCAGAGTTGGCGATTTTCCCACGTTATAATTTTTTTAAGAAACTGAAATCATAATCGTCATATATATAGAAAATTTTATTTTCGTCTGTTTTTTTCTTTTTTCATTCTGTGTATTTGTTAAGAAAATTCATAACAAAACTGTGAATAATGTATCGTTTTGAGAATACGCTCACAAATCTATCACAGTGAATAGTAAATGTGCAACAGAATTACATTTACTCAATAAATTCCGCGAACTAATTAATTGTTACTAGATGCGTGGGCGCGTTCTTTGTTAGCTGTAATCTAAATTAGCTGGGCCTTATTGAGAAATAGTTGATATAAATAAACTACCGGCCACCGATTTCGTTAAAATTTATCTCGTATTGATTTCCGTGTAGTATTTCCGTGTATTTGTTTCTTTACTAATGTTATTGAGGTTTCTATGCTAGTATAAATTAGTTCTATGTTTTAGGCTGTCTGCGTGATCACAGTCACGGTTGCTGTAAAGAAATCGAAATGTAGTTTTTACATAGTAAGACAATAATAAAAAATGCGTGGTATCCCGAAAAACTTGGTTTAATTTAAACGAGTACGAGAAAATCGTAGACATCATTATTGTTTAACTTTCATATTTGTAGTTGTATGTTATGAATTAACTTATTTATTCAAGTATCTATATTTATTTTATATACATTATGAGGTCTTGTTAATAATAGATACTTCAGATTATTTTATATTTGTAAATACATTATATGTGTAAAGATGATTAAGGATGAATATGATTTTTATCACTTTCCTACTACCTTGGGCAAGCAAAATAACTTTGTCTGAATTAATATTCTAATAGGTATTTTATTTTATCATTTTTAAGGATTACATTGATCGATACATTTTGTATTTGATATAAAGGCTAGTTAAATGATTATTATTTATCATTGCCTTAAAATACCCTAAATATTTTTTATATAGACGACTATGTACATATAAAGACTAAAAAGTACTTACATATATTTTATTTAATTGAATTTAATTGTGTGCTCTGTAATTGTTCCTTCTCCCAAAAAATTTTTTCAACCCAACATTTTTACCTGTATAATTTGCTAATAATGAATGGTAGAAAAGTCTAATTTAAAAATAAGAAAAAATATCTAACAGACGTATTCATTGTTTTATTAAACTCATTCGGAGCGCTCACATATTGCATTTAAAATATAAGAAAGGATATTGTTATGATTTCTAATTACGTCTTTCTATTTATGGCTTTGGTTTAAAAATGTTTATTTATTAATGAAGTACACTTTATTTTGTATGATTACTTAAAATTGCATTCATTTTAACAACATGCTTTAAAATAAAACCAATTAAACGTTATAATAACTATAGTTCATTAATTATTAGGTATATGAATATCTATATAAATGTATCAAAAATAATTTTATACAGCCCTATCAGTAGGTTGCAAATTGGCAACCGAATATGTCTCATAAAATAAAATACAATACTGGCATTATTATAACCAATTTCAATCAATTGTACCAACAATAACCATAAAAGATAATTTTAATTGATACCAATGTCTATACGGGGAGGTATTCTGAGCACGTGTTGGGCTCTGACTAATATTCTGAGTCAGGAGCTTTTTTTTTTTTTTTATTATTCTTTATTGCACACAAAAAAAAAATTATGTACAAAGGGCGGACTTAACGCTATGTCAGCATTATCTACCAGCCAACCCAGAATGGTGTAGGAGAGTAGTGAGTAGGACGTGCACAGAAGTAAAGAAAAATTTAAAATATATACATAGTAAAGAATACATAAATATACATAATATACATATACATAATATACATAAATATTCACAAACAAATACACATACAAGTACATAAATATTTAACATATATACACAATTATATAAATATATTTACATATGAATCCATTTATGATAAGAGTATAGAAGAAAAGACATCACATAGAGTTGACAGACAACAGATAAAATTCTTTCACTTGGCGCTTGAAAGAATCGCGCGAAGGGGCTCTACGAATGGAGTCGGGCAAAGTGTTCCAAAGCCGGGCTGCGACTAAAGAGAAAGAGTTGGAAACAAAGCCAGATTTATGGGGAGGTATGAAAAGGGTAAGGGATTGAGAGGATCGTAGGGGCTTATTGTGAGTAGAGGAGAGAAGAGAAAATTTAGAGGATAAGTAAGTGGGAGCATTAGGGTTGGTAAGAATAGAGTAGAGAAGACAAAGAATCCGAGTGTACCTACGTTCCCGTATAGGAAGCCAGTGTAACTGCTTCCTAAAACGAGAAACGTGGTCGAACTTGCGTAAACTAAAGATGAAGCGAATGCCGCTGTTTAGAAGACGATTAAGTTTTTGGAGGTGTTCTTCCGACAGGTCTAAGTAACAGGAGTCGCCGTAGTCAATAATTGGAACCAAGAGGGTAGAAGCAAGCTGTATTTTAGTATCCATGGGCAAAAAATTTTTTAGACGCATCATGGAATGCATAGTGGCGTAAAACCTACGAGAAACTTCTTTAATATGCTCCCCCCAACTGAGTTTACTATCAATGATAATGCCGAGGTCCTTAACACTACTGCTGAACTCTATTGGTGTATTATTATATCGTAGGCTGGGCAGAGTCGGAACATCTAGCTTGGCTAGCTGTCTCCTGCTGCCTATAATGATGGCTTGACTGAAATTTTCTATTTGATTATTAATGCGTCATATCTTACTAAAATATAATAATTGGGGATAGAGGAGAAATTTCACGGAGAAATTGTTTTAAACATATATCAAAAACAAGAACAACAATAATGGAATTAATATTAAAAGTATTATTGAATTCTAAATAATAAAATATATTGCTTTTAGTGTTTATGTAACAGATATTGAAATTATTTCTAACCGGGTCTAACTCATTTGATAGTGAATCACGAACGGAATCAATTCAGACTAAAATCTATAATACATTTATTAATATACTATAAAAGATAATATGCAATATAAGAATATTTATGATAGAAAAAACCCAACCTATTATATTAATCAATATAAAATAAAAAATGTAAGGAATTTATATAATAAAAAATAATTTGTTAATATTCTTCACATCCTGGTAGAAGGTTAAGCATAATAATAATTTTTAGTTTAATTAAATCAAAAATATTATTGTTATTCCTTATAAAGTTTTTATTATTGTCATCTACAAACAAAAAAAGATATTTAAAATAATAATTACTTTAGAGCGAAGAAAAAACAACGATTATTGACAGATAAACCAAAAGATCAATGTCAATTTAAAATATGATTTGAAAACTTATTGATATTATTAGTTTGAGTCCCTTAAAATTATTTGTTATATGACTATATTATATTGTATTTTAATCTAAGGAAGAAGGTAACTGATTCCGTAGAAAGAAACGTGAAAGATATGGGATTTAAATTCTTAAACACCATAATAAGCTAGCCTACTGCTACTACTACATATGCAATAAATGGTTATGCAATAAAAAAGTTTTTAGTAAAAAATGCTATAATAAATATTGAGTCAGCTGGAACCAAATAAAATCAAACGAAAAATATTGATCTAGTGCACATTTTAATGTGTAAGAGTATGTTATAAAATTATAATATAGGTATAGACATACCCTCATAGTACATGTAAGAAAGATGTAACAATTTCTAAAGCAAAGTGAATGAGAATTTCTAATTAATAATTCGCTTAAGTTTTCTTGCTATATTAGTAGGGATGCTTTGTAAGCTGACTTTCACACTTGTAACACATTAGAGGCGTTCCGTAAGTCGCATAAATACATTCTCATTTACAATTCATACAATTTGAGTTACGTAGCAGGGTATGATGATACTGCAGTTATTTAATATAGTATTAACGATGAGAAATTCTCCTGTTTCTAAAATTTTATTTCATTTTAATTAGAAATCCTTTATTAAAGAGAAGTTTATCATCACTTAAATCAATACTACATGAATGAGATCGCAATTCACGCTTCTTTTTTCTTCTTTTTTCACGCTTCTTTATCTTAAAGTGATTTTCCCAATGATTATTTCACTGCATTAAATTTGACTTAAATTTCATAATCTGATTTAAATATAAGCAAGTATTTCACCTGTTTTCACATAATGCCAAATCAGTAACATTTATTATTCAAATTCACGCCTGTCTACAGGTTGTGTCTAGCGTTGTCAACTTTACCGTTAAAATGATAGGAATTGTTGAATGTTTATTGAGGTCCAGTTTCAGATAATAATTACATTCCTCTCTATCACAATGTTTCAATTAAGTTTTAGCAATGAATTCAAATTTACTAACACGTTAATAATCACATACAATTTTAGCGTATTTAAATTATTGTTCTAACTGCAATTTGAATGTTAATTTAAATTAACCTATTTGATTTGTCGCTACTGTTTTGTTATTTAAATGATGTATATGTGAAAGCTAGGAATTATATTGAAATTGGGTTCAAGACCTTAACTTTTTAAGAGGTTTTTAGAGTTTACAGACACTAAATACGGATATAGGACCGACGACGAAGGAAGGTCTTTCATTTTGAAGAAAAGATATGGTTTTACTCAAAATCACCTCATGCATTGCTGAAACTATTAACATGATTTAAGTTGGTAATTTTAAAGCAATTTTAACTATTCCCTTTTAATAATAATACTACTAATAATACAATTACACGATGATGAATATTTTTGACACAACTATTTCCTTACCGCGTCATATACATATGTATATAAGGGAGATGTGTTAATAAGATATCAAACCTAATGTTACAAATTCGTCAAAATATTAATATGTAATAAAAGATTTGTAAAATAACGTTCTTTTTTATATTAGGATTCAAAATGTTGGAAACATTTCCAATGGATTTTATTCCTTTTTTAGTCTTAAATTTATAACTATTATAAAATGGCAGCGGCCCGTTAAAGAGGTTTGACATAAATTGAGGTCAATGTTAAAATGTAGTGTCTAATTTTATTCGTGATTTTTCTCTTGCAGTTGAAGTTTAAGGTCGAAGTCGTTGCGTTAGACATTTAGAAAGAAAAAGATTATTAAACTATATGTTATTTCTAAGTTTAGTTAAACTTTATCATGTCATTATTAAAAACACTGTCGGATTACCGAAATAAATAAATAAATAAATTATGACGTAAGCTGATGCTCATATTCTTTCTATAAAGATTTTTATGAGGCAAGCCTCATTAACTTTAGCAAGAACAATATCAAATAATTGGGTCGTCTCCAAAGTCTCATTGTGGTTCATGTTTGGCTTGAGCAAATATAACCACATATCCTAATTCACATGTACTTTCTGCTCTCTGAGCTATTTCACCACAAGTTATCCTTGCATCTTAAGAAAGATTTTGCAGTTCATAAACTTTTATTGTGAAGCGCTTTGGCTCTTTCTTCAAGGTTTTTAAAACTTTTAACGATTTTAAGAAGTCCGCAAAAGATAATATTTCTTTTAAGATAAATAATGCTTGTATTTAATTTCTACAAAATAGAATAAATACAACAAAAATATGTAATAATTTTATTAATTGTCTTGCTTGATATTCTTTTAAGGTAACATTATTTCGGTGCAGTTGTAAATGCAAACTTGTAGAAGTTAGAAGTAGCTAATAAGAACACTGTTTCACCACTATCTCACTAATGAAGTATTAGTTATATTTTATAGATTAAAGATTTCAAGTTTCTAAACACTTTTGGTTTTGTAATTTAAAATGACTATAAAAATAATAATATAATTGTTCCTAATACTGTATATTATCTTGGATTTAGGTATTATATGTCTTAGTTTTTATATTAATAAAGTTTTCTCTCTGTTTTTATACATACGAACATACATCATTAAAACAAACTAGTTCTTTAGCACATCATAAGTGTAAAAGTACTCACAGAAAAACATAAATGCTAGCTCTAGCATTTCACAAACTCTTCTTCAACAACAAACATCGTGTTCACTAGTGGAAATTTTAACAACTCGAGATGCCAAACACCTCTAAGGTTGATTTTAAGAAGACCAGACAAGAACAAACGCAGCTAAGAATACATTAGCTCCACGTGAAAAGCCCTGAATAGTTCCTGCACACCAATCTGGCAGTCTGGGAAATGTTGTTTGGAGAAAGTCATATAAGATAGCGTTGTTATTAAATGAAATACGCATATACATATATACTTACTGAAAATTATGTATGGGTATCATTCCAAACCTTAATTAAGTTAAAGTCTTTTAAGTATGTAATATTTTTAGTTATTTTAAAAAGAGTTTTACATTAATTATAAAATATATATATACATAGGTGTATTTATTAGTAGTGATTGTTTTTTTTTTTTTGAAGTTATTAATCATTTAAATTATTTTGTATGCCTGTGTCTATTTCTATATTATTTCTATTAATATCTTATTTTTTTGATTTTATTCCTAATTTTATTTATTAGGAGGATTATGTAGGTCTAATTGATATATAATAAATAAATATTAATTATAAAAATTAATAAAAGTCTAAAACTTTATAAACCATTACCCAATAAAATGTCTTACACTCAAGCTGTTTCAAGAAAGGAGTCCTATGAACTTAATTTATTTCGTAACTGACTTACTGTTTTGAAAAAAAATATTTCATATCTTTTCCGTCTGTCACTTAAATGCAACATTTTTGTTAGCGCTCGTCTTCAGCGTGTAACCACCTGAGTAGAGGCCATACAGGTTTCAAACACTGACGCTTTTTGAGTATGTTTTTATGTGTTTTCCGTACATTTTTTGGTGTAGTTTTACAGTGGTATCGCTTCGTGTCGATTTTTTAATGATAATATACATATAAATCCAATTATTATAAATACAATTGGTGCCATCAATCTTTTAGATATTCTGATCTTTTATACTTTTCTTGAAGATTAGTAGAACATGAGTAATACCTTTAAAATATTTGATTAAAAAAATATATATAGGAATAATCTACAATCATGCATCAGATGCGCTGATCCATATACGATAATACATATTAAAATGTAATATGATTATGGCAGTTATTATCAAAAATATATATGGATTTTTTTATCTATAGTAATGTTTTTTTTTTATTCTAATACCTGCTAATGGAACGAGATGAGAATTCTGCAGAAAACAGCAAAGGGAATTGAAACTTTAAGGAAAACTGGGCGTAATGTAATTTTGACTTTTAATAAGAACAAACACAATTGGACGAAGAAGTAATTATGATGTCTTTTAATTAATTTTGTTTCAATTAAAATGTGAAAATGAAGCTTATCATACTGTAATTTCGTTGTAATGGCATTTAAAACAAGATCTGCTGTTGAACGATGTGTCGAGACATATGGCGACAAATATTGCAATTAGTAGCAACGGACTAGAATGTATTGGAACGAGGACTTTTGTGTAATGTTCAACTTGTTTCTATTCAACGATTGTTTGATTTATAAACAACTGCACATTTCGGAGCACTTTTGTCGTATATTAAAAACAGAACAGAAAGAGTAGTTACTGTCGTTCACTTTTAACACGTATGTAATTGTGATTTTATTTACCATACTGTTTTCATCATGAAAATTATTTTCTTTATAGTATGTAAGGGATTTTCTCATTTTTAATTGTAGTGTAAATATGAATCAAAAATAGTATTTGTGATTAAAAATTTCACCTTAATGACGGTCTTCAAACACTCTCTCGGCTTATTTTATTCAAATCTTTTCAGCCTTGTAAAATATTACAAAGATAAATCTAACTTATAAATTAGTAATAAATAGCGGTGAAAGTGTATGTGTAAATGTATGTTACGACAATCAATATTATATTTAAGAGAAAGAGAACAAAGAAACGAAAAGGGAGGATATAGAATGACATAAGAACAACAAGAAGTCACAAAGACCATCAAGAATATTTTGAAATAAAGGAAAAATATTTTAAGAAATACATGTACCTACCCAACATGCACATGGCAATACCAAGAAGTACATATAATGTTGCAGTTGCAAGTGAAATATTTATCTTTCTTCCGAGTCTAATATGAAAGAAAATACAGTTTTCAACTTCAATAAGTAGAAATCGAATAAAACTTTATATCGTACAACTTAGATATTTGTTAGTAACGACTTTAGAAAATACATTTGTGGTAGAATTTAAAATTGTTGTTTATTGGAATATTTACAACACCATAGAAAAAAAATAATAGACTGCCCTAGTAATATTTTTATTTTCTTTGTTATAAATTATTTGCTAAAGGTATATGGTTTTTTCAAAAGAACAAAAATGAAACGTCCTTACATAGTAAGTGTTGATAATTAAATTAATTTTTAAATTGGAATAATGTATTGTCATATAGATAGTCAAAATTTGTGTGTAATTTTTTTAAGAATTGCAGAATCATAAAACTTTGAGTTCTTTTCCATTCTATGACTATTTGATGATATTTAATAATAAAAACAATAGGATTCTCAAAACATATTTAAAATAATGAAAGGCATCAATCAGACCTATTTGAGAAACGTTCTAGAAATTCAAATAATTCTCAATTTCATTACATCACTTAGATATATACACATATTGTATTAGAGCAAAATGTTGGTGTTGTAATATCAAATACTTTATAATAATATCTTTTAAGCAACATATATTAGTGCTTATTTTTAGTAAGTCAAAATATGTATAAGATAAGAAAATCTTAACCCTTCCATATATTCATTGTTATCAAAATTACATACTTTTATTAAAAAGTTTCGACTTTCGAGCATTTTTTGCTATGTTTAAGAGTTTTAATTTATTATGTTGAACAATAATTCTCTTCCTTATATTTTAAGAAATTAAAAAAGCCAATAATGTCAAATATATTCGGAATAGACATAAAATATATTTAGATACAATGTGAAAATGTTGTATTTTTTGTAGTTTTAGAAGTCCTGAGCCTGGGAAGCCTAAATATATATGAAATGTTAAATGAAAAGTTTTAATTAACTAAAAACTGTTTCGAACCCAATTTTAACAAAACACTGTAAGTTTCATTCTGTATGTTCTCTTTGAAATCTTAATAATCTAACAATTTATTTAGAAATTAAAGAAGTTAATACTTTCTATTGTTGTTCCAATTCGTAGTATTTTCAATGGGATTGCTATAATGTACATATTTTATTTAGATTACCTGGTCTCTGAACAAATTGTTGGGTTTAAATAATTAGAAAAGTTACATTAAAATCTTATGTTTCTTTAATTTAATATTATTATCGTAAAGCCTTAAAAACTAAATTTATTTCTGATTTAAATTTTCTGCTGCACTAATATAGTTTGAAAGTTCAAATATATTTAAACTTAAGTTTATGTTATAGAGTGTGATATTAAAAAAAATATTAAATAATTTCATAATTAAAGATTTTAGACGCAACTGACTACACCAAAATTTACCTAATGTAAAGAAAATTAACATTCCAAACACATTTTTAAGTTTCGGAAATTTTCAAAAAAGAATTTAGTTCTAAGAACTTTTCAAAAAATTTTCAAAAAAGAATTTAGTTCTAAGAACAATAAAAAGAAGACTTCAATGTAATGTTAAAGTAAGTGGTTGAATGGAAATTTTTAAGAAAAGTCTTTGCTTAAAACCAAACAAACGAAGTTACGAAGTGGAAGATACTGTCAAAGATTTAATGCAAAGCAAACTAGAGCTTTCTCTAGCCAGATGTCACTGTTAACTGAAACAACCGTATCATAATAATTTTTGCCTGATTTAGTAAACCTTACTTAAGCTTGAGATTTGTTCAAATGTTTAATATAATTGAAGATACCGACAAACTATCTTGTATATTATGCAGTTAGCATTTTAAGTTTAGTGGTTGAAAAGAATCGTATGATGATAGAAACTAATCAATTTCTCAAAATCCAGTAAATAAAATTTTCCTCTCAAATATTATCTTATTTTGTAACTTATTGCTTGTTGTATCATTATAACAAGACAGAAGACATCACATGTCAAATCGTCGAAAAATAAGAATCCCGAGACTATTTTTATCAACACCTAATGTAGTTATAATATTATGATACGAGATAAAATGACAGATATAGAGACAAGCGGAAGCTACAGCCAATCCAAACGGATATATCAAATCATTCCAATAATACCCAAGTATATATATGTATATATTTATTTATGTATATATAAACTTTAGAAACCATACGCTTTATTTGTGTTAAAGTTAGACCAAAAAACAAAAAATGTGGTTTACAAAGGAGCACTTCAATGAAACGGATAATTTGCGGACACGTTTAACGCTTCGATTCGGTATCTACTGTGGATTCACTTTCATTTACTTAGAGAAGTTCGACTAAATAACACTTCATTTTTGTAATCGAAATGAATTTATTACTGTTGCGAAATGAAATAAAAATTTTCCTTTTCAAATATAAAACAAAAAATTCTTCATCTTTTAATCAACAAACGAAATGTTAAATAAAAGCCTTCTGGTGGCGAAACGGAGTTCGCCGGGTTTACTAGTTAAAAATAAATGAACACCAAGCCTTGTGAAGTAGAAGATTCCTGATACCATACAAACAATAGAATGGTTTTGCTATCCTAACATCGCGGCACTTATGTAGTCTTAGGTGTAAGTTATAAGATTTAATACGTTATTCTTATTATAATATACATCTTCCTCTACCTGGCAATTTTTCCTAGCTTTAGCCAGGGTCTGCCTTATATGTTATAAATAGTATTGGCTATTTGTTTTTACGACCGGCCGCCTGCCTAACATCAACCCTCTTTTGGGATTGCATTAATCAGTGATGTCTAAATACTCTTAGAAAGTACAAATGACTCGGAAAAATTACATTGATACTTGCCAGTGCCAGGATTGAACCCGAGACGAGTCTTTGTGCGCCGCAAAACCAAGGCCGGTTGGACGGCTCGTAAAAAGAGTTTCCACTACGTCATCAAAAAAAAAAAAAAAAAAAGAGCGCCAGAGAGCTGTGGCAATATCTACAAGAAGCTTGGAAAGAAATTAGCGCCGAATACTTAAATAAATTACTAGAGAGAATGCTTAGAATCTGCCAAGCTGTTATAAAGCAAAGTGTGGTCATATCGACAAAACTAAATTATAAATTAATTTTGTGATTAATAAATAAGAATTTGATTTTATTTTGTAGTTTAGCTGCTGTTTTATCAAGTACCTAATAATTCTCAATTAAATAATCCATAAATCTCGGCTTATTTCTAAAATAGTTAGGAGTATTTGAAGTGCTTCCAAACTTTTTGTCGGTATTATATGTACACAACTAGTAGATAATACATTGGTTGTACTCAATTTTTCATAAAGTTGCTTTCGTAATGATATTTCAGAATTATTGATTGTTCAAATTAAAAACTTGATATTTACTAACTTGTACATACCTACGAGTCTTCTATATAAATATTTTGCTAAGTAACCACAAAGGTTAAATTCACTTATTTGTCAAGTATAACGTGGAATTCCAATATGTTGATACCATAACAAGTATCTAAAACTAATTTTTAATTGCAAACTTTATGACTGTTGTTATTATTTTTATAAAAGTATTTTAATTTTCAGTAAAGTATGTCAGAAGTATGTGCTTCATAAATTCAACGATTTTTTTTGTTTCTTACATTATAAATCCTACTTCCAAGGTCTTAAAATCTAGTTTTTTTTGTTTGAAAATAAACTTTAAATGTACATTAAAGTACTATTAGTATAGGGTTTATAATCCATACTTATTACAATTCCCAAAATAAGTGTAGAGTTTTCAGTTCTGATAAAAAATGTCTATGTACTTTGTATGTATATAAATCAGTTTCCTTTTGTTTTTTTTTTCAGAAGTTTATATCAGTATATATCTTTAAAAAAATGATTACCATATTTTCTAATTTTTACAACTAGTCCATAACGTTTGTTACAAAGTAAGTAGCAACATTCAAATGGAATTTTTCCATAGTTTAAGAATTAGTGTTAATCTTATTGCCTGAAGTAAATATATATCATAGAATAGAAAACTTTGTTTTTTTTTATGTTGATATAATCAGTATGTTTTTCACTATAACATTAAATTATGGCTTGTTTAGTTTTTATCTGAAGTAAATTTCCAATCTAAAACTTTAAAAACTTGTTATCAAATGGAACCACCCTATTTTGTCATGACTGCAATCAAATCTCCTCAACTTTCAACGAGAGAGACTCTTTTCCATTCAAAAGTAATAATTGTAATAAAAAAATACCTTCTAATAAAAACAATACAAATTTGCGACTTAAATATTAATAGAAAAAATGTTAATAGAAAAACAAATCACATCATTACAAAAAACGTTTAACTGCAAATATAAAATACTAGCTTTTGCCGCGACTCCGTCCGCGTGGAATAGTGACTTCCGGCAGATTTTTGGTTCTTCCCACATAGTTCCCGTTCTTGCGGGGTTTTCGGAATGGTCGAGTTCCCGTAGGATTTTCAGGATAAAACCTATGTTTTTTTTATTCACAATGAGGTACTCTTAACCAACAACATATTTATTTGTTTATTTGAATAAAGATTAATATTATTATGTTGATACAACTTAAACAAATTATTTCGACCAAATTAGGTACCATAAAAACGGTTTTTGTGAGTTAATCTTAAAAGATAGACATATACTGTCGCGGACTGTTTTTTAGATCATTAAAAGAGCTATTATTCTTTCATACACATTTTTTGTGTATCTTGAACCGTTTTCACGGCGCACGCAACGGAAGGCTTCAAAGATGAAATAATCTCTCCCGTTTTTTACACATTTACCACTATATCTTTGCTCCTATTGGTCGTAGCGTGATGTTATATAGCCCACAGCCTTCCTCTATAACTGGACTATCCAACACAAAAAAAATTATTCAATTCGAACCAGTAGTTTCGGAGATTAGCGCTTTCAAACAAACAAACAAACAAACAAACAAACAAACAAACAAACTGTTCAGCTTTATAATATTAGTATAGATAAGAAAATAATATTATACAATATATTCAAACATATTGAAAGAAAGAATTAATACCCTAGTCACGTTTTTTTACCTTTTAAGTTTAGTATTTAGAAATAAAATCAAGCAGAATGAAAATCGATTTCACTCTGATATGTGCTGATTTATAATAAATTGTATATAAAATGGTTATACAATCTTAACACTGTAATGATTCTGACTTAAATATATAGGTGTCGGGGATGAATTATGTCCTATAATGGCCAAGTTGTCGAGAATAATGGTCAATGTAATCTTGATACATTGGCACTGTGTATGGGTTTTTAAAGTTATTATGTATGTGCGTCAAATGAAACATCATTTTTTTCAATGTGTTTCATTCATTGAAGAGACGAAAGACCCTTACTAAAAAGGGTTGTATATAATAAATTAATGGGTTTGTATTAAAATAGCAAAAATTATTGAACGACGTTATAAAAACTGATAAAACTAAATGGAGATATTTTTTTTTTTGACTTCATGAATGTAATTAAGCCATAATAAACTTAAAAAAGGAAAGCTTGACTAAGGTACCTGAGTGTTGTAAAAACTATAATTGTATTCATTTAGTTAAATAACATGTTTTAATGAAAGGACACTTAATCAGTGAACAAACTTCCATATCATTTTTCATTATTATTCTTAATTATTGAACAATAAAAACATAACACAGCGAATGACTATTTTTCACTAACATTGAATTAGTATAGCAAATGAAAGGTAGCAAAGAGTCATGATAGTGAGGCCGTGCACGGCAAAAAGTTAAACTCTATTTCGTACCAATAAACGCGTAACTACGCGAAGTTTAAAAGTTTCTCTTCTTTATTATATATAGTTTTTCAAACATATAGCACCAATAACATTAATAAACATTACTGCTTAAACACCTTTTTTTTACTTATTTGTTTATTCTTCTTTACTATTTCATGGATAATATTTTTGTTATTATTTCTGGATCTGAATTTACTAATTGTAACTATTATAACATATTTTATTCGTAGCCGTCTTTTTATTTCATTATCGTTATGGTTTGTTCCTTCTTCTACTCATTTCAGCCGTGATGTAAATATGTATATTGCGTCTTTTTTCGAGTGTTCTAGACAATTTTTTTTTAATTATTAGCCGTCCTATGGCTAATAATTGTGTTACGTTAAATATCAGATGAGGGTTCCTTTGGGCGTTGCTGGACCTGCAGTAGTTATCAAGAACAGATTTTGTTTAAAAGTATAGTACAGATATAAAGTTACTTTAATAATATTTTGTACAGCTATTTCTTCTTAACTTCAATGAATTAGTCTTAGTAGTAACTTCAATGAATTAGTCCTTTATCACCTCAAGACTGTTCATTCTGGAATCTGATGGAGACCAGGCAAATTATTTGTTAAGTTCAGGAGAAAATTTGGAACTGAAGATGCAGGAGAAATTTTGCAGATGCAGATGCAAGATGCAGGAGAAATTTTGGAATCGAAAATTTGGAACTGAAGATGCATTGTCATATCATAGTTGGAGTTGGAAGGCAGACCCTGGCTGGAAGGCAGACCCTGGCTAAATCTGGGAAATTGCCAGGAAGAAGAAGAAGAAGATCATAATTGGATAACATTTTTTTTGATTTTTACTGTGTGGAAGATTTGGTACCGTGTAACACGGCCTGAAAATCCTATGTTGTTTTAAGTCTCATGCCATCAAGATAAATAAAAGAAATCGCCACTTTTACACTTCATTTTAATTGAATTAGGAAACCAATCAAATTACATTCGAAGTCCTTTTTTTAAATTAACCACGAATATCATAACTACATTAGAAAAATTTATATATGTTGCAGTTCTGGACTTTCTAAAGTTTTCAGGAGGACTAAGAAAGTTACTTAGCTTTGTATTATAATAATAAGGCATTTTAAAAATATATAATATATGTTTATGAATCATGATACGTGAAATAAGCCATTAACCCGATGCAATGATGTAAGGATAGCACAGCAAAGATATAATACATATTTATTGTTTACAATCTTCTCATTACCACGGCTAGGTTTTGGTTTCGATGATTCGTTACACGTTACTCGTTACACGATATTTTATATATAAAATGCTTTTGCTTTAGCGAAACCGTCAGTGTTTTAAATATTTACCACATATTTTTAATGATGTGATAACATAAAAAGATAATTTACGAAGAAGACAGACAGAATAACCAAAAATTTCTAAAATACAATAGACTGATTATTTTTACGACGTTGACGAGGATAATAGACAGTCCGTTATTGTGCTTGAATTTGGACCTTAAAGGCTGGGATTACATGAAGGTCCAAAAGGTAGTTTCAAGAGGCTGAGGAAGTAGCTTTAAGGTACTCTCTATACATAATAATGGAAAATTCTCCACCAGCAGACAGCTGGAATAACGAAGGCATAGTTAGAAATATTTTTCGTCGGTCAAGACGGTTTAGGTGTGTAATATCGCTTACAAGCCTTTTGATGATAAGGTTATCAGTCATTACTTCATTGTCAAGGTCTAAAACAAATTCTTTAAGGTGTCTTTACCTATTTCGAGATAAGCGATAGAAAATTATTAGTCATTCTTGTAACGATCTGATTTGTAACGTATATATTTACATAAAATTCAAATGGCTAAATTTAAAATTCTTATAGGGATCTGATGCCTAATGAACCGGTAGGTTCTTACTAACTCTAAACACAAATATTTTTTGTAGCACCGAAGGTGCCAGACGGTTTGGAGACTTATATATATGTGTTAGATATGCATAAAGTGTTTTTTGTCTAAAATTGCTTTACCTTATTATTTACAAACTGATAGAAGTAAAAGTTCCCAAAATTTATATGAGAACATAGAACCTTCATAGTAGTAGATTATTTTTTTCTTGAAAACTAGTTTTTCTTGATAAACAAGTTATGTGCTGTTAGATTTTTGTCCATATGATGTTTTAATGTATAAACACCATTACATTAGTTTAATGAAGCCACAGAGTAGTGTAAAAAGTACTAATACACATGCATTACGTAAATGTAACTTCACAAACTTCCTGTTTAAAAATAAATGTAGGTTATAACTAAAGTCACGGATTAACTTCCCATTAAGTATTTTGAATGTTTTTTTTAAACAACGCATTAGGATGAAAATCCGATTTTTGTTTATTTGTCTTCTTCGCTTTCTTATTTATTTTCAATATATATCTGGTTAATTCCATTTTGGTCTGATATCTTTATATATTAAAAAAAGTCGTGTTAGTTACACTATTTATAACTTAAAAACGTCTGTACGGGTCTAGCTAAAAATAGGATGTCAGATGGCGTAGAACTAATAAAAGGACATAGGATACTTTTCATCTTGTCGAATATGAAAAGAAGAAGTTGATGAAATACAAAATGTTCTTATTTTTTGTCTATTAGGAGTTCGTCTGGTCGGCTACAATTTTCTAATTCTGAAACTAACGTTTACGAAGTCACGGACATAAACTAGTATTATATATAAAACAAATTATAATTTGAAGATACTTTATAAATATAGTTTTAGTGTGTTGTGTTATGGATTTTAGTACGTGTTCTTTCTAAAGGGTTGTTTTTAAACATTGTTAGTGCTGAATAAGTAGCAGTAATAAGAAAATCTTGACAATATTAAAGTTTTATTTTGGAATCATTTATTTTTTACCAAAGGATGATAAGGAAAATAAAATCTTACATCCAATATCGTTTCAGCAGCAGAAAATTTTGAAAATATATTTTTTGCCTTAGTTTATCACAGTGACGATTTAAAAGCCTCTTTATTTTATTTTACCAAATTATTTTATTTTGTATGTTTTGAGTTTTGCCTTTATAAAATATAATAAGATATTTAAATTAAATATTCGTAAATACTTTACTAGATGAATAATAGAAGTGATATCTTTGCAGTTTTATTGAAAGTACTGAAATTAATTTAACAACCATGGCTGTTTCTAAGACGGCCTTTTTGATATATGCTTATATATAGCAATATCCAACTAAACACATAGATTAATCGTTGCTTGGTTTAAAAGTATGTTAAATGAAAATAGTTATGACTGACCTGGAACATTCTGAAATTAAGTCTTATAAGTTTTTCTTATTGAAAGGCTTTTAAGATGTTATGAAGTTAGCTTTTGCTCTAATATTTTTTAGTTTTAATTATCAGAAGACACTATTAACAAGGAGGTATGTTTGAATAAAACCAAATAATAATATTTTAAAATTTAAAATTTTTCTTGTTTAATTTGATGTTAATAAATAATGTTTCTGAAATTATAGTTAGTATCATTTTAAATAAAGTTATCACAGTTTCATTGAATTACTCTTTGTAAGGATAACAATACGAGTATCTACAGGAAAATATACTGATAAATGATTGCGTTTGAATATCAGCAATAATCGATAGCAAGAATAATTTTCAAAATAAAAAATCAATGCATTATTTTTCGAATGAATGCTGAATAGTCACATTTAAGGACACGAACACGCCGTTTAACATAATAACCAAGTTCTGAAGCAAAATAAGCTTCCAGAATCACATTCTACTTATATTTATGCGAGCTCTACGATTTTACAAACATTATATGGACGCTAGATAAGACTGTTTAAAAAAAAATGTTTGAATTTATGTTAAACAAAGGAAAAAGATTGTATGTATTTACTAAATCTATAGTTTATGGGTAATAAACTAGACATGGTTAAAAACATTGGTATATACATAGTATGTTATATATATAACAATATTTTGTTTGCTTAAATATTTAAAAATCCTCTCGGGAAAAAAAAACCTTACTTTTAAGGCTCATACTTTCTCTAAATAAAAATTATGATTATCTTTAACTGTCACAATAATGTAATTATATACTTTCAATGAAACTTAAAGTGTAACACATTTAATAATACGATTCCTTTTATTATTTGTTAAGTTTTCTAAAAATCCCTTCCAGTTCCATAAACGCTGTTAGCATTTGTATTTCACACTACTTGTTATACGGTTCCAGTCTTTACAAGTACAATAATACCTTTGCATCAGCTTGGCACTTTGTTGACAATTCTAATTCTGGAAGTGTTCCGTCTGTTATTTTATACGATGTAGATTTTAGATGATAATTTTGGTATTTATGGAAAAGTTATTTTCAGAAGTGATCTTATTTAAATCAAACAATAATATCTCCTTTTGTATTTTTATATAAAAGACTACATCATTGACATAATGAAATAAAAATATATTTAAAAAAACCTGTTTTTGTTCTGTAATACAATAATGTATAAATGAAATAGAATAATAACAAACCTGTTTTTGTTCTGTAATACAATAATGTATAAATGAAATAGAATAATAACAAAATTCCAAGTAAATGTGGTTATTCAAAGAAACTCATCAGTATCTTATTGAACACACTTTGAATAGAACAAGACAGGAAAAATTATTTCATTAAAATAAAAATTGGCATGATTGGAAATAAATTGTTATTATATTCGTTTTAATGTCATTTTAGAGTAAAAATGTTGCTTCTGTTCAAATTGGGAAAAAATAACTTATTGGTAATTTTAATGAATCGTTTTAAAATAAGTTGGATTTCATAAAGCTTACTTAAATGTTCTCTTAACAAACCAGATATCCCACGATAGCTTAAATTTTAATTGATTTCAAAAGTATTTAAAGGATAAGTACGCTTTATATATAAATATATTTTATGTTGATGGCAAGTAAGCGTACGGATGGCTAGATGTTAAACCGTAACACTAGCTTATAGACGCCTGCGGTACCCACGCTATAACATATCCATTAATGACACTTCAAATACCCATTCACTTCTCTCTTTATGTACTCCACACTGTTTACTTTAGGAAAAAATCTCCTCATCAAAGAATCCGCTGTGTGTGAGTGATCATTGAGGTACAAAGGTGTAAGACGTCATTGAAAGCATTTTCAACGTATTGGATGTCTTATTGTAAAAAAAGTGATGTGAAAATAACATCTTTAAAATAGACAATATATTTAAAAAGACTGAAAAATAACAGTAACAATTCTACACACAATATTTTTATTTTAATGAATATTAACTTAAAGTGTTAATTTTTTTTCAGCATATTCTCTGGACCTTTTGAAACAAAAGATACAATTTGTTCTGAAATGTGCCACAATAGAGTCCCAATTAAAATTCTATTGGATTTAAAACATTGCTCCAAACCACTTTTGTTTTTGCTACAAAATCTGTTTTATTTATTTTAGGTGATGGCAAAAAATCTTTTATAGGAATTGGATTGAGTTGTAACATTTTTTGTAAGTAATTTAATCTCATAATTTCATTTCGATCCTCAACTATCTAAATGCCTGGTGAAGGTGATCAGTAATCGGTCATCAGTCATCTGGATATGGTTTCTATGTATTAATAAACTCATTAATTATGATATAAAAATTACATTACTCTGACGTCTACTTCAGTGATATCACTCAACACGTTAAAACAAAATTATATATAAAGATGGCAACCCTCCAAAAATACTTATAAAGATCGATATATAATAAACATCATAAAAGATGTTAAATTATAGGAAATCATCTTTGTCGTAGGCTTCAGAAATAAACATTGAAAGGCAGAAAACAAAATACATACGCACATATCATCTAAAAATAAGAAAATGGTCCACAGAAGCAGATGGATGTTTAATAGTGTTTATAATAAATATTTTCTATAAAGTTACTTAAATTTTTTTTACTCGATCGTACAGTAGTTATATGTAAATATAATACCATATATTCATTCAACATAACGAAACATGTGATGTCATCATTTTAATATATATTCGAACCAGTATTTTCCTCAATATTTGTTGGTTGTATTGATCCAATTTTCTCAAAACTCAAACGGAGCACAGTGGGCTTTGGATGGAGATTCAGGAAATTGAAAAACATAAAAAGTAGGTCTTGTCAAAAGCACTGAAAACTATTTTCGTTTTGTGCGCCGTTGTAATTAAAACTTACTCCTATGTATAACCTCTCCGTGGAAGAGAAATAGATTATGAATATAGTTTATCAGCTTTGTGGAAAGAGACAATAAAATATATGTTCAAGGACGACTTATTTAAAATTTAATTAAAATATCAATAATTAATTACTCATACAATTCTCATTTGAAAAACTACGTTATGATGGGAAAAGTCGCCGGTAGAAGAGGTGCCAGTCGTAGAAGAAACTCATGGTTACGAAACATCAGAGAGTGGACAGGAAATGCGAGTGCTGAACATCTTTTCCACCTCGCAAGAGACAGAAAAAAGTATGCGGAGCTGACTGGCACCCTTCGCTAGTCGGAGAGGCACGTTAAGAAGAAGAAGATAAAAAAGGACAATAAATTCTTCTCGATATAGTTATATTTTTGATTTCTTTAATGCTTCGATTATATCTGGTCAAAGAAAGTCGGTAAATTTAATATCAAACAGTGTATTAACAAATATGGCTACATATAAATTAAAATCACGCAGTTTTCATTTATGAAATAATTTACAAACGCTTTACCTTCTACTTCGTTAAAATACACAACAGTAAATAATGAAAAGTATGAATGTATATTATAGGATATGACTCTCGCGTTAAAAAATACGTTCGCGTCTCATGTTAAAAGCTTGTAACTTCACTTTTTTAACTTTACTGGCCTTGTTCTTAGGGCTTAACACGAAACCTTTTATATAACCTTTTAATTATACAATAATGAACATGAACGAGATTATTTATTGTGTAAAAAAAATGAAATGAAATTAATAAGTTAAATTTAATGGTTTTTGTATCATTAGGGTTATACTCAATACTATCAGTATCATCGTGAATAAATGGATATAAAAATTGTACAGGTGGTATATACTCGGGACTTAGTTACTGTCTTGGCAATCATTTGACGTGAAAAAGGTTTTTATGAATTTATTACGGATATTATTACGGGAGTTATTTATTACGGGTGAAAATTTAATATTTGTACTCAAAATAAATAAGAAGTTTTAAATCCTTAAAATATAAAAAAATATAAAATTGCTATATAAATTTGTTTCTATTATATTAAATTTGTAGATTTATATTTAAAAATATATTTAGTATATATTTAGTAGTTATCTATTCATTAAAGAAATTCAATCATCAATAAAGTTGTATTTGTCCGAACTATACATTAAGTTATTATTGAATAAGATTCAAACGAAACTGTGTTTAAAATTCAAAGTGCTACTTATAATAGTGTTGATTCTTTAAGGTTATGAGATCTATATCAATACTCATATACTTTAAAATTGCTTCCGAATATAATTTGATTATGAGGAAATAAAAGTATTCGCTCGTGCCCTTGAGACATCAAAAAAAAAACCTATTATTAGATTACAAATTCATCATCGAACTTTAATATATAACAGGTTAGTAAAATGTTAATAGTGTTTTATTATATTTTAAAGGTGGTAGAGCCTAGCTGTAGTCAGTCACTACAGCTCGAACATGGGCTGTCTCGACCGGGGAAGTACCACCCTCTCACAGAAGATCGGCGTGAAGTAGCCTTTAGTGGCTGCGTTTCGTCCGATGAGTGAGAGAGCCGGTTGCCCTTTCCCTATTCCCACCCTTTCCTACCATTTCCTTATTCCCACCTCTCCCTATCCCTAAAAAAACAAGGTTGGCAACACATCCGCAATGATGTTGTGGATGTCCATGGGCGACGGTAACCACCTTCCATCAAGTGGGCCGTCTGCTCGTTTGCCACCTTTCACATAAAAAAAAAAAAAAAAAAAAAAAAAAAATATTACAAAGAAAAGATGATCAGGAAAAGTGACAAGAATTTGGGAAATTTTAAAGTTTATTAAATATGTAGTTGTCGGAATTTTTAAATTGTTAAAGGAAAGGAGTCGTTTATTAAATTTTTACATTACATGAACTAATATTCTTTTTTGTTACATTTGAACTGTCACATATTTATTGTATCTCTCATAATTGCTAATCACGTGAAGAATTTGGGTGCCTAGTTTTAGCGATTTCTTAATAATCGAATGTGACATTTCTTATTATATAAAAAGTGATAATTACCGTTTTCTCTTTCCTATTATAAAATAGAAGAAAATAAGATTCTTTTAATTATATGGGAGCAAAATAAATATATAATAAAATATCCTTGTCACGTTTTTTCCGTTTTTAGTTGACCGTGTTACGAAATTAAATTGAACAAAGTGAAAATTATTTTCACTCCGATATGCCGATGAACAGACGAAACTTCTTAGCATTCAATGGATTCACCGTGCGGGTGCCGGGTCCATCGCGTTGCAGGGAGAGGAGCTTCAACAGTGCCTGGGACTTGCGACCCAAGTGTAGGTTTAAGGGGCCCCTTAACTAACGCGCGTTATACGCTCACCTCCACTGTCCAAGCTCCTCTCCCTACCTAACCAAATTTGAAAAGAATCTACTAGGGCTGCCTTCGATGTACGTTCCAAGAATGCATTAATGTGAGTTCTGGACAAGCCCAAGTCCTTTAGTAGGTTGTAGAGAGATTTCGCTGTTATACCTCTCGCTCCCACCTCTACCGCGTACAAATCTACTACGAACCTATTTCGAGTGAGTTCGTTTGTGAGCTCGTAATATTTGTTGACCTTGATGGCATGGTCTTTGGGGATGTTGGTTTCCCAAGGGGCCGTAAGCTCTATCATCACTACGCGCTTTAAAATTATTTTATATTTTGTTTTGAATTTTCCTGAATTAAAAAATACATATTAATGTTATTATTATTAATGAATTAAATTATGTTAAAGTTTCATTAAAGTTCAAAACTTCATTTTTAATAGGAATTACTGTATCTAAAGTGTCTGTAGGAAGTAATAATATAATGAAAACTATACTTTCAGCATTTTAATTTTTATATTATTTATATCGGAATTCATCCGTTGCTTACATTACTTGGGATTTAAAGCATTTGCCGAATAAGTGACTGAGGCCATGTGAACTAAGTCCTTTTTTGTGAATATACCTACTATAGAAAGTACATGTTCAAAGCAACTTGAATAGTTTCACCTGAATAACATAGATTATGAGGAGAAATTATCTGTTTATTTAAGTTTATACTCAAATAAAGACAAGCAGCTTGTTAAGTAAAATTAAGTTTGAAAAAGAATGTCATGTAAATCAAAACGTTTGTAGTATTGGTAATTAAATCTTAATTAATTGAGGCACGACCATCGACAATTTTTGAGGCAATATACTTTATTCATTTATTTATGTAATAGTTTTACTTTTTCATTTATAGGAAAAATAGATATAAAAAAAGTTTAAAAAATATTATTTAACAAAATTCTTTTAAAACCCAAATCATGATTGATCATTTTATTTTAAATGACAGCGTATTATAATTTTATATTTTATTGTTTATAAATTTATCATGTAAAGTTCTTGATATCTTTCTTAATACATCGAAGAAGTATTTAATAAGATAATTTGTAGAGTAACTATTTAAGAAATCAATCAAAATATGAAATGACTACTATTACTTAATGATAGTGATAAAAGAAAATTAACTCTCAAGAGTCCGATATCGTTAAAATGTTTCTGAATCTTAGCGAGCATTTACTTCTCTAATTTTATATAACAAATTTACTAACACAGTCTCTTTAAGTGACATCAATGTAAAAAATTGTATAGAAATGTTGTTTTCTTTGTATTTGAAAACTTTTTATGGGCTGTTCGAAATAAAAAAATAATATTACATTAAATTCATTTCAACGTGCTTTTTATAATAGAACTTATATTACAATTTTGACACTTCCTCCTAACTTTTGGTTAGATTTATTAAAAAAAACATCA
The DNA here is from genome assembly GCA_916720795.1 of Danaus chrysippus. NCBI lineage: Eukaryota > Metazoa > Arthropoda > Insecta > Lepidoptera > Nymphalidae > Danaus > Danaus chrysippus. The sequence continues at coordinate 420,936 of CAKASE010000004.1, read as the reverse complement.
TTTATTAACACATTAAATTAACCTAATCTTGATTTTGTTTCTTTTTTTCTATACATGTCGTGTGGATAAATTGAAGTATTCTTTATTGTGATCGCGATGCAAATGTTGTATTAAATTATAACTTTATAGTGTTAAAGAATTTAAACATAAGAGTAAATTTATTGGATAATATTTGTATTGTAATTATTATTAATTTACTTATATTGACTTGGTTTTACCTCCACACCATTAATCTTACATTAGCAACTAGTTAAAACATGATTTTATTTTTAATATATTTTATACATTAAATTTGTTACCTAATATAATTGAAATGTATTACAACAATGAATTGATTCTTTCGTGACATACTTACAAGTATAACTTACGCGAAGTGTGAAAGAGAGGTGTAACAGCTAAATCTCTCTATAACCTACTAAAAGATTTTGACCTATCATGAACTCACATTAATTAATTTTTGGAACGTACGTCGAAGGCAGCCCTAGTTGTTACTTTTCAAATTTGGCTAGGTAGGGGGAGGAGCTTGGACAGTGGAGGTGAGCGTATAACGCGCAGTAGATAAGGGGCTAATAAGGGCCAGGCACTGTTGAAGCTCCTCTCCCTGCAACGCGATGGACCCGGCACCCGCACGGTGAATCCATTGAATGCTAAGAGGTTTCGTCTCATATTCATACATGTTACAATGTCTGTCCCATAAATGAATGCTCCATTAATTAATTCATTATCTACTCGTATGTTCTTATCAAGTTGAATCTGAATATAGTTCATCCTGGTATCTGGTATCACTATCAACACAATTTTTAACCTCTACTCAGTTATTCAAAACGTATTATTTACAATTCTTATTGCAATATATAGTATAACATGAAATTGATAATTCCATAATATTCTGGACAGGTAAATATATTTAATGTTTTGATTGTAAATGAGTGTTAATGCTTTATAATGTTATTTTTTACATGTTATTGATTCATTCGTAATGGAATTAGGACGAATTATAATCTTGAGTGTTTAGAAAGTATTAAAGAGTTTACCAAATGGAAAAAAAGGCATTAATATAATAATAATAATAATATTTTTTCCAGCACCTAGAACAGCTTTAAAATGTTATTATCAGGAATTTTGGAGATGACACGTAACACACTTTGATGACTGAAATCCAAAACCATATGACGTCACTACACTTTAATAAATATAGAAATAAACATTCAAGGAAAATAAACTTTTACTTTACAATGCTTCTTGTAATCCAGTTGTATTAATAAAGAAAAAAACAAATTGTATGTACATTGTACATAAAATATATCTTTATATGAAGTGTTTCTTTCGATATGTATTAAAGTATAAAACAATGTCTGGACTTTTGATGATATCATGAGAATATAAATGAGATATTATTGTTGATACAAATATTCATTAATTTCTTAACTATCCTCAAGATTAAGTATGTAAAATAATTTCCTATTATGCTCAACTTAAAATATTCAAGTGGTCAGAATAACATTTAGTTAAAAGCTGGTAATAAGAAATATAACGGTATATATAACTATTCAGTAAGAATGTTGAAATGAAATTCCGTTAGATACAGCGAATCTTATCCCAAACAGCTTCTGTTTCAGGAAAGAATGTATTTAAATTGTTATACTTTAGTTGGAAGTAAAATAAATTACGGTTTTGATATATACGAACTATATTTTGATTTAAAATACTTAATAAATTAAGTAAGTATTAAAAGAATAAAAATGGACTTGTTCCTTTTTTTCACAAACAAAGCAGATTGAATAACAGTCGGTAATAAGGCTTCCGTTTATGCTTAACAGAAAATATTGCAATTTCAATATATTTCCATTCCATTAAAAACTTTTTGCAATTACGATTATATGAATGAATGTACATAACCATGTATATGTATGAACAAAACTATGTACATAAAGTTATATTGTTAACTGAAAAAAGCAATTTCCCGAAGTTCTTTAGTCTTTTGAATACTTTGAATCCACTTATATTCGTCTAATTACTTATCTTGACCTCACAGAAATGTTGAGCGCAGTGTTAAAATTGAAATATATTATATCAAAAATTAATTATAGGAACTTTAATCTTTTTTATGAGAAAGGTGACAAAACGGATGCTTAGTCAAACTTGTTGAGAAAGAGGGAGGGGTGGGAATAAGCAATGACTGAAAAAGAAACCCGTTAAATCACTCATCGGACGTAACGCAGACCAAGACTACTTCACACCGATATTCTGTGAGGAAACGGTACTTCCGCGGTAAAGCCAGCCCATGTTCTAGTTGTAGTAACTGACCACAGCTAGACCCTACCACCTGCAGCTCACCTTCAATCTATTTTAAAATTAAATTATAATTTTGAAGATATTAACAAAGACTGAAAGTATTTAACAAAAAACTTATTTTATTTTTGTCAGTTTAAATATACGAGAGGAAAATATTTTGTTCTGATAGCACTGCACAGACATAAGAGGTTTGGAAATAGCTTCTAACACATTTATGGCCACACTACTATTATAAAATTATATGTAAATGTATTAGTATATAAAAAAAATAATATCGTAAAATAATCTAAAATGTGTTAAAATCTTAGGTATTTTATTCATTGCTTTTTCAAAAAAGAAAACAAATCCCTGGTGGTTCATTTAAAACCCTACTACATATTATATTCTTTTCATACTTCGACTATTATGTATATTTTATTAAGACTCATTCAAAGTAAACAGAAGAGTTCCAACCTTCCACCGCTAGAGCGAACCAGGTTCTGAAGACAGGCTGTGGTACCATAGGCCACACTGTGTCTCATTATCGAAGTTATCTCAAAGTTAAATGAAGAAGAACTTGATTTTCTTGTGACGAATGTTAACAATGTTATATGTTTAAGTTAGTAATGTTCTCAAATAAGTGACTATGTATTGTCTTGTTGAGAATAAAGATCTTTAAACCTAAGTCAAGAGATGGTAAAAATCAGCATAGCTGTAATTTTGCAACTATCGTACTTGTGCTGAAAGTTTCTCAGGTCTTATATGTTTAATTGTATGAAAATATACCTATTTGATAGACTAATTCAGCAATTTTATTACTGAAAATGACGGTTTCATATTGTGAATATAAGAACAAAGGCTCGTAATTAATTTTTCAGATCCCCGAGATGGTTTGGAGCAATCGACGTGAAAGCTAAGGTACAATCCACATTATATTGTAGCTTATTGGATTAGAAAACTAAGTGACTAAATCAAATATCTACTCTCAAATAATAAACAGCGTACATATATATAAATACGATACTAATTATTGAATTATAAATTTCATACAAGTGACAATATTGTTTATAATATTTACTAAATTTGGATTTTTTGAAACTATTGTCAACACTATTGTCAATAAAATATATAAAAATAAGATTTAAATTATAATTTATCACCTTGTTTCATGTGAAATCAATTATAAAGAAAATTAAAGTTGTTAATTACTATAATTATTTTTGTAGCAAATAACCATTTCCTTCTTCATTATCGCTCATTTAGTTTTTACCTTATTTGCACCAAATTAAAAAATAAACAAATAAAATAAATTCAAAATTCCAAAATACTATGGTTATTTTAACAGTATTTTTAACAGAATTTTCATATGAACGCGAATAACTTTACCTCGAAGGTCAGATTTACATTTTTATTCCCAAACGGAGCAATAAAGAAAGCAAAAAACTTTTATCTTCAAAATGTATCTCGATTATTGAAATTCTTTCTATTATTTTTTACAACAGGTTCCCAATATAAATAAAAACTAGCGGTTGCAAGTTTTTCCTTTCTTCCAACCTCCACAAAGGATAAATGTGAGGTTTAAACGATATTACAATAAAAGAAATTGAAGAGAATAAAAAATACCACTACTAAAGATTTATATTTTCATACCATCGTTTGTAACTATAAATATTTTATTTTAAACTTGGCTTTCTTTTACCCAACATGTATCTATAAACATTCGTAAAATAAAATTATTTACAAGAACTTGAGCATATTTACTTGAAAATTATACTTATAGTAATATTTATATAAGAAACCTGTTACGCAATTTTAAACTTCTTATAAATTTTGCGTCAATAAAAGAATATTAAAGATGTCACTCGAATGAAATTCCAAGTGTGGGTGGTATCACATTTAAAATTCAACTATAATCGGTATCTAGAAAAAGGGAATCCAGTATGTAGATATTTGCAATATAAAATATTAGGCAAGTGTGCCCTCTCTGCTATAATTTAGTTTGCCTTAAGTTATAAAATCTTATAACTTATAACACTTGTTTAGTAACTAAACAAGAATGTTATTTCTGAAGAAAATTTTTTACTTTAATTGTGGTTTATATTTGTTAGACTTTGGTTTGATATAGTTAAAGTGTAAGCAGATAAAACGTATAGTTGGAGGATATAATTTAAGAGTTGGATACCACGAATATGTATATTACAAAAACACTTAAATTGTACTGTAAGAGGCGAGAAGCTAGTGAAGAAAATTAATAAATTACAGATATAATATTGTTATTGCGTCTTTACTTGTTCTTAGAATCAAATATTTCCAAAGTATTAGAAATAAAGAGACTTCTGTATCTTCTCTTTATTACAACTTCTGTAGTACAGGTACTATAAATTCTTTATCATGACTATCTCAACTTCTTTAACGTTACTCTTCCTATAATCACTTAAACTCCCTGTTGGGAAATTGAGAAAAAAGAATAGTCTAGGAAAAATAAAATTTTGTCCAATCATATGTCCTGACTTAGCATTTTGAGATTGACTTAATACTCCTAATGAAGAGATACTCATTACTACTCAAAGAAAATGTAAAGTTAACGATTACGATCATTTGAAATAAATAGAATATTAAATTATTTATTATACATAGTTTGTCTCATGTGAACCGTTTATGCGCATATATAAAACAGAACTTAGAAAATTAAAATCCTTCATTTTTGTTTACGTAATTTTAGACCGATTTTAAAGTAAATAAAATGACAAATACTTGATCTGTAAAGGAATCGGTTCTACAATTGACTCTTTACCGTTAAAGGTGGTCAGTCAATCGAGATTTTGTTACAAACTCCTATTTACAATATCCCTGAAGGTATAGAATTTAATAAAAGTATTCCACATTTTAAATTCTTTTAAAATAGAATTGTAATCGGAATTGAAAATCCCCATTTTTCTTGTATTTTATTTCTAAGGCACTTGACTTCAATTTAAAGTAAGTGTAGCAATTGCTAATGTGGATCCAAAACATTGCTACTAATTCTATGAATCAAATTTACAAATTTGAAAAGCTATAAATGACCTTTTTCTTACTACATTGTTTTGAGAAAAGACAAAAACCTTATCATTAGTAAATTATTTTAACTCTAAACGTATGTATTGAGTTATTGTTGCTTGTAAATTTTCTTGCACTTATTTGTATGATATTGGAGAATATGTTTGTAGGTATCAAAATGTAAATATATATAACTCGATTTATTACTCGTTTACGTTTCAATACTCCACAACAATTTCGTATTTATTTATAAATAAATAATAATTAGTATAAGTATTTTTCATAGATTTGATTAAAGTCAAATCCATCTAAATAATTATATTCTGCTTGTCACATTGTATTCTCTAGTTAATCTTCTTCGTCGTCTTCTACCTGGCAATTTACCAGCTTTACCCAGGGTCTGCCTTGAATGTTGTGAATAGTTTTGGCTAATTGTTTTTTTACGACCGGCCGCCTGCCTGACATCAACTCTCTTTGGGAATGCATTTATGTCTATACATTTTTATTAATTACAATATTATGAAATATCCGTTGAATACAAAGTAGGTACTAATCTCAGCTTTGTTGCGATCGGATTAAACTTACATGACTACCCTTTTAAACTGTTTTTTCAATACTCTATTTTACAATTTATTCAATTATGACATTCAAGTCACGAAATAATTTTTATGATCTAGGAAATCAGAATAATATAAAAAAATTATTTGATATTTAAATTTGACATTTTATGAAACCTACAATTGGGTTTTTGAATATTTTTTTTTTTGTGATAAATGGAAAGATCATATATAAGTTTTATAACAAAACTATTTTTATTAATTTTTCTTTGCAATAATTAAAAAGTTATTTCAAAATAAAAATTAAATTTTAAATTCAGTACCGAAGATCCGCCGACAGCTCCCGAATAAATCCGAGCGCGTGTGACGTCACAATGTTAATTTTTGCTCATTGCAGCATACAGAGATATAATAATTAGTACAGTGTTTTGAGTTTTTATCTAGTAAATTCTGTTGGCATTGTTAAATAATCAAAAATGTTAAAACTCAAAAGTTATCGCTCTTGTTTTGTACCATTATGTACAATACAAAAACAACTCCTGAAAAAATGTTTTTAAATGTTCCACAAGACGAAAAACGTCGAAAAAAATGGTTTCAAGCAGTGCTCCGAGATTATTCAAAAACAAAATCAATTTTTTTTTGTTGTGAAAATCATTTCGATGTAAGTATAATAATAATATAATCATAATAATATTGTTATTAATTATTTTATATCTAAGAGTATAAATCGAATAAGTATAGTTCAGTAATTAATTTTTTTACCTGGGCTCCAAATCATAACCTTTAGAATCGTAGCATTAAAAAATTTTTAATTGATAATTCAAAGCTATTAAATAGTAAATCTATATGTATGTTTGTCTAATAATTGGAATTCAATTAATAGATATTTTCATAATTTTATAACATTCTAGGTTCTGTATCAGACTACATTTAAATTTTTAAAGTATATGTTATTTTGGTTTTTTATAATGTTATAATAACATTTTATTAATTCTACTTTTATTATTCTTCTTCTTAATTTTTCATTGATAGTTAGAGTAACTGAGTAAGCTTTACTCCGAACTCGGTGTTCTGGACACACACGTCCTTTTAAAACACAAATACCATTCTTACGATTAAGTTGACCATAACCTATAGCTTTATCACCGTAACTCTCAAGTGATGCTCTACAATTAATGAAATAATTATTAATTATATTTAATAGAAAATAAATACTTATTTTCATTTAGAATGGTATTTTTAACAGATTTACCTTGTTGCCTTAGCACCTCGAACTTCAGCAGAATTAAACCGGACGTCATTTTAAAAAAAATTAGTTATAAATATATCAACATCAGGAATATTATCCGATTTTGCTTTTATAAATCCTTTATCACACATAGTTAGTCGAAATAAACTTTTCAAATCGTTTTTCACTAATAAATTTGAGATATTTTTATCAAGTCAAAAATAATAGCCATAAACACTGTACTATTATGAAATTGCTTTAACATTATGACGTCACAAGTATGCCGACCAATCATGGCGCGTTTACAGTCACGTGATTTGTTTTTGAATTTTATAAATTTTTAATTGTTTATAATTAATTAAAAAAAATGTTTTCAAGTTTTTTGCATTAAAAATCAATATAATTAATAATAAAGTTTTAAAATACATAAAAAAATCAATACTTTTTTTTTTTCAAAATCCCAATTGCTTGAGAAATTAAAATGACAAATTGTTTTCAAAAGAACATGTTAAAAATACGATCAATAAAGTTGTCTATTTTAAATTCAATATGTATAAGTAGACGGAGAAAGAAAGATATGATATTGTTTATCCTAAAAGTTATATTTGAGAGTAATAAGCGAACCTGAAGCACGTTTTACTTTTATTTTACTGTCTTATCTAGACGGAACAACTTGTGCACATACTATTATTGAAATCTATGAAGCAATCCAAACAATTTTGTTTCGATAAAATTATTGTATATAGGGGAGAGTTGGTTATATCGTACTAGCATTTAAATCGTACCACCTCTAAATTTCCCATTTAATGAATATTTTTTTTTACATTGACAACGCCAAATCTTGCCCCTTGATCATCTCTCTTCACCCACTAGTTTAAATCGACTTGAGTTTACAACTGTGCACGTAATAAAAAAAACATTTTTTGTAGGATTCATAAGGATACATTCGTAAGGAGATAACTCGTAATCAAGGTAAGCTATAGTTATTCAGTTTTTTTTATTATTTCACAATTGTATACTAGATTATTGGGGGTTTTTATTGCGTGTCTAAGTTTTGAGTTTATGCCGGATATTTGCTTTTGTTTTAGAAATGCCTTAGTTGGTTTAATCGTACCACTTGCAGTTGGTTAAATTGTACTGGTACGATTTACCCGACTACCAACCGCAAGTACCTATAGTACTACCGCAAGTACGTATAGTAAGTACTACCCAAGGCCAAAAGCAAAAGTTATAAGAGGAAACGATCTCATTCCATCACCAGTGGCGATGATTCAGGAGAGACACTTGTTGTAGAACTAGATGATGATGATGACAGCGATGATTATCTTGAAAATATACCTATGTCGAAAGTGCAATTGATCTTACTATGATAAGAAGGGTCCAAAAGTTGATTCGATTCAATGCGTTCGCTGTAAACGGTGGCTACATGAGACGTGTACTTCGAATTTTTGAAAACATTTGTCATGATTGTTTCCATTAAGAAATATGCACAATAATTATATTACAAATAACATTCTTGTTAACTGTTACTTTATTATTATTATAGTTTACTGTTTTTTTATTTGTCTCATTTTTATTAGTTATGTTGATTGACCTCATTATCATAGTATAATCATGTTATTTTACTGAGAAAGCTTATAGTTCCTTTATACAACCTAAAAGTTAAAAATTATGTTTCTATTACCTAAAAGATATAAATAATGTTGTTTTATTACTTACCTAACAGTTAAAAATAAATAATTTGATTGAGAATTTTAATGTCTTTCATTCAGTGGTACGACTTAAACATCCATGGTACGATTTAAAGACTTAGTGGTACGATTAAAACGACTAGTCGGCTAAATCGTACCGATGGCAAGCCTCTACAAAAAAGCATTTTTAATAATGTTAGAATAATCGCAAGGATCTGTTCTCTTCTTTTTAGGAAGCTAAAATATGAAACTTTATTTTACATATGTATTAATTATTATAAGACGTGTTATAGTCGAAATATTTGAGTTAAAGTGAAAAGTGGTACGATATAACCGACTCTCCCCTAAGTTAGAAAGCGCGCAATCTAAGTTCTTGAATGAATTTCAGAACTACTTGTGTTTTCAATTTCAACTTTTACTGTATATTGTAGTCTTGTTAGTTGTAGATAAATATATTTATATATTCCTTTTCTAAGATATTTTTCCTTTTTATGCTTAAATGTTTTGAAATTCAAATAAAATAAAGAAAAGAGGATAAACCATTGTTTAACAAGGTGAGAGTTAGGTGAGAGAGGTGAGAGTTTGAGAGAACAAAGGTGAAATAAAATTTTAACTATCATAGCATAAGGTATTTTTTCAATAGAAACGTAATGATTGAATGAAATCAATGAAATCTTTCTTGATCATAGGTGCTTTAATATTACAACATGATATTTATTTTTTAATACTCAAAAGTTTTCTAATCTCCGTATTGTACACTGGCTTATGGTCTTCAATTTTAATCATATGCACTTAAACATGTGAAACTAATTGATCGGAATCATCCGTATTCATTTCCGATTTGGCAATATTTAAATTAACAATTATTAAAATGCCTTAATTTATGTTTTTATTGCATTTTTAATAGTCTCACTCACTATCATGTCCACTTTAAAAGTGATGCCTTTAATCGGTCTAGTTTTTTGTTAACTCGTACTATCTATTTTGCATTCTACCTATTTTATTAATGCATTTAGCAAAAATAAGCGGTTCCAAATAAAAAATGATTAATTTGCGATATACTTTTGAAAACGCCGAAAGTTTTTTTGCTAAATTCTAAACTTATTAATTTATAATCGTGGCTGTCAAGGATAAGATGGTGTATTGTTTTTATTGTTCAATAGAATGAAAATAACTCCAGCAGATTTCTGATTCTAGTCCCTTTAATCCTGCTTCGCTATCTGATAACGTGGAAGCTTCAGAAGGTACCTTTTTATGTCTGGTCTGGAGAAAAACCCTTTTTGTAGTCAAACTAATTTTGTTTAAAAATACTTTAAATACGTTAGTATGAATATAAAATAAAGATCAACCTCTTAGAGTGAAATATAATTATCTGTAATACTATTGGCGTTTAATATTAAAATTTATTAGGTTTGGTATACAAAGCAAAGACTGATGAATCCCACAGCTGGACACAGATTGGTTGAAGCCATAAGACCAATCTTAGACGAATGGGTTTGTTTGCGAAATCGAAATTTGACGTTTCGAATGGTGCAGGTAATGACTGGCCACGGATGCTTTGGCCATTATCTGTTTGCAATTGGTAGGGAACCATCTAAAAGGTGTCACCATTGCGTCTGTGAAGACGATACAGCGCAACACACACTTTAGAATGTTCAGCGTGGGAAGAACAGCGGAGAGAGCTTTGCAATGTCGTTGGTACAGACCTTTCGCTGCCAACCATTATGCAAAAGATGGTCCTTCACACTGTAGAGTGGCAGGCGATGGCTTCTTTTTGTGAGAAAGCCATCTCACTGAAAGAAGCCGATGAAAGAGAACGGGAAAAGGCACCTTCCTCTGACCCGATAAGACGACGCCGTCCGGGACGAAGGCGGATAGCGCATGAGCGCCATCTCCCGCCTTAAGGGGCTTCCGGGTGGCGGACCTGGGGATGTCTGCCACCTCACGGTCTAAGGCCCCGCGAATGCTCAGTTTCCACCACTGACAATATGAAGAATCTAGCTGACTTGGAAATGTCCCTTTTGTGGCAGCCGTTGCCAAACCACCCGTGGGACACCCGTGGGGTTTTAGTCGGTAGTGCGTCCTTTTCTGGACGAGAGTCCGACATAACTCTCCTTGCTTTCTTCCCCAAGCAGGAGAGTATGCATGAAGCAATTCCCCACGATAAAAAAAAAGTTTGGTATACAAATTAATTTATCATAATCGTTGGTTATGAATTATAAAAAGGTTTTAATTTAAGCTAAATGTAATCGTATGATATGCATTATTAACGAAATTAAGTTTTCTTTTCATTAGGTAACACTACATAGGGTTTTGGGCAAAAAATCACTTCTTTCATTCGTTTCAATTATCTTCTATCTTCTATATATATAAAAATGGATTGCTGTTCCTTAGTCTCGCTAAAACTCGAGAACGGCTGCACCGATTTGGCTAATTTTAGTCTTGAAATACTCCTGGAAGTCCAGGGAAAGTTTAAAAGGTGAGAAAAATTGGAATAATTGCCGGGAAAACCCTAAAAACAGCCCTTTTCTATTTCCCATACAAACGATTTTTTGACATTAGACTTGACAACTAACTAATATGTCAATCATTCTGTTCGATTGAAACAGTAGAAATGTAATAAATACCAATACCGGGTTATTGAAGACGGAATAGAGTTGACCGGGCAAGTACCTATATTACTAATGACGAAATTAACGCGGACGAAGTCGCGGGCAAAAACTAGTGTATGAATAAATACGTATCTGTTATACTTGGAAAGGTAACGTAAGACTATTATGTTTAAAAAACAAATTAAAACATGATATTAGTTTGGAGTTAATTAAACCCATCAGGAAAGAAAATAAAGAACTTAAATACAATTCGAAGATATATAACGAAACTGTAGTATACTAAAGAGTATTTTTTTTATTAATCTTATGATTTCAAAAATAATGCAAAAATATTCAAACCAGGCAACCCATTACGATAAACATAATTTTTCCATTCTTTTTATCACATACTAGTTTTTGCCCGCGACTTCGTCCGCGTTAGTTTCGTCATTAGTAATATATGTATAGCTGACCAGGCGAACTCTATTCCATCTTAGAGGCCATAAATAATCAGGTTTTTCCTGTTTCAATCAAACAGAATGATTGACATATTAGTTAGTTGTCAAATCTAATGTCAAAAAAAGAGTTTGTATGGGAAATAGAAAAGGGCAGTTTTTAGGGTTTTCCCGGCAATTATTCCAATTTTTCTCACCTTTTATACCTTCCCTGAACCTCCACGAACATTTCAAGACTAAGATAAGACAAATCCGTTCAGCTGTTCTCGAGTTTTAGCGAGACTAAGGAACAGCAATCCATTTTTATATATATAGAAGATTAAAATCTAAGGACCAAATTGTATGACAACTACATGATTATAAATAGTATCTTCACAAACTAGTGGTACCATGCGAAGTCATAGCTAAAAATCTTATTTTAACTAATAAAACCGTCAGATATTTTAAAATATACAAGTCATATTAAATCTCATCCCAAGTTATAGTCACATTCAAGGAGAGAGCTAATTATTGTCTCTGCCAATCCTGTTTAAGCTTTTTCTATTGTGTTTGTTCTCTGCTCAAGCGATTTCATTTTTCTTATCTAACTTTTATAGTATTGACATTTGAATTAAAAGACTCGTTAGGTCTGTTGTCTGATTTTCTATTTTGTTTAATAATAATTAGTTAATGTGTGTATATATATAAATACGAGTTAATCTCATAGTGTGAAATCTTGACACAAATAATTATTTAATTTATTTATCAAAAAATATTTTTTAATACAACACAAACGTATTTATTATAATAAAATTAAAAATGTATTAAATAGTATATTTCGGAGCTACCAGCTTTAAGAATGGATACGACATGAAAATAATTTGAGCCCGTCATCAATTCTTATTAAACCTCATTAGTATTTATGATTATTGTTAAAAGTAAAACAAAATCAACGATTGTTTTAAAGGAGAATAGAACTATGTTTAAATCTTGGTATAAATATGACGTCTGGACGCACGACGGCAGAATTGAGAATTCAGAGTTCAGTGAGTGTGTATTAAATTATGTGATTCTGAAGAACCTTAGACAAATACAGGAGCATTAAGAATAATTGAAGTTTCATTTTAAAATATCATGGAACGTATTAGAAGAAGTGACATTTAGTACCGTCAGCGAGGCTGGCGTCTCTCTGTTTTAAAACAACGAATGTGTAATAAATCCGATATATACAACAACCCTTCAACATTTAAACTGTCACTGAAAATATACATTTTAAATCAATAAAATTTTATACTAACATTTTAAAGAACAAAATAGTTTTCAAATCAATTTAAAATACTTTTTTATTTAAATATAAAAAGAGACACGTTTTTTACATTGAAATAAATAATAATGACTAACAAAATATGCTTTTAATGTTGATAAGTCTTTTTGACCTGGTAAATTTGATAACAAAAAAATTCTCTATATGAAGAAAGTAGGGAAAGTAGACTGTAATTTTATGTTCCCCTTCCTTGCAGTGCTGTTTATATAATGAGAGCCATTAAATCTAGCAGTAAAAGAAAGGTATGCAATAATACTTTCTTTTAATTGTTGAAATATTTTTTTAGTTTTCTTGTTCACAGAAATCTTTACGACGTAACGAAAAATCTCTCATTCAAATATTCAAGCTGAAAATATAGTAAAAGCTCATCTTCATTCCCGTGTGTGAAACTAACGAATTGTAAGAATTGAATTATGTTGTTTAAGCAAAATTTGAAGAAGGACTATAAATATAAAAGGCACAAGTGGTATATTTTTTATGATTGGTACTAAAAAATATTATAATTCTAAAAACCTTTATCTTTAAATTGAATTATACGATATTTTAAATAAATATCACTGCTGATACTATCAAACGAAAATAAATGTTTTATATCGTTTGTATTCTCAGCAAGTGCATATTGTAGACGAAATCGGATTCAAATTTATTTTAGTTTAAACTCTATTGTATTCAAGTTTTAATTACTTTTTATTTATCTTGAGTCCATTGACAAAACATTTTGATTGTTGTATATTTTTAATATATTTTTACCATACAAAGAAAAACAAAACAAAAGTTATATAAACTTATAGTTGATATAAATTTTATAACACAAAAATTCTTAAATTATTCAATTTAATTTGGTTTATTTGTAGTTTGTTATACATAGATATTTTTGTTATTTATAGATTTTTTTATAGTAGACGAGATTTAACTTTAATAATAATGCAGATTTCAATATACTAATCTTTCCCAGAAGAAATTGGCGTTTTATAGTTCTAGACGACATATCGCCATATTTATCTTTACGTAAAAAAAATGAGAGCAAGTTTTTCAGAAACGAATGCGCTGCGCTTCAGGGTTTTGGATCTTTGTAACGAAAACTCAAAAACTGTAATACCCATAAACAGAGACTTGTGACTGTTGATGGAACTGTGATCTTGTATTCTGATCAACGAAGCAACTAAAAAGGCAAAAAAGGCAAAACAGACCCTAAAAAGGCGAAGGTGAAACTATCAACTTAAAAATTTCTGTGCGCAAACTTTTTTAATTTTCAAGGCATTTCGATGGAAGATTTGAAAGGTCGTAATACAGTAGTGAACGGCAAATATAAAGCTTCTTTAATATATAAATAATGAGACAGGATGAAGTAAAAACAAAGAAGCAAGCTGTCAAAAGGTGTCCTGTTACTCCATGACAGCGCCCTTGTCCATACCGCTGGTGTTTAGAAGGAAGCAGTTCGTCAATGTTCCTTCACAGAAGAGAAACATCCACCTTGCAGTCCAGACACGACCCTATCCATCTATAATTTATTTCTAAATGTAAAGAAGGATTTGAGAGGAAGAAAGTATTTAAGCGATGGGAAGTTGCAGGCAGCCGACCTCGATCATATTGATCACGGGCAGACGATATGATCTCGGAAACGTCCGGAGTATGTAGTTTTTAAAATAATAAATACGCGTAGTATAATCCTAAAAATATTAGTTTCATTTAAATGTATACTCTCGAAAGTCTTAGATCTCATTAATTAATTATTTAAAAGTTTAGAGATATTTATTCACAGATGTCAGAAGTGTGTTAGGCTTAATTATGATTATATTGAAATAAAAATTGATAGGTCAATTCTTTGTGGGACCGCCTACGTAAGAAGTAATCTTTGGAAACAATCAGAAAACACTTCTTTGTTGTATCAATTATCCGTTTTTTATTACCAAGCATCAGATGAGTACTTTTTTTACAGAACAAGTAAAACTATCTTCAACTAACATATTTTTTAAAGAAACTTTGATCTCCACTCTCAAACTGACTTGAAATAAAGTCGAACGAACTAAAAAAAACTTTAGTATTTTTATAACCTGAGAATGAAAATGTGTAAACGTGAGAATATTATTTCTTCAGCATATTTAAAAGACGTTGAAAAAAACCTAAAAAATACTCACTTATTTTTCTTGAAAGAAAAGAAACACCATTAAGATTTTAAATATGCAAGACAAAAATTCCTTCGACTTTTTACCCTTATGCGGCTTTCGTGTCAGAATAAAAATTTACAAAAGTGAGAGTTTCGACTTAATATAATTTATTGAGAACTTAATAAATCATCCCCAACCTACTTTTCTCACAAGTAAAATGGTTTTACAATAAATTGTTATTGATATTTATTAAGAACAGTTTATTTTTATATTAACCTTCAACCTATGGTTACCATTTCCATTATCTTCATTAGTAACACAAGGATTAAAATATCATTGGATATTTATTAATAAAAA
The DNA here is from genome assembly GCA_916720795.1 of Danaus chrysippus. Lineage (NCBI taxonomy): Eukaryota > Metazoa > Arthropoda > Insecta > Lepidoptera > Nymphalidae > Danaus > Danaus chrysippus. Next base: position 405,336 of record CAKASE010000004.1, on the reverse strand, counting down.
CAACTTTAGCTTTAAGATTGGGACAAATAGTTAACATTTATTCATTGAAAATTTTTTAATGAGACTATTTTTTTATCTATAGAATTTATAGGGGCATGCAAGACTTATATTTTTTTCTTGAAAACAGTGATTTTATTTTCTTTCAATAGATAATATTGAAAAGTGCAGGTTTCAGAAAAATAACCGATTGACAAATTAGATGACTACGGTAACAATATTCTGAACTCATTAGACAAAAAGAGCGCTGTAAATCTTTTGTTTCTAGTATATGTTTAATGAATATCCTTTAAACATTGAAACCATTACAGTATCTCATGGTTAACTTCTTCCCTTGGTAATTCTACGACAAGGTAAACTTTTTAAGGTTCACCTGTGAAATCACCACTGTAGCCCTCTTTTGCTAGAAACCTAAAGGCTGTTAGGCCTTAACTTAATAGCCAGTTAAAATATAAGGTATCTTTGAGGTAAAATAAAAAGAGGCTCAGAAAAGAAATTTTGGAGTTAGTTGAATCATCTAGTGAACAGTTTTTAATTGAGCGGGGAAGAGAAAGATAATTAATGGCTACTCAACTGTAAATCTAGTTTACCGTCGTTTTGTAATCCGCTAATAATCAAAAAATAATCTATAATGTCTTTTCAACATGGGAAACTTTGTTCATGTTTTCTATCTTCTGTATAAAATGTGAAGAAAAAAAAGTGTGATGACCACACCGCAATTTCGCAAGACCCAGAGCATTTGCGTACATAAGAACAATATACTAGAAAATTATAAAATCGTAGGCAGTAGGTTATAAATAACAAGATAAACTTTCATCTCGTCTCCCCATTATCACTGTTACTGTAAAGATCCTAAAAACGTAACCAATAAATATAAGATGTTTTAATAGTTCAAATAAGATTCTGAAAAAATAATATGAATAAAATAATATTAAGGGACTTCTTAGCTAAATAAAGCTTAAACCAAATAAGATTCACAAAATTCATTATAACGATAATATCTATAATTACCTCATCTTAGTCATTTGTTAGATCGTTTATATAGCATATAAGAGTTACTAATAAAAGATTTCATTATTTACTTTGATGTTAAAATAATAATGCTACAAAGATAAATTATTGCAAAAATCCATTTATATACATAGCTTAAAGGTAATACATATGTAGTTAAGGAAACGACCAGAGATATAGTAATATATTTTCCCATACTTTTATCTTATATGTTACTAATATTCTATTACTTTTACAGCCTACGGGTAAACAAATGTCTTACAAAAATATATCAATACAAATGTCATACAAAAATATATCAGACTTGATTAATTTTTATCTATTTATATAATTAAATATTTGTTATATTAGCGTAGAATATGAATCATTCAATACAGATAGTAGTTTAATATGTAAGTATATAAAAATAATAGAAAATTATAACAAGTAAATATTACATAAATTAAAAGTAGAAATTTTTTATAGTTAATCAAGTTTAAAATATGAAATTGATGATCTGAGTTAATTGAAAGTTACCAAACCATAAAGTAATAAATAAAGTTAAGTAGGTCAATATTTTCAGATATAAAGGTTTAAAAATACATTTTCTTCAGCATCTCTTATTAAGATTCTGTTCAAATTCAAGTAACCTATTCTTTGTATCAAAAATTATATATAAAATTATGATAAACAATTCGATATATGTAACAAGGGAAGTGATAATGGATTTATAGAAATAATTATAAAAAAAAAGTACGCGTCGTCAGCCTTGCCTCATGGCTGATACTCTGAGTCCTACTCCTAGGCAGTGGCGGCTGTACCTTAAGTGCACTCGTGCGCTGAACCACCAATTCAAAAGATTTAAAAATTACAAAATGTTACTTCATCTTTATTTTTAAATTACCATTTTAATATTTATTTTCTAAACATACATAAACGTCTAAAAAATTACATTTCTAATTATAGTTTACTTTTGTTTATAGTATCAAAAAGTTTGTGCGCTTTACTAAACTAATATCTCGTGCGCTTCGGCGAGTGCACGAGGACTGCTAATACATCTTGTATGAGATACGAAATAATACGCCTGACGCGTGAAACAAAAGATAGTTCATAGAAATGTACCGAGTAATGAGTCGGTTCTCGAGCGCCGCACGAGCGGCCGAAGATTACCGAGAGCACCCGATGTATGACGAATTGGAATTGAAAAGAATTAAAACTTTTCTCCGAAATACCTTGCAGTTGCTAAATGCACTTTCTGTGCTTAGTATTGAATAAAAAAATATATACAAACAATACCCGATTTTAATAAATAGGTGATCGAACATTTCGCTTCGGAAAAATGTCGTTGCGTTTATTAATGTATACAAAATAAACATATTTTATCTCAATTTATTTTTTGTTGCATTTTCTAATTTTAATATTTTAGTAAAGTGCACCACCAGTTCGATAACCCACCAGCCGCCACTGCTCCTAGGTATTATAAAAATATTCTGTAATGAGTTTTTATGTGGCCGCCTAATAGCGAAAGAAGTTGAAATGCTCAACAATAACGAAAAATTAAAAACAAATAGGACAAAGTTAAATTCAAATTGCTTAGTGGCAGCACTATATATGTAAATCAGTTATTAAAAGAGAAAAAGTTGAAGCGATATTGAGGTGTTCTTTACGATAATAATATTATATTTTTTATATTTCGTGTACCTACACTCGAAATTATTTTAAACAAAGTTTCAAATTCATAAATAACACCAACGCAATTACAATTTAAAACGGTAATTTAAAATTTTATATGACGCCTCAAACTGACTAAAACATTTCTTACTCTCCAAATACGCTTTGATATGTAGGTATATACTGAAGCTTTTTAATAATAACTGTTTATAAACATATAACTTATCTTAAAGAAACAACAATATTAAAAATATTAAACTTTAACAATTCATATAGTAGTTATTAAAGTCCCCTTAAAATTATTATAATTTTAAATATAATTTTTACTAAAATCTTTGTAAGATCCAAAAATATTAAAACAATATTGGTAATCAAGGAAGGATACAGCAAAATGAATGAACGGTCAGGCTTCCCATAATCTGTTAAGAAACGGTAGATCAATAACCTCAACTTTGTTAAAGATTTACTATTAGAATACAAATTACCTTTCGTTCAGAAGCTTCCTAAGAGAATATCTAGAATACAGAACATACTACAACAGGATTAAATTGAGAAAACGATTTGTACTTGTATGTACCTATATAATATTTACTTAAAAGTTTATAGAAGAGTTGTTTAATGGCTCAAAAATTACATAACTTAAAAAACGTCAAGCAGAGGTCAGTTACAGTGCGTAGGCTAAATAAGTTCTAAATCGACATTATTGAAAAAATGTTTCAAACATCAGATCCATAAATGGTTAAGGCGCCGTATAGTCGCGCGGGCGCACGCGCGGCCATTCATAGCAGGCGCCGGGCCGCCGGAGTTATTATTATTATTTTTTCAATTAGCGATTTGCAAGTTTAAAAATTAGGTATATCGATAAATATTCTATCGATATTTTCAATTTTGCTATAAATACTAATGCTTTTCACATTAAAATAATTTCATTCAAAATAACTTTTATTAATAATAATAATTATTATTAATCAATATTATAATTCGGAACTTTTTCAGGTAAATTAATTATTTTGTATTATTAGGATAAATCCTTAACCTACTTCTGTTAAAAATGGTGTTTCACAATCAAAAATAATATTAATGTTTGATATATCAAAATAATTATCGAAATAATATGAATATGAAATATTTATTTTATGCCGCCCTTTAAAATTCACATTCCACATCGAATTTGGTTGGAGTATAAACCTATTCGATTCGAATATTAACTCGAAATATATAGCTATCCTTTTCTATATCATTGAAATATATAGCTATCCTTTTCTATATCATTGAAATATATAGCTATCCTTTTCTATATCATGCCCAAACGCATTATATCTGTCGCATTAAGTGTCGTTAGCGTTGCAACTTATAGATATGCCAGAGGTAAGTGTGTATATGTCGTACATGAACTAAATCCGAGCGCCGCGTAATATGAATGTACGTCATCTTTAGTTTTTTTTACCTATTTTTATTTTCTAGTTTTTAGTTTTTATTTCGCATTCTGTTTAATTCATTTGTGCTTCATTATTGCAAGGTTTCTTGCCCGTTAGTTTATTGCAGTCCCACTCCTCTAAAAAATTGTTATCAGCCATTTCGTAACGGCGGCCATCTTAGATTTCAATTTATCATAGAAAATTGTATTCTACTTGTTGAGACCTTTCATTTAATACCCATGTTGATGGGATTGATAAAACCTACGTTATCCGCCATTTTGTAGCGGCGGCCATCTTGAATTTATAATGATAATGAATAAACATGATTGTATTGTCATCAAAATCCAAAGTGTATACAAAATTTCAGATTAATCGATTGATAGGAAGAGTGTGAAATTTGAATTACTAAACTTGACCCAAGAATAAATAATAAAACAAACGGGGTGAGCTAAATAAAACCGTTTAAAAACGTCAAAGAATGAGAGAGTGGTGCATTGTTGAGAGTGGCGTACGTCAAATGACAATTACCAAATACATATTATAATTTATTTCATTATTTAAATCTGCATTTTTAATACATACAAGTAAGTATATGTAATCTAAGAAAATGTATCCTTTACGAGTTATTATTTATTATCAAACACTGATTATCGTTGATATGTATTTGTTACTTTTTTTTAAATAAACATATAACATTATGTACTACATATGTATAAAACCCGCATTTCTTCATACATTCGATTATCGGATTTTCGATTATCCGAATGCCTATTTGTTCATATCACGTCGGGGTCACCAGTTTAGTATCGCTATTTTAAGTTTTTAAGCAAACGATACGAGACTTTACTATACGTTGAAGATACAGGAACATATTATGTAATAGGCCAGCGAGCATACGAGCGACGTGCAGTCGGATCCGGAAGCTGGAGCGTACTAAACAATTAATTATTATAATTTATAGTTGTGAAGCGACGGCTGGCCGGCCGCAGGGCCCGCGGGGGGACGTCGCCCCGCAATGGGGCGGAGTCTAACTTACGTATATACAAACTAGTCAACGACTAATAATTAAATTAATAAAAAAAATAATTAAAACATAGAAATACAAATCACACAACAAAGATAGGCTACGCCATATCTATCGACAACGATTAGTTCGCTTAATCGAGTTTCTACTGTATTTGAAATTAAAACAAATACTTCTTTTTAAACATACCTACTCCATTTGTTTACATAATGTCGCCTTGTATCGCGCCGCTTTGGCACTTGTCGGCTCTCAGAAAAAGGATACCGCCACAAATAAAACAATTCAATAATAATTAAAAAGATAAATAACCTTATTAATGATTATTAAAGGCTAGATTTAAACATTTGAAATATTAAGAAAATAAACATTTTCTCGGTAACGTACTATATAATTTGATTACGCATTTGATTTGATTACACATATATTGTATATAGTTAATTTTTCGTTTTTATTATTTCGATACTTCAATTAAGTTTGATGCTTACTATATTTAATGTATTATTTTTTATTTGCTTATTCAGGTATTTTTGTCGGCAATCAAATATGTAGTGTCAAATATAGTGCGTTCGGTGTGGCGGCGACGATTGTTTGTATGCGCAAAAGAAGCCGCCGCACGTGTATCTTGACCTTGTACTTCCGAACAGCCGCAAAATTTCCTTGAGAGTTCAGCACCCGACCTTTGATGATGCCGACTAGGCACTGCTTACTATCACACACAATGCCGAAGGTTGAAACTGGGGATGTACCTACTCCCTTTTCTTTTATTGCATATTTTTATTTCCTATGTATGTTTGTATATGGTACCTAGTGTTCGTAATTCACATAAGTCCAATTTTACAAAAAACAATCATATATTCTTTGCGACTCATAGAATCCCTAAGCGTATACACCGAACTCCTATATCTACTCCCTGAAATGACACTCAGTCCTAACTGCAAGACGCAAGCAAGCAAGGACCCGGCACCCGCACCGTGAATCCATGAAATGATGAGAAGTTCGTCTAATAAGTTTATTATTAAAATACTAAAATAAAATATTGTTAATACTTTATATTGTACAGTATTTTATGAACAAACAAATTATTTTCAGTAAACTCTCGCTCGACTACGAAACTCACAACTTGACTACTTTTTATACCATTATACCAACGTCAACTTTTATTTTTCTCTGGCAACGCTTGTTTGAATTATATAACAAAAAGGAATAAAAGATTAATACCTATAGCACTCGAAGACTGCCGCGCTAAAGTTATTTCATAGAAAATTTTATTAAAGTATGAAATTATAATTATATATTTCTTTTTTTTATGCGGTATTTTTTAGCAAGTTTAAATATTACCATCATACGCATACTCGTTAAGATCTGACTTGTCGTGAGCTCGAGTTCACTCGTGGTAGCGGTCGCTGTGCTCATAGCCTACAATAAAAGTTATGTAATAGAATAAAAAATGTATAATAGTTTTGGTGATAATGTATGCAATAGTCTCTAAAATAATCCCTTGAGACTAGTCACATACATTGAAACTAAAGACTCTATCATTGCTAGCCCTACTTGGAGCGTTAGATATCTTGTATGGGAGGAGACACAACGTGGTTGAATAAAGAAATGTTTTATTTGAAGCACAATAACTCATTTGAAATAAATAACGAAATATAATGATACTTAAGTTTAGTAATTATCTTTTATTTTATCAGTTTTGTAAAGCAGTTTTATAAGTATTTTTTGAATCAAAACTTACAAGATCGTAAAAACTCACGACTTCGTAAAATTTTTCAATGAAAAATATTTTTCTCTAATTAAACGACTTATTTTAGTTTTCTATTCAATTACTATTATCTTTCATATGTACTAAACCTTTTTAATAGTATTCTAAGAATGTAATTATGTTATATATTGATAATAATATTGGTCTTATTTAAAAAGAATTAAATCACTTAATTGCATTGCTATAATTTTATGTTGATAACAAGATACGCATGAATTTACCTATCTCACAAGTTAAAATATTTAGATCTTAATGACATCTAAGATTTTCGCGAGTACTCATGAAATAAAACAAATATTTTTTAGATTTACTTCGCGTTTATAATTATGTTTAACAATATACACACGTGGTCACGGGCAGACGAGATGAGAATTGTCATCGATCTTCTATCTTAAAAAGAAACCATGATTATCGTAATATTATTTGTGCTTATCTTAAATTATTCTGTTACATTATAAGTAATATAAAGTATTGCGTAATGTGCTAAAAATTTTAATAATATAACGTTATTAAAATAATCACTAATTCAATATTCTATCAAAGTAAATACAACACTAAGGAACTCTTGAGTCGCCTGAGCTCATTTCATTTGGCGGAATGAAGACTTTAATGAAAGCTTTTATGTACGGCAAAGAGATATTAAAAAAAATAATTAATGATAACCTTGAGTTTAATAAGGCAATACTTTGGCTTATCAATACACCGGTCCACAAAGACATAGAATTTGAAAAAGGACGTAATGAATAATGTAAATTACCTTATTTTAAAATGATATAAATGTACTCAGTGAATATAATTCTCTTTTTATTAAGTAAATTATTATTAAACACCAAGGGAATAGCAACAAAATAAAATGTATAAGACGGAATTATTGTATAAAAAGTAATTACAATACTTTGACCGACTAAAATTATGTTTGTTCAAAATTTAAAATCGAAGTCACATATTGTACACTTTACTGTTTTAGTATGTTTTTTCTGAGAGCTCCAACAAAATACAAGCGAATGGTAAAATAAAGTTTTAATTTTTAACTCATCAAAGATGTCGCCTGTGGACAAGTCATAATCATCGCTCTTAACCGTGCAATTCAATTCAATAACGTCATGATCTCATCTTAGGGAGATGCAAATTAGTTTTATTCCCCCTCATTTATAGGGTTGGTAACTTCTGTATAAATTATTGAATACTTTAAATTAATATTTAGGTATGATTTTTATACTCAATATAAATACATATATATATATACCTATATATATATATATAATATGGTTATTTGTACTCAAATACTAAATGCCTATCTTGGACATGACAAACTTGTTGGTTTTTTCTCAGGGTCTAAAGATTGTCTGTGCTAAATTTCATCAAAATCGATTGAAAGGTTTAAGCGGGAAAGCGAAACAGACAGACAAACAGACAGAGTTACTTTCGCATTTATAGTATTACTTGGGATTGACTCCCCCCCCCGCACCCCTGTGACGCTTACACGGAGCCTACATCGCATGCTGGCTAGCTGAGCGCGGTGAGCGGCAACCACGCGACTTTTTTCTAATACTTGCATTTTTAAACTCGTGATATCTTCCGAATGAAATGTCCGAATTGAATAATTCAAAAAGGTATTGAAGCCATCTTGAATATAATGTAATTTATTTTGATAAGGACGTATTAATAGGTACAAAAGAAGAGCATTTTCAAGCGTTGGCATATAAATTAAATTTTTAGAATAAAAAACCGCTTACTGAGACATAACTATAATATTTAGACATATGCTGTCGCGACACTTTTTGTAGATAATGATGAGTTCTGCAAAGTCGTAGTAAATGATTTTGTTCTATCATCAATAGTTTAATAGTCAAACGCAGCGCACGTGAAATAGGGAATTTTTCAGGTCATTTTTTTACACCTTGGTTTACATTATTGGAGTTTTAGTAAGGATTCCTTATTTTTTAAAAATATAATATAGAGTATGTTACTTGGGAATAATGTAGCTTTCCAAAGGTGAAAGAATTTTTGAAATCGGTCCAGTAGTTTCGGAGCCTATTCATTACAAATAAACAAACAAATCTTTCCTCTTTATTAATATAGATTGTGAAAGAAAATATTCTAAATCCGATTTAGCTCTAAACAAGTGATAATCGATAATAAACGTTATATAACATGATGATATAGTTTCAAATTAAATAACAGGCGTGGTTTATTCCACTGTTCTTCTTAAGGTAAAAAACCGTCAAAAGTTCTTAAGTTTTTGGTTAGTAAAGTGTCAGTTTATAAATGATGATACCTTGATATGCTTTAGAGAATAGAACTTTGTGAAAGACGTACAAGGTTTCGGAGTTTTTATACAAGTAACAAGACGAGTGTCAAATCTTTCAGAGATATGTATGTACATATCTAACATTTTAGAACTTAAGTTTAAGAAGTCTTCTTTAAATTTGTTAGTATGACGTTGTATAGCTTGTGTAGTCGATCAATTTACGAATACTTGCTTTAAATTAAATATAACGGATACTTGCTTTCATTTACAGCGAATGATGGATATGAAAAGTTTGTTTACCTAAGCACTTACTTCTTAACAAACATGACTTCAAAAATTACCAATATTCTGCTATAAGCTTATTATATTATGTCTGAAGTATTTTTATGCAAAATATAGCAACGATTAAATATGTGATTAGTATCACTAAGCTGTCAAATATCATGAACAGAGAAGTTACTCTGCAAATAATAACTTTACCAATATTACACTTAGCTCAGAATACCTTTGGTCATGTCCTGCTTTAAGGTTTAAGTCACTTTTTCACACTTTCAATTACTTTATTACTAAAAGATGTTTTTGTTGTAGGCTATGGAACTTATTTTGGGAATGCAGCTGCACTCTTGACAAGATTACAAATCCTTTTTATAACAAATCCACAGGAGTTAGCAACAATTGGTATTTAAAGTGATATACTACAGATGTTCTTGAAGATATTTCACATCTTTGTATCACTTATTCAAGTCAAATAATATGATCAAAAACTTACTTTACTTACGACCTTCATACCGTTTGGAGATGAAAAAATCAAATTGTATAAACTCATAGAATTTTAAATTATAATTTTCTGAACAAAAGTGAGTACTCTAAATATTTCGATGAGAACTAGCAAAAAGGGCAAAATTAGCTGCTTAAGATATAAAACCGACAATATAAGGTAACAAAATTGTATTTCTATGTATATGTTTAATAAGCAAGTAGTGGCCTTGTAAGTAAGTGGTGGCCTAGTGGTTAAAGGGCCCGCCTCTCATTGCCGGGCGCGGGTTCAAACCTGGCAAGTACCAATATGATTTTTCGGAGTCATATGTACTTTCTGAGAGTATTTAGACACCACCGACATACGGTGAAGGAAAAAATCGTGAGGAAACCTGGACTTATCGTTTCACAATTATAAGTTTGTAATCACTAACCCGTTTTAATCAAGGGTGGTGATTAATGCTCATATTGCTCATACATTCTCCATGTGAGAAAGAGAACTTTGCTCAGCAGTGGGCTCTGATAGGCTGAGAATGATGATGTCTATGTTTAATAATTTAACTTCTAATGAAAGCGACTATTAATATCCTTATCAGGTGTTATTTGGTACAATATTATTTATAACATATTGACGTATGTTTTTTTAAAAGACACCTTATCACTTAAAGTGTTATGGTGTCTTTGATTCCAAATAAGGAATTGGTCGAGAATTTATGAAGAAGTTTTGAATGAAAAACTATACTTTATCTTGTATTACAATACACTAATTTTATTAAGCTTTGAAGAGCTAAAGCAGTAAAATTTATTAAGTACTCAATTATTTTTCTGTTAAATACAAATATAAATTATTTAAGTTAACGCCAGCCTCACACTAAGAACGTAAAACATAAAAGCTAATTTATATATGAAATTTGGAGATTGTAGACGTCTTAAAATAATTTTTAACGAGCTATTAAATTCTAAGTTTATGGAGACATTTATTCATTTCATATACGATACTTAACCATCCGCTGATTTTGGCGTCAATAAAAAAGTAGTTAAATAAATTAATTATCGAGAGTTTAATTTGTTAAGACAATAAACATTACTGACAAAATGTCATAATTGGGTTAAGTCCATTTCATTAAGTGTCCCATAAAAATATTTATACACAATTTTCTTTTATTTTTAAAATATTTTTTGGTTTATAGTTATTATAACTTATCTTCTAATGAAATCAAGGACTTAATATTAATTTCTTAATTTAAATCGTTCCTTAATATTTTATTCAAACTTCTTCTAGGCCACTTAGGTAAATCTTAACTTCAACAATATAATTACTTAATATATGGAGAAGCAATTATTTTATCTGGAGTTATACTAGTGTGAGTGTGAAGCGTGCACTCAGCGTTATTACTAATGTACTAAAAATAGACGATTGATATTTAATAAGATGATTATAAGTTATAAGCATAGTTAGTTTCTGAGTTATGAGCGTATTTTTTTAACTAATTTGAATATCTTAAATCTTTGAACATCACTGATATAGCGACCATGATATCTAAGATTTTAGTGTAAATATATTGACATAAAAAGTAGCCTTTTTTAAGAATTTACTCCCATATTTATTTTATTATTTCAGTTGACGTTTCAACTATTTTACAGTAAAGTATATATATGTACATATAAAAGCAAAAGTAAAAAATTTAACAAGTCATTTTTGTTAAATTTGCTTGTTTTTCTTTGTGTTCCATAATTATTTTATTTTGGAAAAGAAATAACCAACTGTATCACATAACATGAACCTATAATAACAATAAACTTATAACTTATCGTATGCAAATATCTGTAAAACGGGCCAAGTGGCAGATCGCCGGGCTGTGGCTTGTTCAGAAATAAGGTAATTAATTTTATATAATGTTTGAGTTATCTATCAATTCGAGTGATTCCTTATAATCGATACAATACCATTATTATTAATGAATGATATATATACATTATTGGACCATTTTAGTTGGATGGTTACGTCAGATTACTGCATTAAATTAAATAGTATTTTTTAAAACTTCAATTCATTGCTTTTGCTGTATTTTTATATTTTATAAATTTATGTAACGTGATTTTGTAATCAGTAGAGTAATAGAATATTTTAAAATTTACTAAGCCGCGGACGGAAAGCTAGTGTATGTATAAGCATAGAATAGTGTTTGACGTGATTCTTTAATTTGACATAACAACTGTTTTGTAAGATAAAACTAATAAAATGTGTAACGTTATGAAATACAATACGAATTCCTAAAAGAATAATAAATTTTCAACTTAAGAAATATTAACAAAAAAATATATAAACCTGACTTTTTCATAGCTAATTAACTAAGAAAAAACTTATTGCTTTAGTGTCATGTTTTTAATACTGTATCATTAGCTACTGTCTATCTGTCGTTGGATTTAATACTTAAAAAACAAGCACATAATCTACTCGTAATAACTATATGAATGCTTATTACTTATTTTTTTCTTATTACATGGAAAATCCTTTTTTCTGACAGATGTAGTTCAAAAGCTCAACCTAACTTTGAATTCTGTGTTAATGGTTTATGAATTACATTAAAATAATTTAAATCACCATAATTTTTGTATAAATTTGACATAACTAATTTTCTCGATAACTTGATGTATATTTTTTTATTTCTTAGAAATGTAACAAAAAAAGTTCGTTTGTAATTTAAAATGTGTTATTGACTGTAGTATGCTTCTAATGTATTAAAAAAGATTTTATCGTTTAGTTTTTTCTAGAGGGTTTCCAGCCGTAACACTTTCATTAAGCAAGTCAAGTATTTCCCAAACTTCGTTTCTTCCTAATCCCATAGTGGGTCTTATACATAATAAATAAGTCACTACTTCCAGTTATACCCTTCAACTGAGGAATTAATTTAAACTCCTGTTAATGAATATATGTTGTTATAATAAATTTAAATATTAGAACTCAAAGGAAAAACCGTCCTGAGATACTAAAGCAACTAGTAACACAATTAACAAGTATGCTACATACATACATATATGACATTTTGTAGGATAAGGAGTATTGATAGGCCTTCCAATACTGAAAGGTTTCTGAGAGATTATAAGAAAAAGTAAAATTAAAATTAATAGTGATAAAATTTTCTCTAATTATTGACCAATGGGAACAGATAAAAAATATTTATCTTATTAATCTGTTTAAAGTATCTATATAAAAAGTATTTAATTTTTCGACGACCTTTTATGAGTTTAATAAGGTAGGATTGACTGTCTTGTAAAATATTATACGCAAAGAATTACGGACGTAGGGTAAGGTTGCTCAAGTCGTACCACGGCGTTAGTCGTACCCCACCAGTATCTCGTCTGATACCATTGATTTGGGCCATCTAGTGTTTTTAACGTGAACTATTTAGTCGCGCGGGCAAGCGTAAACAAGTGGTCAGGCAGTCGGCTTCGTGCAACGAAAATAATTCAAAAAGTAAGTTTTTTATCACTTTTCATGTAAAATTAACGACTCATTTATAAGCTTTTTACGGCAGGAATGTTATCTTTATATCTTGTCTTTGTTTACACCGATTTTTAATGCTTATCTGTCAATCGTTTGGGCATACTCAAACAGGAGAACATTTTTAGGTTATGTTAGTAATTTTATTTTTCAACCTCAAAGGTCCCGCTGCTTAAGTCGTACCTGTTAAAAATTCTTTACTCGTACCGGTACGACTTAGGTATTGCAAATAATGTGTCTAATAATTTACATAACTCTTCACCAGGTAATAAATATGGAGAAGAGAAAGTATAATACTTGGAAGCAAGAAGATATGGATGAAGCTTTACAGAAACATCGGAGTGGAGAAATAGGATTTAATGAAGCCTGCAGAAGATTTAATATACCGAAACCTACACTGAGACGACATTTAAAAAAATTTGAATACAAGAACAAAGTTTGGAAGACCTAACGATATGCCACCAGATATGGAAGAGATACTGGCACAGCATTTGATGAATTTAGAGTCTTGTTTCTTCGGATTAACTACCACTGAATTCAGAAAGCTTGCATTTGAGCTCGCTGAAAAATTTCAACTGCCTCATCGTTTTAACAAAGACAAAAAAATAGCGGGCAAAAAGTGGTATTATAGGTTTATGAAAGAGCATCCTAATTTGTCTTTGCGTGTTCCAGAATCAACATCGATGGCCCGAAGCAGAGGGTTCAACAAAGAACGTGTTAATGAGTTTTTTGATAAGTACGAAGAAATACTGGATAAATATAAGTTTGCTGCACACCAAATATATAATATGGACGAAACTGGATTATCCACTGTTCACAAACCTTCTAAAGTTATTGCTCAAAAGGGAAAACACCAAGTGGGTGCAATCACAAGTGGAGAAAGGGGTCTGACCACAACATGCATATGTGCAATGAATGCAGCAGGCGAATTTATACCACCTATGTTAATATTTAAGCGTAGTAGACTGAATGATGCCTTAAAAAAAGGAGCTCCACCAAATACAGCATTTGAATGCTCAAAAAATGGATGGATAACATCAGAACTTTTTGTTCAATGGCTACGACATTTCATTAAGTGCACGAGATTAGCAAAAAGTAACCAAAAACAAATGTTACTTTTACTAGATGGTCATAGCACACATACGAAAAATTTAGAAGCGATCGAGATGGCTCGGGATTACGGCATTGTTATGTTATCTTTTCCTGCTCACACAACTCATCGTCTACAACCGCTGGACAGATCGTTTTTCAAATCATTGAAAAGCTGTTACAACGAGGTCGCATCTTCGTGGCTACGTTCTAATCCTGGTAGTGTCATAAAACAAGCTAATGTTGCAGAACTGCTTGGCACAGCATACCCTCGATCAGTTCGTATGGATATAGCACAAAATGGTTTCAAAGCTACAGGGTTGTGGCCGTGTGACAGAAATGTCATTAAAGCAGAGGATTTCGTAGCTTCTGTATACATCTCTGATCCATCAAATCAAGAACCTAATGGTTCACCTGAACCAACTACGGAATCATCCGCTAGAGCTACATCGCCATCAATAATAACCCAACCAATAGTTGCGTCGCCATCAGTATTGGTCGTATCTCCACCACCATCCACCTCATTACCATCACCCCCAAAAATTATAACACCTCCCTTAATACCGAAAGATTCAACGCTGCCCACCGTTCAACCTGAGCCGTCCAAGATTGATAAAATTTCCAATAATGAAGAAATAAAGTCTCACTTGAATGTTTTATCTCCAGTGCCTTGCATAAATACTGTTATTAAAAAAATGAAGAAAGGTACAAAGCGAACGATGGAATTAACTTCAAGTCCTTATAAAAATGAAATGGAAGCCAAAGAAAACATGAATAAGAAGAAGAAACCTATACTAGATATGAAAAAATTGAAAACAGAAAAAAAAATAAACAAAAACATACAGAGAAGAAGTTCAGATGAGACATACAGGAAGAACAAAAAAATGAAAACTAAAAAATCGTGGCTGTGCCAACTTTGTAAGGAAGATCGCGAAGAAGATATGATCCAGTGTTCTAAATGTAAAGGTTGGATACATGACCTATGCGCTGGTGTTGAAAGTAAAATAAAAAAATATACTTGTGATATCTGTGTTCAATCTCAATAATTTTCTAAACATTATTTTTATATCTTTCTAGTTCTCCGTGTTAGTTATTTCTATTTAGGTCTAAGATTTTGTTATTCACTAAAATAATTACCAAATAATATGCTTAAGTTAATCTCAGACTGAATTGTTTGTAATTTTGACTTAGTTAAATTGATCTCTTATTATTAAGTATTTTTCTATATAGTTTATTATATCTTCACTAAAGTGTATTTTCTAAGTACGACTTAGGCTGTATGTGGTACGAATTAGGCAACTAGGCGCCTTAATCGTACCGAAGGTATGTTTTTGAGAAACGTTAAAATATATATTTTAATATTAACACTGTAAGTTTCTGTGATTTTTTAATAATAGACAACTAAATAAAGATTCAGTAAATGTAGATTATTTTGTATTATTTCAATTGTCGTGAATATTATAGCATAATTTCCTTAGGGGGTACGACTTGAGCAACCTTACCCTACATACCTCTCTATTTTCAACATATGTCTAAATCCTACTCTACAGTAGTCTGAATAACTCATGATAACTACAAACTCCAAGAAACAGAAAGACATTTTCTGATATCTCAAATAACTAAGTCGGAAAGCGAGTCTACTTAAAAGCCGAGGAGGGTTTTGCAAGAAACTCTCTTAAGAAGTTCTCTTACATTCTGATTTTAAAACCCTTAACTACACAACGATAAGGCGTTTGACCGTCACTCGCTGAAGTCTAACAAAGGCGACATCATTATGAAAATCGCCCACCCCTGAGACATTCGACCAAACTTCAAGAAAAGGTGCAATAGCAAACCGAATTCTTTCTCTTGTGACGCCGTAAAAGTGAATAAAGCTGATACACATGCATATATAACAAAATTTATATCATTACATAATTATTGTTCTGTACGTTATAAAATAATTCAGTATATTTTAGAACTAAACTCACTAGAACTTCATTCAAGATTTATCTTATTAACCTATAGTGTAGTCCAGGGATTAATTTGTTTTAAAATACTCGGAGGTTGAACAAACTTAATGTATCTATCTCATGAGGCTTAATAAGCCAAATAACATTTAATTGTACTTGGAATAAAAAAAAATCTAAAATAAAAAGAAAAAAAAAGTAATGTCTATCTTTATATGACTTCTATTTGAGCATAAATAAATTTATCATAGTATTTAAAAGATGAAAATACCTACATAATCTAATTTTCTCCATAATGAAAGAAACGCGACGAGAATAGGTTTGAAAGAACATCCAATATTAAACGAAAGGGTTGGTCAGTTGAAATATTCTATGAGATTACAGTTTTGATATGACTCACCAAACTTTATATTTATATAGCAAAAAAAATTATGCTGAATAGCAATAAAGTTATGCTTTAATAAATAAAAAGTAACTCTAATGAAAAATAGTTTCGTATTTCCCAAGTTATAAACTTTATTATCCTATTAAAGTTTTTATATGAGACAGCGATGTTTATTTTGTTTGTACTTCTTAATTAGATTTCTTAAAACCGTCCCCAAAGTTAAGATGTCTAGAAATTTTAAGTTTTTTTTGTGTCAACTTAAATAATATTTTATAATTTATTTCAGTGTAGTTTCTTGCATTATTTCTTTCGTATTGAGTATAAATTTACCTTCGACAATAGTCAAGTACAGTTAAAAGGGTAGCTTTAAAATTGCAACTCAAAAAACATTACTTTAGTACAAGATCTTCTAAAAATTTTAAAATAGATTAGTAAATTAAATATACATATATAGAAATATAATTTGAAAATTCAATTAATTATACGTTATTTTGAAATCAGTTTAGGGGTATTACATTAGTAAATTTCAATATATCAGATGCATAATACGGTTTTTATGTCATTATCATTATACTTTTAGTATACTCGAAGTTACTGCAACATTGATAATATGGCATCTATCAGGCATCATAGGATATAATATCGTAATAACTTCCTTATTTCTTAAGAAATCTGTTTATTTACTTTTTATTAAGGTATATTTTGAATTATTTTGTAACACGTATATAAAAACAATATTATTGTGGTGCCAAAAATAAGTAAAAAATTCTTCAACATGCTAAGAGTATAACAGATGATGTTTAAAACTGGCTTCGCCGCTGATGTAAAGGGAAACATATTATAATATAGGACAAACACAAAGGTGTATTGTTACCATACTATTAAAATAAAAATAAATACTGTCACAAAAATATTATCTAATCCAATGACAATTCTATACAATTGAAAATATTATATCATATATAACTCTTTTGAAATAGTAAGCAGTAATGAGGTAGATTATTAAGTTTGTGTAACAAGATAATAACTGAGAAATGTTATTGGAAGATAAATATTGATATAATTAATCGAAGGAACTAACAAATAATGAAATAATAATTTAAGTTATTAAAATAAATAAATATTTATGAATGCATGCAAATTAAAAGACTTTATGGTTGAGGTCTGTGGAGATATAAAATATTAGTAATTGTTTCATTACTATATGTATATATACATATATAGGGTGTCTATAATATGTAGGATGTACTGTTATATATAAGGTGTCTCATAAATAATATTGGTTTCCAATGTTCTCTTTGTTTATCGAATAACCATGCGGTAAGAAAGCCTGTATGCATGAAATATAGCCAATCGTATTCTGTGGTTTTAACTCAACGTTCACTGAGCTCTTTGAGTCGATTGGTAAAACCATTTTGTTAACTTGGATATAAAAGGTTAGCACAATAAATTTTTAGTATCTCTTTTGGATTTATTTATTTCCTTAAAACAATTTAGTCATTGAGCTGAATAAAAAGTAATCTGAGTTTACAAGGTCCGGATTAATTTCTTGTTGTTTTAGGAGTACGATATAGCCAAGTTCTTTAACGGATTTCGATGGAATTATATGGTTTGACATTATCTTGTATTAGAAGAACCCGTTTTTGGTAATCTAAACCGGAATATTTCAACAAAACCTTCAAAAATATTCGTATGAGTTATCAACAAAACATAACGCTATTGATCGTTTGACCTGACGGTTTGTGTGATTTTTAAACTAAACCCTCATACTTCTGCTAGAAAAAAAACAAGATTTTTCGTTGAAAATTTCTCCTCTTCAACCAATCTCTCTCAACGTTGGGTTTCGATAATTATCTTTTGTCTTAACGCTGTTTTTCTATGATCATCGCTCGTGAAGAAAGACGTGTAGTGTAATAAAATAATATTAATTTCTGTAAAGCATATGGCTCGCAATTGTCTAATATCTAAGGTTCGGTTACCAAAAACATAAAATCACCTGCCTGTGACCACATTGGTTGATTTTAGGATTGCCTGCTGCACTCAATAGGCAAGCAAATCAAGATATAATTGGGGGTAGTGGTTAAATAACCGGTCTTATTGTCAAACTTATATTATAAAGCTTCATTAAATATCTTTGTACAATAATAAAAATAGTCTTCGATTTAAAAAAACATACTCGTCTATTTGACTTCCAAATAACATACTATATTTATGTTTGTAGGATTATATAACACACAACGATAGGTTCACCAGTTACATATACTATTGAGATATTGCTTAATTTCACTAATGATTTGTACAAAAAGATCTATTTGTAATTTGAGTATAAAAGTTATACTCGTATTACATGAACCTCTGTACACGGCTTTTACAAACCCTATTTGGACTTGATCTTAAAATATTATTTACTGTCTTTAAATGCAACTATTTTCTGTCGACTATTAAGTAATTTTCAATCCAGAAGCAAAAAGAATCATATAATCACTAATTTATTAAAGTTTTTCAGTAAGTAGTCTTTCATTAAGTTTATAATTTAAGAGTTCCACTGTAATCTTATAACATAATGATTGGAGGAAATTATCACTTCAAGCTCTGAATAGATCATTTACGACATTTTCTAATGTCGTGTTCGAACTGTGATGTTATCAGAATAATTGGCCAGAAGTATTTCACACCCAAGACAGCTTGTCGATTTTGTTCTACGTCAGCATTACTTAATGAAATAACTATGATGTCATCATTTATAATTTCTACTGTATTTAGCTATGGAAGACGATGGTTATAAAAGAAACAAAAAATATATAAAATTAAGATTTAACTCATGTATAGGTCAAATAATGCAGTGAGATTTATGAAATAGTTGGTTCGACCATTATTATTATTAGATTAAAAAGTTTCAAAATATTGTTGTGAAATATTTTATAAAATATATTGAGGTTATAAGTTTTAACATACTCACAATAAACTACAAAATTAAACACCATTTTCATATATTAAAACAAGAGTTTTCAAGTACTATAAAAAGAATAACACGACGCATACTTTTATGAAGGCACTTGAGTTTACTGGAAAATGTATGTCAAGTTATGCAAACTAATATATTATATTAAATAAAATGGTGGTACTCAATATATACTGTTATTATTGTATGCCTGATTTTTCTTTCTGGTTGATGGTTTCTCTACCTCTTTATTTTTAATACAAAGCTCATGCTGTAAGTTACTTTTTGTGCTAGATTTACTAAAATTCTTCCTCGTAACGCACTATTATTCAATAACTTCACTTTTTTGGATTATTAACATTAGTCTATTGATATGTGATAGCGATAGTTGAGTAAAAACGTTTAGGACTACTGAAAGCTCTGACATGAAACGACACCGAACATGCAAAGGTATAACGAGTTAGATCTTAAGGTATTTTCTTATATACCGTTTTTCTTTGTTTATGTCTTAGATGTTTAAACACATCGTCAATTAAATAGTAAAACGATAAATCTTCTTTGTGCGGTACCTTATAAAAAAGAATAAATATTATGAGTGTTTAGTAATTTTTATTTGCCGTGTTAGTTAAAATTTTCAAAATCGTATTTTTTGAACAAAGTGTAAATAATCAATGAACGTTATAATACAAAATGTGATTGGTGAAATTCTATGAAATTCTGAGCAGGAGTATAGACCTCTTTGGAAGCATTTTTTTTTTGTAATTTTTTACCTGTAAACAATTGACCGTTGAATTTTTCGAGTTAATTTTTAATGACATCAAATAAAATAACTATGTATTTAAAGATTTAGCACTCATCTTATGGTTACATTGAGAAAAATCTCATACAAAATCAATATCGTTTGAGTTATTTCATATGTTCTATACTTTTTACTGTCATTATCTTGTCTGTATCTGTATCTAATCCATGTATAATTAAATGTAAACAAAATATTTACTTTATCTAAACAGAATTCCATTCTTATAAAATATATGTATTGATTTTTTTTTAGAAAAAAGCCATTGCGATGATTAAAACATAATAGCTGGCGACTTGTAATATTTTACAACTTTGTTAAAACTTGTAATTTAAAATGAAAAGGGTTTGAAAGTAAAAAAAAATGTTGACTGCTTCTGACTTAAAACTATATTGCCACATGCTCATTGAGGCTTGGATTACGAGACGGAGTGGTTTAGAGAGTAAAGTTAAATACAAAGTTTTATTATTAAAATTGTTAAGTAAAATTAAATACAAGCTTTTCACATTCACATTAATTTTAACTGCAATATTACGTTACTTTCTCTGTTTACTACATAAAACATTGCGCTTTTCTATAATTGCCACTACCAAATAATATATATTGGAATGATTTTTCTCTTCTATATCTTGAATATATTGTTTAGAATTTATAAATAATAGAATTCTTGATAAAAAATATCATTACATCATAATTGCTGTTTTGAAATTGAAAGAGTGGTTATGATAATTGTCATCACTGCACATCGATTATGAATGTAAAAAAAAAATCTTACGTTTCATATTATTAAGCAAATATCAATATAAAATGTTAAGTAATATATCAGTAAATATCAGTTTTTGTTATTAATAGATACGTTAAATCTCACCCCCAATATTGACAACTAAAACAGACCACGTAATAAGCTAACTATTAAGCTATTTAATTCGATTTGAATATTTTTACTACGCAAAAATAAAAAGAACCATCGGCAGGAAAAGGAAATTGAAGATAATACCTCACGAATATATATGTATTATATCATATATGCAATCTGAAATCAATTGCTAACTTAAACACACTTTAAGAAAATAGTTACTTCTAAGTCTTAATTGTAACTTGAATATAGTTTTTAAAAATTCCACTTATTTTGATACTGCAAATTTTTTATTAAATAGACAATAAAGAATATATTCTTCTTCAGTATTCATAAATAATATACATATACTGTTTGAAGAGAAACCTCAAAACAGACTTAATGCCTGGTTTATGTGACATTTTTAATAGCGTGACTATGGTGTGGAGGTATGATTCAAGAATATATACAATTCCGAGCAAAACTTCAACTTTTCCGGTGACACTGTCAATGCCGCGGGGTTAACAGCTATGACATTACAAAAGAAAATAATTGAACACTCCCGGCAAAGCCGCTAGGTTGTGCCGAGGCAACTACTCTCTTATCGTTGTAATGAGCTGTTTAATAAATGTGACATGTTATTATAGTTTTGCTATATTACGTAGAAATTATGGAGTATTTCGTTTAAAAGAAAGCACTTTATAAACATAAATATACATTAAGATTTCAAAAATTTTCTATGTATACAAATATATTACTAAAATGAATTTGAAAAAGACTAAAATATCATATTTACAAATGCTTGTATATAATTTCATATTATTAGCTACAAAATATGTACTATGTTTAACTCCCCTCATAAAATTAGCAAACAAACTAATTAATATAACAATTTTATACATTTTGTTTATTTTTAATAAAGCTGTTTCATAACCACATAGTATTGGTAATTATAATATAAATATTTTGTTTAATATAATAATAACAAAATTATGTGGTCTAGGTATTCACGGTGTAATCGGATGACGCTAATACAACATTAATCTATATTTTAAATAAGTACATATATACGTTCGTTTTTTCATAATAAAAATATCGTTTAAATTATTAGTATTGGTATCAAGTTTAAGGTATCAAGTATAAACTTTATATTTAAAATTTCACTTCGCATCCTCATTATTTTCATGTAGTAAATATTTAAGTAATGATACTTTTATCTCAATTTATTTATTTTGTGACAAAATGAAATTTAATGTAACAAATTTTATTTCGTTTTGTATTCATTAGAAGGCACACAAAATGTATCTATGCTTAGTTTAATCCAGGACTGTAAATATAACAAGTCAAATTAACGTGCAAACAAAATATCGCTTTAAATACGAATACTTATTTTCTAGTTAGCTTACCTTGTTTGGCTTGTGGATGGAGTCCGTCCCGCGCGTTATTGCAATGGTTATCCTAAACGTGTCACCTGGAAACAAAAATGTTTTATTACTGACATGAACGTTCATGCATAATGGATAAAATATTATTTTAAGTAGATCAGTTCTGGATTGAAAAATCTCATTGACACTGACTGTATGAGTTATGTGTAGATTAAGACAGAGTTATTTTTATTTGTCGTTTTGTATAGCGTTATTTCTTATAGCTTATCTAAAAGAATGTATCATTTCAAATAAGTAGGAAATTATAACATAATTAAATCGGAGCAAACAAAAATTTGAGTGTATACTATATACATATATATGTATATTCTTCTATGGCAAATTTACATTGTCTATTTGTTAAGTTTATATGTATATGCTTTATGTAGTTTTCATTTTTTTTATATTTGGTAATCCGATTAAACCCATTATATTTAACAATATTACATATTGCTTAGAATGTATTCAGATTCTATTTCTTCAACATACTCTTATCATTTCTTTTACTACAAAAGTAATTCACAAAACATCAGGTGTACGAATTCGAAATATTTCCCTATCTTGTAAATTAAACTTATTATTCTTTTTAACATGTTAAGATGTCAACTTTATTATATCAGTGATTTAACTTTTTTTTTTTTATGCGAAAGCTGGCAAACGAGCTGACGGCCCACTTGATGGAAGGTGGTTACCGTCGCCCACGGACATCCGCAACATCTTTGTTGCGGATGCATTGCCAACCTTATTTTTTAGGGATAGGAAGGAGTGGGAATAAGGAAATGGTAGGAAAGGGTAGGGAATAGGGAAAGGGCAACCGGCTCTCTCACTCATCGGACGAAACGCAGCCATTAAAGGCTACTTCACGCCGATCTTCTATGAGAGGGTGGTACTTCCCCGGCCGAGCCAGCCCACGTTCGAACTGTAGTAACTGACTATAGCTGGGCTCTACCACCTATAAATAACTTAAAGAGAACATGAAATAACAAATTTATTACGACAATTTATTAAACTATTTAACTTTTTATAACTGAATTACTCTATTATTTGATCATTTCACGGACACGATAACTGTATCAAAATGGCAGTTTCACTTCAAATCTTGTTAAATTTAGTTATATTGTATTGTAGCTTTGACAGAATCCTGTTACTGAAAATTATTTATATAACCTCTCTAAGGGGCCTGGCTCAAACCCTACAAAGGATCCTCAAATTAGATTAGAGTCTTGTCAAATATTATCGGGTTTGGGTCTTTGTCACTTGATATAGCATAAGTGTCTCATAACTGTCTCATATTACGACTATTTACATAGGTTTTTACGTTATAAAACTTTTTTTTATTGCAAAATATTATATTAATTAAATTAAAAATTGTTTTCTAAGTACATGATAAAATAGTTACAAGGTAAAATCTTACTTGATAGGCCTACTTGATATGAAGGTGTGCATCTTATTGCCACGTCAACCGGCTGCTGTTTCAGTCTTGAAGCAAATGTTTTTCTGATGTGTGGCTCGATGACTCGAAAACTTGATTTGAGCCTCCGTTTCATACACTGTGCTTGATTCTCCTAACTACTTGACCTCCTCTTCCAAACCTGATGGCGCTGTCCACATGGAAACTTAAGCCAGCCTTACTCTTCCCTGCACATAAAATAAAAAATGGGGTCTTAAAAAGGCTACCCGAATATAACCTTTCAATGGACTTACATTAAAACAGTGAAACTTACGCCATATAGGGCCACAAAACCTACTGCTAGTTAAAAAGCCAATTTAAGAAAAAACTATATAAAAAAATCATGATTTCATTGTATTCATTCATATAACCAAGGTTTAAACTAGGTCACTAATTGATTGAAGAGGACTGTGTCACGACTTTAAATAAAAATAAAAATAAAACTTTTATACAAATTTACTTAAAAGGTATAAAGAGTAACAAAAGAAATAAAAGACTATGCAAGACATTAAAGGGTCTTATTTCACTAGCAACCTCTGTCAGACATCCTTGGGTATAATAAAATGAGACTACTGAATTTCTATTTGAGAGATCAAATGCTTTTTAAAAGTAGATAATGTATCAGAGATTTCGAACGATTTACAAAAGGTTAACGTCCGTCTGAATCCTTAGACATAACAAATATATTTTTACGTAGAAAAAACACATAAACAGCACATTACTACGTTTAATTCACGGCCATTTGTTTCACAAACTTTGCTATTTATAATGCTGAAACTTATTTTATTTATTGTACAAAGACAAGATGCAATTATTTTAGCATGTATTAAAAAACCCTGTTAAGGCTATTTTGAATGACACGGACGAAGTCCAAAATAAGCTTTTTTAGTAACAATTTTTTTTATTTTAAATTCACTTTTTGAAAGACAATTATAGTCTTCATTTCATTTTTATGAAAGTAGTAAAGTAAAATAATATTTAGTTTTTTGTCATTCTATGAGCAGTATCGACTACAATTAACAACGATAATCAGAGGAAACAGTTGCTTATGCAAAATGAGTGAACCGAATTGTATAAGTAGCAAAATAACTACCTCAGCGATAAAGGCAGATACTATGTACATTTATATCCTGCAGAGAACTTGTCTACTGAGGGTATTAATGATACAGGTGTACATAGATAGATATCTTGAATTTCAGTTACAAGAAACTTTAAACCACATTTCAAACTCGAAAATAAAATAATACTCTTGTTTAATATTCGTTACATCAGATTTTTATAATAAATATTTTTTATAATTTTTTAGTTGTAAATACATTGAATCATACAACAAATCAATGATTTCAAACAACTAAATCAAAAACAAATGAAAATTATTCTGAATCTTAAATCCTTTTACTCGATATCCAAAGGGATAGTAAAATAAATGGGCCACTAAACCTGCTGACAATGTTGAGAATCACTATCTGTACTCTTCTCTCACTTCATAACTATTTGTAGAATACAGTTTTCTCGTTGTGCACACTGAACTTCATTCGATGAATGCAGTATAATATTGTGTAATCTTTTAAAACACTTTACAGTAGCAAGTCAACTATGAGAAACATTTTTTTAGTAAAAACAATATACTATCAGAGTTACATTTGTTCCACTTAGGTTATTACGTAAGTAACAAGTAATATATATATTTTAAACTAGTTTTTGCCCGCGACTTCGTCCGCGTTAGTTTGGTCAGGAGTAATATATGTAGGTATAGCTGACCAGAGTCTTAAATTACTTTTAATAATACATACAATATACTTTAGTATACGTCAGTGGTGGCCTAGTGGTTAAAGGGCCCGCCTCTCGTTGCCGAGGGCGCGGGTTCGATCCTGGCCCGGGCAAGTACCAATGTGATTTTTCCGAGTCATATGTACTTTCTAAGATTATTTAGACATCACTGATTTATGTTGATTCCCAAAGAAAGGGTTGAGGTCAGGCAGGCGGCCAGTAGTAAAAACAAATAGCCAAAACTATTCACAAACATTTAAGGCAGACCCTGGCTATAGCTGGGAAATTGCCAGGTAGAAGAAGAAGCTGACCAGGCAAACTCTATTCCGTCTTAGAGGCCATAAATAATCAGGTTTTTCCTGTTTCAATCAAATAGAATGATTGACATATTAGTTAGTTGTCAAATCTAATGTCAAAAAAAAAACGTTTGTATGGGAAATAGAAAAGGGCTGTTTTTAGGGTTTTCCCGACAATTATTCCAATTTTTCTCACCTTTTAAACCTTTCCTGGACTTCCAGGAGTATTTCAGGACTAAAATTAGCCAAATCGGTTCAGCCGTTCTCGAGTTTTAGCGAGACTAAGGAACAGCAATCCATTTTTATATATATAGAAGATATAAAAACTAAACTTAAAAAATTTATAAAGTTATATCATAAAAACAAAAGTAAGTATCAGTATTTTTCATTTCGTCTGTCTGTGATCACGGTTGCTACAAAGGAACTGAAACGTCGGTATCATATAGATATAAAAAAGTATAAAAAAGAGTAGGATCCGAAAAACTTAGTTTCCTTTAAATGTGTACATACGAAAATCTTGCATATCGTTGTGTGAATAAGTAGGATATATTTATCTAAACCTCCTAAAGAGAATCTCCATAAACTTACCATTTAAAAGAACTTCGAAATAATTTATTCTTCTTTGAAAAATTATTAGCATTTAAAAATTAAATATACCTACATAGAACAAGCTAAAAACTTGATGGACAACAGGAATAGTTATATATTCAAAAAAGACAAATTTACTTTTTATGCTGAGAAAATAATTCCTGAGAAAAAAATTAAAATTATTATCAAACGATGATACGATATTTTGTCATAAATGATTGGTATCATTAAAAAGAAAGAATATATCTTTGATTCCTGGTGATTAATAAATATGTAATGAAATACATAAAAATAATATGGTTTATTACTTCAGAGGTTTCGGAAGAACATGTAAAAAATGTAACTTCTATTTGATAATAATACACTAACTAAAAAGAATAAAACGTATGAAGGGACAAACAAAAATATTAAATTTTTTTAATGCCAGTCATAATTGATTAGTAAAAAATTGCAATATTAACGACTAAATTTTGTTGGATGACTTTGCCGAAATAAAACTAAAAGTGGCCACAAAATTATTATTTTACTTTATAAGGATTTATTGGACCTGAAGTAAAATATGTTTTTGATGCAAAGAAGTTGAAAAACGTTAAACAAGATTTAAAAATAAATTGAGTCCCTCCACCACCACCACCTCCATATTGTCTCATTTCGCTATAGAAAATGATAGTTGAACATAATATATATCAGTATGATGTAATAAGCAACACATTTATTGATTTTGTATACCATTAGATCCAACTGATGTCTTTTGAAGTTTTGCTAAAAAGCCTTTTTTAAAACAGTTAAATCGAATAGTCAACCTTATACATAGTTGCATAGCGATGTATTTTGTTAAAGTATTTTTTTTTTTCATTATTTTCCTAAAATATAAATTATCAAAAAGTGTCGCCAAGATTTTGGGAATTAGGTAAGATTCAATAAAATGATATCCAAGATTTTAACGTTCATTTGAATAAAAGTAAGATTTTAAGATGAAAGTTTTCATTTCGTCTTCCCGCAATCACGGTTGCTACAAAGGCACAGAAACTTTTAGACTATGTTGTCTCATAATAAAAAAGCGTAGTATATTCTAAAATCTTAATTATATTAATTAAAGTAAAAATTGCATCAAAACTGCATATTTATATAAGAATAATAAGAGACTGTGGAAAGTTTCCTAAAACTATGTATATGGTTTTCATAGGTATATATTAATAAAATTATACCTTAAAGCTTGCTATAGAATAAAACAACTCCGCAGAAAACATCAGGAAATTGAAAGTCACATTGACAAGTTACATATGTACATATTTATATGCACAAACGTGTTTTAATTTGAGACATCACTACAGATTTAACATAAACTTACTGTTTTAAATACGTAATTCATTTAATTAAATATATTTTCATCGATCTGAAAATAATACTTTGTGGTATGCATTTATTTATCTTTTAGTAAATATTATAGACGACTAAGTTTCTGAATATAATAATTTAATACTTGGTACTTAGTAAGTTTTAATGAATTTACAAAAAACATCCCTTGAAGTAAAATGCATTTTGTTTGAAGAGTAAAATTAATTTTAGCTTAAAAGAGCATTATTATAGAATTAATAATTAATTAGAAACTTAACAATGAAAGCTTTAGTTTATAGAGAATTCGTTACCTTGTAATACTATTGTGTATGTACTCAAAAAGTATAAATTAAGTTTGGATTTAAGACTTTTGTTGTATAATTTTAGCATAACTTTTTTTATAATTGTCAATATATATAAGTCCTAAGCGATTTTATAGAGTTACTGATGCTGCTTTTATTTTGCTTTAGTTATGGCTGTTTTTTATATTTATTTGAATATTTATTTTATGAGAGTAGGCCTTTCCAATGATTTAACACATACAGAGTGACTATGCAGTTTGTTCCTTTTATGAGAACGAGGATAAAGTGAATTAAACCTTATTTTATTTTCATCTAATAAATTTCTAATGATACACTTGCTTAGAAAAGAATTACCTAGTTTATAACGTAAGTACAAAATTTATTGAAAATATCACGAACATCGCCTTACTTGTATATGCACCGTTGTATGAAAAATATTATGTAAAAAGGAACTGTGCTGACGTCGAAGACTTGTGGGTATCGACCAAAAGATTTCTTATTGTTATATCTGTTATGGCATAATCCTCCCCATATTGGGACTATCGTATAGTGTTGGGTATGGGTTATAAGTTCAAATTAATTTAATATGTATTATTCGGATTTCTACGCATATTTTATTATTTTAAAAAATATATTAAAGAAAATAATTTTCAATTCCTAATATACAACACACGTTATACTCTATTAACTACTTTATATAACGATATCACGCTGTTATATTTAGCTATAAATAAAACTGATTAATTTTATTTTTCAATTAAGTCATCGCGTAATGTATGTTCTGTTTATAAGACGTTAAGTTTCTGCAATCTTTAAATAACATGTAATGTACATTAGCAACCATACAAAGTTTGACACAAATTTTACACTTTCAAAATTCTCTAAATTGTTAGTAGTATTTTATGTAAGCAAATATGTGTCAAAACGATGTTATGCTAATTTGCCTTTAACACAATAAACATGATATAAGTCTATTAATGCATAGTTTAGAAATATTCGATTTCTTAAAATAACATGTCGAATAGTTGTATTGTATGTGAAGGATTGATAGTTACATACATACGTCGGTTACTACAATGCAACGACGGACTTCGGGACACAATATTTAACAAATATTGTTGACTAGTAGGTATCCCAAAAAACCTATAACCGATCACATCGTTCCTACATCGGATTGAGGCAATATATAAATTTTGATAACATACATTTATATTTTTTTATATGTAAATAAATTTTAGTGTAAAATATAGACCTCTCTAATTCTCCATTTCAATCCTAGATAATTAGGTAATAATCAATTTTTCTCAACAAAGTGCTTTTTAATACAGTGAAAATGTTAACCATTAAGAAAAATTATAATATTTTTAATTGACACAGTATCCACACGTAATTGATAATAATATGGTTCGTCAGATCAATTGACCCTTCATTAATGATATAACTATAGTTTAATGCATTATTATGCTGATATGTCATTGTAATATAATATAATATATATTGTAATATAATATTCTATAGAAGGACATTCTGAGATTTCTTCCGAAACTTTTCAATTTATTTTTGCAGCCATTTAAACGACTTTTTAGCTTCTATTAAATTTTGTTCTGTTGCTAAGTAGAACCGATAGGTCGTAAATGTCACCTTGAAACAAAATGACGTTTGTAATACGAACTACAAAGACAGTTGAAATGCAATTTTGACCCCAAGAGATACCAAAAATTTTTGCAGAATATAAATATTATGTATATGGGTTCTACAGAAAAATGTTATAATTTATTTATATTACATTCCACCATCAATATCCCAATTACACATTATCAGAATCCAATTGAAATTTAATTAATTTTGCAATACGAAAAAAACAAGATAAAATGTGAATATATTTATCAGTTTTATGGAAATAACGAAATGAAGAAGTCTCTGGAAATAATTTTACCTCACTGTCTTCTTTAATGATTCTATGAAATTTGCTTTATAATATGTACTTTAATAAATCGTAGGTGTTTTATAATTAAAATAACAAATAGTATAGAAAGATAAATAAACTATGTTAAAAAGAGACGAAACCTCTTAGCATTCAATGGATTCACCGTGCGGGCGCCGGGTCCATCGCGTTGCAGGGAGCGGAGATTCAACAGTGCCTGGGACTTGCGACCGAGTTGTAGGTTTAGGGGGCCCCTTAACTAACGCGCGTTATACGCTCACCTCCAATGTCCAAGCTTCTCTCCCTACCTAACCAAATTTGAAAAGAACCTACCAGGGCTGCCTTCGATGTACGTTCCAAGAATGCATTAATTTGAGTTCTGGACAAGCCCAAGTCTTTTAGTAGGTTGTAGAGAGATTTCGCTGTTATGCCTCTCGCTCCCACCTCTACCGCGTACAAATCTACTACGAACCTATTTCGAGTGAGTTCGTTTGTGAGCTCGTAATATTTGTTGACCTTGATGGTATGGTCTTTGGGGATGTAGGTTTCCCAAGAGACCGTAAGCTCTATCATCACTACGCGCTTTAAAATTCGCGAAAACAAAAATATATCCGGTCTGGAGGCCGACGCACAAATATCCTCGGGGATTTTATATTGTTTTTCATACGTGTCCATCATTATAGTCCAATCCGACGCCGCTTTAAGGATGGAGTAAGGCTTGAGGTTTGATTTTGTAGCCCTAGTGCCTTCTCTCACAAAACCTACTGATCGTGATTTATATGGAACCAAATAAAGAAACTAAACTTGAGGTTTTAACTAAAAATGTTTTGAACTTGCCATATTGCATTTAATGTCTTAAATTACAATTAACCATAACATTTATATAAAACAAACTATAATTGTTCAAAAATTATATGAGATCTTATATTTTATTAAATTTTTATGTAATTGCCTCAATCAATTCATAGTTTCTTCAATTTAAAAATAATTGTGTTGGAAGAGAAATATTATCAATTTGTAGTTGTAGAAAAGCGAGGCACGTGCGGAACGTTTTACTCTGCAAGCGGGACTTAAGTTTAAAAAGATAATACTTATTATTTGAACATTGAATTAAATATCAAATACCGCTACTACCAATTTTTATGGACAGTACAATTCTTACTGCCATTTTATTCGAGTAATTTCATCCAACCATTTTACGAACGTCAGATAGTAAAGCTTTTCAAGCGTATTCTAAAATGTCTCAAACCAGACGCTTCGGTTTTTTATATACCATAGTGCATAAAGTAGATAAAGGTTACAAAGTGTTGTTGTTGTTGAGCATTAATCAAAGTTAAAATATTAAGATATTAACGAGATAGTCATAAGGTGTAGTGAATATGCGAAGAGCTCAACATTTAGATTTTAAAAGTAAGTATCTCAAGTAAAGGTGGTGCAATCACTTTGAAAGCTTAATGGATTAGTTTGTAATAAGTGTTACTAGAACTAGTGAAGAAGTTACTTCGTAAATTACGATTATAAACTAAGTATATTGGTGAACTACTTATCAAATATTATTTCAATTGCAGCTGTATTTATAATATATAGAAGTTCTCTTTTTCTTTCACTATACTAGTTTCTTATTGCTTTATTAACAATACACTTTTATAGCTATATAATAAATCTGTTCGGAAATTATATGTATATACTCCTTCATTTTTCAAGACACTTAGAAACTATAAGGTTAGTAACCTTTTCGACAATTTTATGTTTATAATTGTAACAGTTATCTTTGTAATCGTTGTAACTTTGTATTTTTTTGTGATCCTTGTAAATGTTTACAATACACGTGAATCTTTTTTTTTATTTTTTGTAACATTTTGGCTTTATAAAAGTTCTCTAGTTTTAAATATTTTGCAAAAATTTAACCATTTAGCTGGTAGATATAAAAATTTTTACCTAATTTTATTTCAGATTTTAATAATATTATTTTAATATTTTTTCTCATCACAAAGCACAGATTAGGTACATAATCCCATCCGACCTATTATTCTCTCAATTCACATGTCTCATTGTCTCTGAAAACAATGCAATAGCTTTCACAGAATTCAAGCTGATTATTGTGCTATGATTAAAACATTTGAATCTATTAATAAAGAAAACATTTCTCACCTGTTTTGTGTAATTAAACATTATATTAGAGACTGTATTATATCATTATATGCTCGTCTGCAACCTTCTCCACTCCCAGACATTTTGATAGCAAGGCCCCGCGTCCCTGGACCTCGTAGGCGAGATCTCGGTCACGTGTTTTGACACATAGACTAAATGTCCAAGTCACAGGATTATCATAGGTTTTTTTTTTCAAAATAAGACCATCATCTGTTATCCATAACTTAAACTAGAAATTCATTCAAAACAAATCAGTGTCGTATAGGTACGCAATAATTTTCATGAAAATAAAAAACACAGATTGTTTGTGCCACAACTTTATATCGCTTTTTATAAAGTTAGTGATTTATTGTGTTCGTAACATCATTACTTGGACATAGCAAATTATAGTTCCAGATTCCAGACAAGAAATATTATGTTATTACTATCCTGTCCTAGTATCATATGTAGGCTTGGGTATAGATTTTAGT
Source organism: Danaus chrysippus (assembly GCA_916720795.1). Classification (NCBI taxonomy): domain Eukaryota; kingdom Metazoa; phylum Arthropoda; class Insecta; order Lepidoptera; family Nymphalidae; genus Danaus; species Danaus chrysippus. The sequence goes on along the minus strand of CAKASE010000004.1, from coordinate 372,251 downwards.
ATATACTTTTTTTTTTATTTAACATACGTTTAAATATTTTTTTGTATCTTTCGTTCAACTTATATCTAGCTATGACAACATTTATGAGTTGATGGAAATAATATTAAAGATTATTTTAAAAAAGGTAAACTGAACAGCCTAAAATGTAGGCAATATTACGTGGTCAGTGAAGTTAGTTGGTTTATATATTTATTTCAACTTTTCTCTTTCCTGATAAATGAAGGCAGAAGTTTATTAAGACTATATATTTTTATATCCCAACTTTGATTGTTTTTATTATTTAAACTAAAAGTGGTACAATAATAAGGAATAGTTTTTATTAAAAAAAAATGTATGGAATGGCCTCATAAATACCTACGAATGACATCTGTTTACAATACGTATTAGGGGTTTTGACAAAAAAAAAAATTAAATTACCTAAAACCACACCTACTTGGACTTCTAACACCATAAATAATTATAATTAATACTTTTGCACATATGTATAATACGTTTTTATTATTATATGTGATTTCTTGGCTCTATGGCTTGAATGAAACTAATATTTTTCGTGATCATGGTAGCTGAAAAGTAAACGAAACGTCAGGAGTATGTAGTTTTGACAATAATAAAATGCGTATAGTAATCCGAAAAATATTAGTTTCATTTAAATGAGTACTCGCAAAAGTCTTAGATCTCCTTATGTATAAGATCTGTAAAAGTTAATATTTTGTGTATTTAAATATAATAAAATTTTAAGTATATTCTATAAAGTAAACACTTTCAATAGATATTTCAGAGACATCGAATCATGCTAAAGAATAATTGTTAAAACTAGGTAAATTCGCTAGTGAGTTTAATAACACCTCTTGTGGTAGTTAAAAATAAATGCAAAATTTCCTTAATGTCTTAATGTTCTCAGTTCCATTATTCAGTTCCTATAATATTTATTTTTAACTACTTGGCACCGTTGGCTATATATAGCAAGTTTATTTGGCTATAAAAATTATTTTTCTGACACTAACGTACAATGGTCTTTATTTACATAGATTGAAATATTCTTTTAATGTGTGTCTTAATTAATTAATAAAATTAATAGTTAAACTACTAAAAGTCTTTACAGATGAATTGATAGGAATCAGATCGCACACGACGCGCTCTTGTTAATTATATTCAATGCACGCACTGATGGTAAATTGTTAAATTGTTGAAAAAAATCTTTTATATTACCGATAATATTAATAACATTTACGTAATTTGCGAGATATTTTAAACTGTAAATAAATTCAGTAATCTACTACTACATACAATTTTTCTTTATGAAAATTTCATTAAGTTTGTTTTAACGTACGGAATTTTTAGCTAAGATAAGTATCAAATTATATGTTCAAAATGTTCACAAGTCGGTTCATATGCTCATAAGTTTCAAGGCTATAAAATCGTTAATTTCATTTAATATTCTTCCTTAGCATCCTAACAAACAAGGAATTAGGGAATACAATTGTCTTGATAAAGGCAGTTACGGACATCAGTTTGTGAGGTTTATTTTATGAGTAGCTGGATAAATATTAGGAATAGAGATTGCTTAGATGATATCTCAAAAATAAGATTAAGTAAGAAATTATCTCAATGTGGCCTATAACGCATTAGGAAATCATGACCACATAGTACACTCTACCATTCTGCCTTCATTCTTTTTTTAATACATAAGTACATATTAAAATCGTATTGTAATAAATATTACTAATAATAATTTTTTTACTAAACATATTTTATAACTGTAATTATCTTCGCTCATAGTTCTGAGAAGTAATTTATTTACAATGGCTTATTTTATTTTTTGTTATTCAATTTACTTGACTATTGTTTAGAGAAATATGTAATTAAAATATATTTATCTTACTATTTATTAATTTTATATACATTCTTATTTATATATAGGTCGTACTGTTTCTCAATATTTTATTCAATTAATCATATCAACTATTCAAAAATAATTGTCATATTCCATTACCTAGATACGCAAAAAGTTGCTGAATTGTACTTTTTACTTGGAGCTGTAGAGCCCTTTTCATTTCATTGACTATCATTTTGTATATATCGTAGGATAAAATATATTCAACATTTCAGTTAAAAGTATAGATTATTTGTAAGTTCTTTTACGGCGTTAACATTTTTCAATTGGCGATTTCCAGTCCGTACTGGTTCATATAATAAGATCTTAGGCTTTCGCGACTATTCATTTAAATGAAATTAATAATTTTTTTTCGATTACTTATTTCATGCGTTTGGCTTTGTGGTCATTATGATGATGCATTCACTTAATGAAATCTAAAAAACTTTCATTAATATTACGGGTTTGCATGGATTAAGAAAAACTAATATTTTTGGATTTACCACGCAATTTCGATTATTTTAACTACATACTCCCGACGTTTAGGTTACTTTGCAGCAACCGTGATCACGGGCATACGAGATGAAAATGACAACAAGATTTTAATTAATGTGACTTTACAAAAACTAAGAAGTAAAAAAGTCTTTAATGTTATATAAAACGCGTTTGTTATATTAATTCTGTTTATTCCAGGTATTAGCCTCTATAAGCTAGTTTTTTTGAAATAATTGAAGTAGAGATTGATTATTATGAAAGAAATAAAGTCCTTAACACTATTCCTATTTTGAAAAAATATAATGATTGATAATAGAGAAAATAGCGATAAAATATTGCAAAACAAAAATTCAATCCAAATATATTTTATTATTCATATATCTCAGTGAATACACAATAAATAAAATTTAATATATGCATATTATAACAACATTAATGTTGTAATTTTCAGACTTATTAATTGTATGAAAAAAAACATTTATGTTACTTTCTACTTTATCTGAACGCTGCAGACCGTTTCTGTGAATGATTAATTATAACAACCGATATTCATTTAATTTAACGACAGTTTGGAAACCTCCGCTAACCTTTCATTAATCATAAGAGATATTTATTTTTTATATCTTTGATTTATGTTAGTTTATTATGGAAATCCTTCTGTGTATCAAACATATATGAAGATACGATATCCGATAAATATGTTCTACAATTTTTTATCACACACAAAACTTATAATTTTTCTCTAATGAAATGCATAGTTAACAGTAATTATTTTTCTAAATAATAATTGATTATTAGATTTTTCCTTCATTTATATCGAACATATGGTTTTTATATGCATCTTTTAAATAAATTTCAATATACAAAAAATACATAAGAACGAAACTTGTTACAGGATATTTTATGTAATTAAACACTAAAAAGGACTAAGTAGATTAGTTTTCTAAACTATGGGTCGTTCTAAGATCAAAGATAACTAACATTTCTTTTTATTGAGCATTAAAAGGTTCAGCGAGTAGTCTAGTAACTTTATAGTTTGAAGACCGTCTGTTCTCACGATCTTTACGACTAGGAAGTTAATCTAACGAAATTATAAAATAATATTGTTATACATTTAATTAAACGTACAAAGATTCTTCACGTGTACAGAAAATTTTACCAATATAAATTGGGTTTCCGAAAAAATATTTAATGCAAAATTTATTGCTAATATGTACTTACTTTGCTGCAACTTTTAGTGTTATACAGTATTTGTTAAAAAAAATCGTCATTAAGAGATAACAAGTTATTCTGACATTAACTTTTAATCTCTAGTGTTTTTTAATAACAGTTATGAAAAGTAACGACAGAAAACCTTTTTCATTATTATTATTATTATTCATTGTCTCCGTATTTTTCATAAGTACAATATTTAGTTTAGTACAATATTTTTCATAAGTAATAATTCAAACACATAAAAATAATATTCCATGGAAACTAAACGTAAAGACTACAAGCTTCAGCTTGTAATCTTTGCTATTAACAGTAGTTATCCTTACCTGGTACGCACGCCTGGTATATGTTGGAGTTGTACTCGAGGCTGGCGCTGTTGCCTACTCGTATGCCGCAACTCCGCTCGTAGCCCGGCTCCTTGAAGTACGTCTCTGGCACCAGGATGAGCGACTGGATGGACACCAGCACCTGCAACACACACATTAGAGATTTATCTCTAGTTCAAATGCTGAGTTTTGACGCAAAAAAATCTTATTGTAATTAGTGATAAGTAGCTATTTGATAAAATAAACGGAAACGTTTATCCAAATATTAGCATTAAATTTGAAGTATGCTTTAGATAGTTTGAAAAGTTTCTGTGTATTTGTCTAAAACCACAGAATGAATTTTGTACTCAGAATATTACTCTATTTCAAACTTCTCTCAGTTTAAGATAACATATGCTTTTTAGTTCATGTGATATCTGAGCCTTTATACTCGTATTACGAATATATGTTTAAAGATAGTTTAAAATTATAATCTGGCAAAAATTAGAAGACTCAAAGATAAAATTCCGAAGACAAACACTCACATTTAATTAATTTCCCTGTAAAAATTATATATCGATGTTTATAAAAGCTATTGAAACAGAAATCTACAATATAATCATGGAATTTATTTATCTTGAATAACATAAAATTAAATATTAATTGAAATAAAGGCTACTTCGAAACACCCATAAACCATATGAAATTAAATAATAGCAATTAGTAGTAAGTTAAGTATATAATAATGATATATATTTACGTATGCCCTATATTGCTTACATATGTATTATTTATAGAGCAATATAATCAATTTATGAATTATGATAGATAAATGTTGAATGAAAGGTATTGAAAATAGAAAATTTTTAAAGTGACTATTGTTAGTATCTTACCGATAAGACAAACAATCGATATATAATATATACAACTGTATATATTGTATACAGTTATACAATAAATATACAGTAGTATACATACATAACTATGTATATACAGAAACATTCTCATATAATTCATATTAATGGCAAAGTAAAGAATGTATTTTTAGACTATTATTTAGTTTTAAGTATTATCCTTACTGTTTTATTATCACTTCAATAAAATAAGGTTGTATATACATATAACCAATAAATTAAATTAATCTTTAAAGAAATGCGATATTCCCTTTTTTATGTAATCGCTTCGATCTTGTCACTGCACAAAATAATTTTAATAACCTTAGAGGTTTAAAATACATGTATCAAATATATAAAAATATTAGAACTTTAAAGCGTTATAGAAATTACAGTAAATCAATTACGCAATTATGTACATTAGCACCCGAATGTCTCTTTAGTCCATTTTAGTACGTTTATGTATATGAAAATGTAATTTTTACAATTTTTTATGAATTTAGAACCATATGTAAAGTAAAAAAATAAAGTTTATAAATATAATATAACAATAGTATTATATTTCAACATTTATTATTAAAACGTTGTTTTTATATGGCAATATTTACAATAACTATTAACATAATAAAATTATTTAATAAACCTATTTATTCCGGGTAACGCTCGTTACAATTTGGGTCATTTTATATAACCAATATATTTTAGTGAATCCATAAACTCGTTTAAATTAAACTATTTACTGCTTACGAAAATGTATGTATATTGTACATATATATTTGGATACTGTCTTCTATAATGATATTAATTTGAAGCAATATTATTTCAAAGCGTGTTCAATAACTTACTATTATTCATATTATAAACTATATCAGTTTACACACAAAACACAAGAATCCTTTGACTGATTACATACTAAGAGAGTTAGCTTGCCTTAGGCTACAAATAAATGTATTGTTAAGATCTCTCTGACAAGTAATGTCATATGAACATTTGATTAATTTAGTTTCAATAATTAAGTCTTACAAGTCAGTCACAGTTATGTTTACGTCCATATTAACATGTCCTCTTCATTATGTACAAAGAAAAATACGAGAAATCACAATTATCTGATTCTATTAGATGTTTGTGACATTGATCGAAATAGACGAAATCTATTGGCTTGTTGTAGAAATAAATTATCTTTGAAGTATTGTATTCGAATTATATTTGTATATTATTAATATTTAGCCAAAACAAATAAAGAACACTACAAATAGAAGATAGTTTTTGTTATTTATAAATTTGGAGTCGGAGCTCTTTTATATATTACAATTATTTAATATACGTATGTAACTCTGCTGTACAAGATATTTGTTATTGCTATATTTTAGAAAGCATCCCAAGAATATTAAACTTTTGCCATAAGTTCTTTAAATTAAAATAAATTTAATTTAAAATTCACATATTTACCTAGTTGTTATTAAAAACTTATCTAACATCGTAAGAAACGCTTTTAGAAATATGATTAATATATATTTGTTGATATGAACTTTGCTTAGTTGTAGAGAGAATGATAAAATCAGCTAATATTTTTAGACAATGCTAGAATAAATTAGTCTTCATATGATATTATGTACTTTGCTAATGCTTATCAAGTCAACCGAAAAATTGTTTGACCTCTCTTTAGATATGAATTACCCCATTATTTTTATTTCATATACTTTTATATTGTTTTATATATTTTACTATGTAATGAAGAACACTTTGGATTGGAAAATGATAACAAATTCGAAGCAGCAGACTCACGAAAACTGTAGCACCATCATTTAAGTCGCTTTAAGTACAATAAAAACAAAAAATTGAAAAGTATTAATTTACAGGGTCTTTATGAAAACTAAAGACTTTCAGTGTATTACGTTTATGCTTACAAAAGAACAATGATCACAAAGATTTTTCAGATCATTGTTTTATGAATATTCTGAAGTGACAAAGTTTTATTTATTTGTGGTGATGATAAAGTGTTCTTAATATGTATTCATTTGCACATTTATTTTACTAATATGTGTAATTGGCGGCCGTAAATAAGAAATATTCTTTAATGGGTGACTATTTAAGAACTAGTAAACAAAAATGTTAAGAAAAGTAAAAAAGTCATTGGTAAAGTATGGGATTATGTTCCTATATTAAGACTGGTTACGTTCACGTACAAAATTACTGTAAAGATTTTGAGAAAATGTACTTAAACTTAAAACAACACAATCTATCTTAATACACATAAAATCCTATCTAAGTGGTGTTAAACAGAAAAGATTTCTGCTAGAGTTACCAACTTTATAGCTTATACCAATTTCAGTAGGTATTGATAAATTTTGAATGTTTTTAGACTGTAGTCAATTTGGTGATCTGTTTTCTTAAAATATTAACTTTTAGTGAATATTCTTTAATGTGTCTTATCTTTTCTGAACATTCTTCTTATTCCACATTTACTTAGTTTTTTATAAATGTATATGGGGCCGTTCAAGTAATACGTAAGCAGATTAATTACAATTATTAACCCTCCCATCCTCCTTGTCAGCAAAAGTAAGCAAAGCTCTTACCAGGAGGTACATACTTACGTAATCATTATCATACCCCCCCCATACTTACGTAATCGTTATCAATTACAATATTACAATTGTATTTTTTATGGATCTACTCGATGTGACGATTAAAAATTAATAATTTCCGATGACGTAATCGATACCTAGACTCCCCTACCCCCCATGTCATCCAAAATAAGCAAAGCAAATACCCCCTCGCCCCTGAATAGTGCTTACGTAATACTTGAACGGCCCCTATTCAATCACACTTTTTTATATATTATATACATAGTTGGTACAAATTTAAGCTATACTCTTTTTAATGTTCTGTTAAATTTTAAATATTTTTACAATTATTTAAGATAATTTTCTCTTATATTTTATATATAAACTAGAAGACCTGGCGAACTTCGTACCGCCCTATAATCAAGAAATATCTATTACGTTTTTTATTTATATTTTTGGAGTTTACCTGTAAGCCATAAATCTCCATGTTTTGAAGTGAGACAGAATGATTGACATACTAGTTAGTTGTCAAATCTAATGTCAAAAAAAACGTTTGTATTGGAAATAGAAAAAGGCTGTTTTTATGGTTTTCCCAGTGATGAATCAATTTTTTTCAGCTTTTATACCTTCCCTGAACCTCCACGAACATTTCAAGACTAAGATAAGATAAATCCGCTCAGCTGTTCTCGAGTTTTAGCGAGACTAAGGAACAGCAATCCATTTTTATACATATACATATATAGAAGATGGTACGATTAAGATGTAAATTATATAAGTAAAATTATATAAAATGGTTATTAAAATAGAAAAAAGTGACACAGCGTATATGACGTCACTTTGCTTTATAGTCGTAAATAAAGCTTAGATACAGAGATATATCTTATATCTTTAGTGAAATATGATCCTTTTGCTTTAAACCATTGAGTTGAAATTTCCTAAGCAGTGGTTTGTTTCCCACTATGCGTATATCAAAACTAACTTATAGTAACACTTAAACTTCATAATCTTGTAAAAGAAACGGCGTTTCCTTTCACAATTCCTACAATCTCAACACTATTATAATAATTAAAGTTAAATTCATAATAGTGGTCAATTTATAATTACTGAATTTTATACATCCAAGTAAGCTATTCTTTTTTATAAAAAATGGTTAATATAAAATATAACAGAGTATAAGTAATTGTATGTTCACTAAGAGATTTCTCAGAAACTGAATTTTTGAAATCAAAGCTACATAAATTAATTATTATTCACGTTACTGCGTTGGTTTGATAAAACATGAACAAGACTTTCAGTCTCAAAACTGTGTCATTATTGAAGGAAATAGTTTTAAATAATTTAGAAATTAAGGTATTATATTAATGACTAATTTAAAATAGAGACATATCAATAAATTATATAAATAAATTCAAGTATTTTTTTTTGCAAAAGTATTCATCATGGTTAACATTTCTGTAGAATTTTATTACTATTACTAGGCTGAACTCAGTATAATATGTATATTTTAGAGTTAGGTTTATTAGACATTTCGTGGGAATTCTTCTAATATATAACTGATAATATAAGTCAGTTATTTATTAGAAGAATTCAGTGGTGGCTCAGTGGTTAAAGGGCCCGCCTCTCGTCGCCGAGGGCGCGGGTTCGATCCTGACCCGGGTAAGTACCAATGTGATTTTTCCGAATCATATGTACTTACTAATAGTATTTAAACATCAATGATTAATGTTGATTCCCAAAAGAGGGTTGATGTCAGGCAGGCGGCCGGTCGTAAAAACAAATAGCCAAAAAAAAAACTATTTACAACATGTAAGGCAGACCCTGGCTGTAGCTGGGAAATTGCCAGGTAGAAGAAGATAACTGATAATATAACTGTAAAAGTATTTAACTTCCTACATAAACAATTTCTGATTAGAATGTAAAAATAAAAACAAAATATATTAAACGAATTCATAGACAAAAGTAGGTTATTAAAGGAGTTTAATGACATCTGAGAGGAACTTTAAACGATTAATTATTAAAATGCTTACAATTACATAGAAAGAAATTTTGTCTTTAATGACAAATATGTCGGGAGAGAAGACAAGCAAAACTTTTAATTAAATTATTGTAACTTCAAAGTAACCATAGCAACATGAAGTATCTGTTTTAAAAACCTTATCAATTAAAAGAATTAAATCTTATTTATTGTTCAATAATATATTAAAAAATATATATTTTAAAACTCTTTTATATCAATGGGGTGTGGAAGTTAATACATTTACAATCAATCGTTTCCTTAACCAACAGTCCTAAGCACGAGAAACACGATACATAAGTGCTTTTGTAGTTTATATTAACAGAAAATACTTTACCACTTCTTATTTATTTTACTGGAGTTATAGTTAACAAAATTCTTTACAAAAGGACAAACTATAGTAGCGATGTATAATTTATTTCATTAATAGTGCTGCAAGTAAATCGTAACTCATTATTATTATCTTCTAAGTTGTTATCCTATCACACTATCCTGAGGGGATAATTTCGTGACTGATCTAATATCGTGGAACTAGTTTGTTGTTATCTTAATTACTAGTTATTTCCCGCAACTCCGTCTATAAATTGTTCGCCTTTTTTTAGACAAATGCAAATAATACTCTATTGATTCATCCCATTACAGAATAGTAAGTTTAGAGATACCTGTAGTTTCTAAAAAGTTTCAAAACATTTTTTGTTGATATCATTAATTAAATATAGGGCACAAACAAGTTTTGTCTATATAATGCTAATAATTTAATCTTTTACGTAACAATAAGGTCTTAAAATAAGATTTCATAATTAGAAATATATATATTACTAGAAGACCCGGCGAACTTCGTTTCGCCCTATAATCAAGAAATATCTGTTACGTTTTTTTATTTATATTTTTGGAGTTTACCTATTAAAGCCATAAATCTCCGTGTTTTGAAGTGATTAGGAATGATTAATAGTTAATATGAGAGTTACACTGAGCTAGCAAAATAATAATTGTCAACGTTACTACTACACTTGATGCACAAACAATAACGATGGCCGACAACTGTGTAGGGAGTGAGAGAAGTCTAATAGTGTGAGAGAAACAGAAGACCGGCTTCGTTCTCATCCCTACTCCGTGCTGTTTACTGGGTCAGAAGTGACACCTGTAGATATCTGGCGGGGATAACTTATTAAATGACGATTGATCAGTTATCGACCGGAGATGAAAAATGATTAAATTACTAAAATAGCTATTAAAAAATAAGGGTTGATCGTAGAAGGGTGAAAATTTAGGATTGTATGTATTTTTGTACGTTGTATCATAAAAAAATAGTAATTAAAAATTTTGTCTAAAAAATAAAAAAAAAAATTTAGGGGTGGACTACCCCTAACATTTAGGGGGATGAAAAACAGATGTTGGCCGATTCTCATAGCTACCGAATAAGCACAAAAAATTTCATCAAAATCGGTCAGGTTGTTTCGGAGGAGTATGGGCACGAAAACTGTGACACGAGAATTTTATATATTAGATTAATACATATTATTAATTATTCAAGTGTATAGTTGTATGATACACTTGAATAATTAATAATATGTATTTTATTGCGAGTTTATAACTAAAAATAAAAAAGGCTTTCACAAAAATTTAAAATTTGCTATTACTATTTATTTAAAACGAAATTTAAAATTTTTAAATAGGTAAAAAATGTATACTATATTTTGATTAAAACGTAAGCTCATCTCAATTTCAATAGGAATAAAAATATTTTTATTTTTCAAATTCATATAAATTTCTATTGAATGTCGTTTACGACAAGCATAACGTTTAATTAATAAAAAAAATTGTTATAAAAGAAAGCGGAAAAACTTATCTACATCTTCGTGAAACATTCAAAAAATAAACAAAACGTTCAAAGTTACGGGAAATGTAGAACATTAAATAGTTAAACCTGATATCTAAGATTTTCGCGTGTATTAATTTAAATGAAACTAAGATTTTTGAAACGAAATGTAAAAAATTCATCTCATCTGCACTTGATCACGGTAGCTGCATAGGAACCAAAATGTTGGGAGAATGTAGTTCGAAAATTTTAGTTGCATTTTAGAGGTAAACATATCTGTTACAATTAAGAGATAAAAAAGTACTTAGTGCAAAAGTACCAATTGTTATATATGTATACCTCATCTTATAGTCTAACCGAAAGCGATTTTGATTTGGGATTTGGATATCAACTTAACGGTTAAATTAGTAGTCATAATATTTTACTTTTTTATTTTATTTTCTTAATAAATTGTTCGTAAAAGTTTCAAACTTAAAGAAAATTTAGTACAAGCAATGAAAAATAGTAGATATGTATATTTATCCGATATGATTTTAAAAATTAGCATACATTACGTTAACTTATTGTTTTAGTTAGATTATAAGGAATTGTTTCATATCCCTGATACAGAGGCGCTTAAGTTTAAGGTAGTTCCAACATTGAAGGAAAGGTTTGGAGGGACGGCATGAAATTATCCCTTTTCATATAAACCACAGACGTTGTACTAACGTTTTCATAGGGCTAAAGAAAATGTTAAAATAGAGTTTTTTTAACCCGCTACTTTGATGATTAAGTCGAAATTATTTTATAAGCAACACATAAATTACGATGAATATCAATTTTAAATAAATAAATAAAACATTTTCCTAATTTTATATAAAAATATTGATAAAATACCTTAAAATTAATATTCAAAAAAATAAAAATTATGAATAAAATATGTCAAAAAGGAGCTTTATGTATTCACTGATATATTTAGCATTTAAAAAATGGGAAAGATAACACCACTTTTTGCCTGTTTTTCATCTAGTTGTTAAGGCTTTCATGCAACCTTCTCTTTTAATGTATGAGAATCAAAAGAAATTATATTTGAAAAAAAGGTTGTATTCAGTATTTTAAGTCGGATACTCAGAGAATTATTGACTTGCTTAAAACTAAATACTCGTAAGTACAAAACATTTTACGATCACGATTTACGATGTAGTGTCAATGTCGAATGAAATAATTTAATCAATCAATAACCAGGGCTTCCACTTTTTCAGAAAATTATTTCACAAAATCATTTTACGTATTTACTAAGGTAACCCAGTGGTGTAAAATAGTAACATTAATGGCTGGTCGCAGTATACTAATGCAGGCCTAATGATAATTGACGCTTGATTAAATCTGAAGTATTTGACGGTACTTTGAATATTTATATGGTCAGGGTGAATTAAGTCGTCAAAATTTATTCTTTATCATCAACTTATAGGATATTTTAAAAGACAATAATTTCTTAGCAATTAAACTTTATGTAAGAAACTTTTCTACGAAAGGGATTTAACAATTCAGAATATATGGAACATAAAGTATAATAATTTCATCAAAACGATACTTTAAAACAATAAGATAATCTTAAATACTTTCTCTTATCGAGTAGTTATCAAGCAGTTTGCCTACATTTAAAGTGATATGATTTAAATTATGTTTCCATCTCTCCTAAACGTGCTTCGCTAGTACTTAATTCACAATCATAGATCAAAATAAGAATGCTATTAATGTATCATTTCCATGCAACTAATCAGTTTTAAGTATTAAGAAAATTATATATAAAATTTATCTTTTTAAAAACATTTACCTATGTTTGCATATATATATAAATCTTCATGAAGACTATATATAATTTAAGAGACATCGTTGTATGACACAAATGTATGGATAAAATAATGATAATAATAATCAGAAGATTCCTGTAAGCATACAAACAAAGAGATAGGATGCTCACTTATTATCGAGAGATTCTTTTAGTCTCAGGTATTGGTTATAAGATTAATTATATAATTTTTAGTATAATATATATCCAAATAATATACTGTGAAGAATAAATATGTTAGCAAGCTTTCATGCTCTCACCCGAGCATTAAAACTAAAGTGATAATACGCTTCTGCATTTTACAGAAACTTAATTGAGTTATAAAATACAGTTCTAGATTTAACGCAAAAATTATTCATAACACTGGCTTACAATCGAATCTATTTAATTACATGAGAATTTCGCGTGATCACTTTGAAACAAAACTAAGTTTTGAATACTGCAGTTTTTATGACTTTTTCTTTTTAATCCTGATGTAGTATCCTGACGGCTTAGTTTGTCTATTGTATGTTCATACACAGCTCACTTCAACGCATGTCTATTTTTAAATAACCGAAATATTATGCTCTTTAACCTTTGCGTCGATGCTCTTCTTTATTTTTCTAATTTTTTACAAGCCACAGTCACAGTCAAGTTTGTATAAATCAGCCTGTTCTATAGTAATGGCACTAGAAAAGGATCTCTTAATTTAATTACTTTTTTGTATGGATTCGGTGAAGGAAATAAAGTATTACATTATATCTATTATAGCGTTCATACTTCTCGACGTATCTCCCGTACAGAAGCAAATCTGCCGTCACAGAAAATATGGAAAGAAATGTCGTATCGAATCTCAAACGCTTGACTCGTACCACTACCATGCTTTTGACGTGAAGCTTGTGGTCCTCCGGGAGACACATCAATACAAATATAACCGGACATTTATGAAGTTAAGACGAATATAAAAAAAATATAGTAATTCCACAATATCTTTCTATATCCTCAGTGAGGGATTTTTCTCACTTCAATAATTTTTCGAAGAAGGAATTCTGATAGTAGTGATGCTTTACCAATGTTTAAAGGATTCATGTATTTGTCTATGAGTTTCTTTTATTGTTTAACTACTTATGTCCTTTTATTTAAAAAGAAGCTATGAAAGAATGTATATTACCGTTAAAGTCTAATGAACGTTAAATTAAAAAATATATGATGGATAAAATTAAAAATTTCTCAGACAGGATACGCCAAGAAAAATATGTGTCTAGAAAGAGTCCAAAAATGCAATTTTAATATATTCACCTCCACAGTACCGTAAACCTCATTCACTTTAATAAGTACCCAGACCCTAATCATAAAAGAGATAAATCTACAGTTCATATTATACTAACTTACTTTAAAATACACATCACTTAATACGGCTCGACGATAATAATAATTCAACTCGGTTAATGATTTGGTACAACTGCCATCTATTAAAAGTAAACGGAAACAATTTATACGTTTTCTACCATAGGAACTTGTCAGCCAATGTGAGCGTAAACACTTCTACTCTCTGTCTATTCGCCATAAAATTAAAACTGTCAAAAATAGTCTTATATACAAGAATTACTTGAAGGTGCATAAAAACCTATGCAAGGTTTAAATTCAAACATTTCAAAAGTACTTAAAGTGAATTGGTTTTGGAAAGACTATTCTATTTTAGCCTTCATGCCATTTCAAAAATTTTATTACTATTTTATTTTCATTAGTTTTTCAACACCAATCACTAAATTGTATTGTATTGTATTGTTTACTATTTATGAGTTATAGAAAATTACTTCTTTAAATAAAGACCTGTGTGGTAAAGCTTTGTATTTAATTAATTACATTTGATCATATATTTAAGCAAATCTCTTTGCATGCTTCTGAACGTTGATTGTCTTCTTTTGTAATAATTTACCTTAACCCGGTTGAGCTACCGCTATGCGCTGAATTGCGGCCAATTAATGAAAAATTTCAAAAAGGCTTCGTTTGCAAAAATGCACTTCCTCTTTGAGTTTCCAGATTTTAAAAATTGATATTATTACTGTAAATAAAGTGTATTTTGAATATCAGAATAATATTAACAAATTAATTTACATCCGATACAATTAGACTCTGTTTCAAGAAACTGTATTTAATATTATTATTTAAAAGTTGAATCTATAAATTTATCATTGACTGAATATTATTAAATTATTGTAATGTTCCATTTTTATTATCGCCACTAGTCCGGTGTCATTACCATCTATCTGGTGACCTACAGGTATATGAGCATTGTGATGTCAATACGTTTAGCACGGCCAATGGATTGCTCAAAGGCTTGACAATGTTATTGTTACAGTTTTCTACAATTGACAAAAATTTACATAACATCTCACCCAACGTGATTTAAAAACCTACTAATCTTTTCCTAATAAACTCATGTTGAAGATTTAGGGATTTACAAAGACAATTCCTTAATCTAGGATGTACAATTGAAAGAAATTTAAATGGAAACATATTTACAAATTCCTATTTTCGTTCTACAATTGACTATGGCGGTGTTTATTTTTCTCTTTGAAATGAAATTTCACCCCATAAACACTATCGTTTGCTCAGCTCTTATGTCAGATTTATATTCGAGATTTGGAAATTAGATCTTGTATCTAGCTACAGACATCAACATTGGCTATCAATTCAGAACCGCAGAAATCTTAGAGTACCTTTTTTTTTTTTGATGACGTAGTGGAAACTCTTTTTACGAGCCGTCCAACCGACCTTGGTGGGGCCGGAAGGGATGTGTGAGGCTCGGCCTGGGCAGGCTCCTACTCACTAAAACCACTGCGAAAGCCATCGGCCGCTATGTCGGTGTACCCCGGATCTGTCAGCGACAGGGCACACCAGCGACTGGCCTGTCCTGGCAAAGACCGGACTTACTCCCTCAGAGAATCGGGGCGATCCCGGCAATTAGGACCGCCCCGACGACGCCGGGCTTTCAAAAGGGCCGGGTTACCACGCCGACCCCAGCCCGGAACACAAGGGTGCTATTAGAGGCGTAGGAATTGCCTCCGTCGCACCCCCGTACGTCGCCTGCGGGGGGAGGGAGCATCAGCCGCCCTCTCCCTTTCCCGCTGAGATGCCTCCTTCGTGGACATGACCGTCTCACAGAAGGAGGACACCGCCAACCAGGACCCATCACTCTCGAGCATCTTCTCCACGACACTCGAAAGCGACAGGTCCACTCCGCCGAGAGCCGCCACAAGGTCTTGGCGCTGCGCAGCCCATCTCGGGCACACCTCGAGGGTGTGCTGGGCCGAGTCCACCGCAGCGCCGCACTCATGGCAGCCTTCTCCCGGCTCTCTCCTGGCCGTCCGACACAGGTAGTAACCAAAGCACCCGTGCCCGGTTAAGACCTGCGTCAGACGGAAAGTGAGGGGTTTGCGTTTCCGCCTCGTCCAACGCTCTAGGACCGGGCGAAGCGCTGCCGTTGTACGTCTACCGTACGGCTGCTCCGCCAGGTCCTCCCCCCACTCCCGCATAAGGCGCTCCTCCCCCTGCCGACGAACCGCTCGGATCTCCTCCGACGAAGGGTTCTCGCCGAGTGTCCTCCTACCCGAGACATAGGTGAACAACTCGGCTCGAACCGAAATCTTAGAGTACCTCGTCACCTAAATTCAATTTCATTTAATCGCTGTACACCTGATATTTCAGACGTAGCTGTAGTTTATCATTATTGACCAATGTTCATGACAGATGCCTTCGCTCTTTAAACAACTTGGTATTTTATCATACTCATCGATAAAGCTTTATGTTTGATTTGTGAGAATTAACAGCTGTGTCAAATTACAAAGCTAAATAAACTTATGACAATCTTTAAATTGAGGAGGGGTGCTTCATTAAAATTATTCTTATCTATACTATCTTATCTATATGCTATATATGATAAAACTCTATGTTAAATGATTAAGTAATGTCACTTTATTCTTATTACTTAGAAAGTTTATTTATAAAGATATTTAAAATTAAATTAATATTATCTAACCAAAGTGCTTCTATATTCATTCAACGTCCTCCAATTTTGAGATAAAGACCATAAACACATCTCACCATGCTGGTTTCGTTATTGTATGGGTGTTTAGAATACATTAATTATTAAGATTACTGATATAAGAAACATTTATTACGCATATTTAAGACGAATAAGTAAAAAATACCAACAATAATAGTAAAAAAGTAAGTGTTCTATTCAGAGTAAATTATTTTTTTATCACGTTTGATATACCAACTTGTGTGATTTTGCTGTAGAGGGATTTTTGAGTGATAATATCATTATGTATAATAAAATATCATTATGTATAATATTATTATGTATAACAAAAAAGAAATTTCGGAGTATTTGTACGGATAATTTTGTCAAAATCTTCAAACGCAAATCTTGTATTTACTGATTAATTCGTTTAGTGATATTATTCATCTATGTATACCTAATAATCACCTCAAATTACTATTCTCAACTTATGTTAGTGAGATATACATTTTATATAATAAATATTTTCAGCCAAATAATAATCAAAATTGTATAAAATAGTTAATTAGACAAAACTATTGGGGAATTCAAAATCTAAATCCGAATTACAAAATGTATTAGACACAAAAATCCTTGCTTTAATTTTGTTATTTCGTGAAGTTCAAAGTCGCCAGAATTATAGCTTGGATTTTCGTAAACTTGCAAACTCCTAATTCATTTTAAATCTCCTTATAGTCTTAAAAGATGAATAAGATGAAAACACAAAATCTTTTTTTGTATCACGCAAAACATGAACAGTGGGAAAAGGTTTAGCTACTATGACAGACTTTAAGTAATTTTATATGTAACGATGCATTTATCAACAAATTTTCCAAATACAATCCGTACTGTTATTGTATTAATATTATCCCGAAGTATTATCTATTTATAATTTATAAATTAGAATGTTGTGTTTAAATGTGTTTTAATTTGGAAAAAAAAAATTAAAATATTTGTAAAGGAGCACCAAAAGTGAATCGTTCGTTAATAACAGCACTGCAATGGACCTTTTATCTGTGTCTGCGGCTGGCCAGTGCGGAAGTGTTTCAAATTTTGACATAGAGTAAAACGCTTTGAGGTCAGCGATGGTACTGCGGAAACTCTTTAAGTGACTATAAACCATTTTTAGTGCCAATATAGGAAGATGTTCCTTTTATAAGCAGAGCTATTCCAAAGCGTTAGTATAGATGCAGTTATTATATGTTAGTTATTTAGTTATTGTTTGCATAGATATCTCTTTGTGTGTCAAATGATATATAAAAAGTAATTACTTTTAATATAAATAAAAGCCTTTTAAAATTAATGCTAATGTATAATTTTTATAATTTTGTTTTAAATTGTTACATAAGAACACAAATAATACGTTGCATCTATAATTTTATAATCCAATAACAATCTTTATTATAATATTTGATCACATATACATTATTTTTTAGTCGCATGATTTAAAAGATTTTTCTTCGATATAATTAATGTTTTTCCTAACATATTAGTTATGTCCCGATATAACTCATATAAGCTCTCGGGTACTCTAATGGTCATCGGCAATCCGATATCGAATATATAATTTTGAAGTTAAGCCTCTACCATTAATAACATTAATATCCTAACTTCTATAAATGAGGATAATGAAACCTTTATATTATGATTATTAACCGTAATATTTATTTTTATATGCGAGTTATCGGCAATGGGTTTCATAATTTTCAACATTTTCCATACCAATTTTGTAAATGTAGTTTGATGAGTTGTATAATGATCTAAAAATTCTGTGCTACTTGTGTAATAGCATGAAAAAGGTAAAATACATTTGTTATTATTCATACAATATAGATTTAATCTCAGTTAATTAATTGTAAATAATACAATAAATAAAGGAATAAACCCACAATAAAATGATCTGTTTCCTATCTATATTCTATACTCGTACCTACATCTATGTATTTCCTACCTATATCTATTTATTTATATGTGTACATCTGAATGACCACCTATTTATTTGTGTACATCATAAGTTGTGTGAATAAATATATAATTAAATAATTTAAAATAACCAACACCTCTTTAAATCTGGCAATAATAGATTTAGAGACAATTAAAATCTTGCATACACATTATCACTACTACATTTAATATTTTATTACATGATTGCAAAATGTAATAAATGTATGAAAAAAATTAAACAAAAATATATGTATCTGATATTATCGTATAGTTTGATTTCCTAAATATTTAGTATTTTAAAGTGAATAAGGTCTTTTTAATAGTACAATTTTTTATTTTATGTGACAAACTCGATTAATCGATGAACGCTGACTTCATGCAAAAGCATTGCTCATGTTTCGTTTCATCTTAGCCGATCGTGCAAGCGAGCTCACGGAACAAGCGACAAAGATTCACGATAAGTCTAAACGCTCTTGCTGCTATTAAAGTATGCAAATCTATACTAATATTATAAAGCTGAAGAGTTTGTTTGTTTGTTTGTTTGTTTGAAAGCGCTAATCTCCGAAACTACTGGTTCGAATTGAACAATTCTTTTTGTGTTGGATAGTCCAGTTATCGAGGAAGGCTGTGGGCTATATAACATCACGCTACGACCAATAGGAGCAAAGATATAGTGGTAAATGTGTAAAAAACGGGAGAAATTATTTCATCTTTGAAGCCTTCCGTTGCGTGCGCCGTGAAAACGGTTCAAGATACAGAAAAAATATGTATTAAAGAATAATAGCTCTTTTAATGATCTAAAAAACAGTCCACGACAGTATATGTCTATCTTTTAAGATTAACTCACAAAAACCGTTCTTATGGTACCTATTTTGGTCGAAATAATTTGTTTAAGTTGTATCAACATAATGATATTAATCTTTATACAAATAAACAAATAAATATGTTGTTGGTTAAGAGTACTTCATTGTGAATTAAAAAAACATAGGTTTTATCCTGAAAATTCTACGGGAACTCGACCATTCTGAAAACCCCGCAAGAACAGGAACTATGTGGGAAGAACCAAAAATCTGCCGGAAGTCACTATTCCCCGCGGACGGAGTCGCGGCAAAAGCTAGTTACTTATAAGTCTTATCAATTAAAATTATCGATAAACTGGTTAGAAAGACAATAAATTTTCCTTACCATTCCTTTTTCTCGCGTTAAATCACTGAAATAAAGTGACAACCTACCTAATGTAAAGTTGTAGTGATTATTGCCTATGCTTAAATGGCAACCGGCTCTCTCACTCATTGCTCGAAAAGTAGCCAATAAAGACTACTTTCCACCGATCTTCTGTAAAAGGTTGGTTCTTTCCCGGTCAAACCAGCCAATTTTCGAGCTTTAATCATTTGATCGCAGGTAGGTTCTACCACATTAAATGAACACCGACCGTCATGTCTAACCCTGATTTATAATTCACACCCCACGGTATTCTATACGCTAGCGGTGGCTATATCAAAATTTTACCTAACGTCAATTTTACACGCTTTGGTTATCATATGATAATAATGATGGTCACGATTATATAACTTTATGTTACATCATTTCTCTATTATATTTTTTTGCACATCATATTAAGTCAAAATTAAAGGCTTCAGCCTCACGTTAAATTAAAAATTAAGCCAAAAATAAAATTAACACAAACTAAGATATCTTTTTAACGATTTAATTTAATATATTGCTTTCCTGATGGTTAAAAATGTAATAGTTTATCGCATTATTACCTAAGTTCTTCATAATTTTCTCATTAAATAATACGAAATTCTTCAGGAGCAAAAAAATGGTCTTTTCTTACAATATATACTTGCTAGCAAAGCATTTCGGTAATTCTTAAACAAATGAATATAATATCTGTTTCACTGAATTTATCGTAAGTGAGTTTGAAGTAAAATTCATTATCAGTTTATAATAAATGACTTGTTTCAACTTCTTGTACGTACAAGCTTGGGATATTGAACCGTGACTAGAAATACATAACAACATAAAAATATACATTTATAATTCATATATTGTATTGGATTGATATATGTAATAAATACATAGCTTAAGTTTTTGCACCCATCAATTGAACGATTCATTTTAGCCCGTCAAGGAACTAGGGTAAAAAGAAAAGCACTTGGCAAAGTTCCAAGGCCAATGTTGAGATCACAATAGTTTGCAACGCCAGACTACGCAGCATTTATACATTCCCTCATTCGTACAATTTTCCGATTTCCGAAACAAACCGATTTGAGCATATCTATGTTTCAAAAACGTAAGTTAATTCCGGTGAAATTTTATGCTACAAATAAGTGAAAATAATTCATAAAAGAAAGTTAAGCTTTGTGTATTATTTTTAACAGTACATATCTTTTTTATAAAGAAATAATCATTTAAATGGGTTAAGTGCCTGTATTTTTCACTGAGCATCATAATATTTTTTGCTTATTTCTTCTTAAAGCTATAATTTTTACTGAAATTAGTAGCCATTAAATCAGTATTTGGATCACGTATCCTCAATCATAGTTATTCGATTCCAATAATTGCGCTATCAATATTTGTTCAGGAAAAAGAAAATTAAAAGTTTGATACCATAACATAAAATATATTTATAAGCGTGTAAAAATTTAAGAGGACAATGTATTTACCTATGTATAATACATCTACAAATATGTTATCTGAATTATCTGAATCGAGATGACAAAACTAAACAAGAATATTAGTACATACTTTAACACTTAAATGTTGTGTCAAAGTTTACTAGAAACAGATTTACATAAAAAGCGAATTTCCCTAGTAGTCCCAGAGTAGAACTCTAATAAACTGAATGAGGGATAAGAAAACATCTCTCACTTTTCACGCTAATCACTCACGCTTCGTTTGATTCCCTTTACTCTGTGTTATTAATAAACAATCAAAATTGCCAAAATACAATATTTTAAAAAACAATTAGTACTTTAATCACGGTAATAATAAGGCATCTGTTTATGAAAGTTTTTTGACACATATACCGAGTATATAAGAGGATATAAATAAGAACTAGTTACTCCACAAGGAAAATTCTACACATTGTTTAAAAAGAGCCATTCCTATTTTAATATACGGAATAAGATTTAATAAAAACCTGTTATCATTAAAAATACAAAACTTTGTTTCAATATGAACCGTAACATCGTACTTATTTTCATTTATAGGACTTTGCCTCCCGGCTAAAAGAACAGTCTTTGTCAATATTTTAGAATGTACGAAAACAGAACATTAATTAATATGGTTACAGAACACAATATATATAATATAGTTATCAAAACTAATGTATGAATTATTATAATTATACAATTAATAATAATAGTATAACTTGATAAATGCTTTTACGTAAAGGATACGTGTTTATGTATTCTCTCTTTATGGCATAACAAACAGGTTTCTAAGTAATGCTTTATGACAACCAAATTTAATATATTCTTTTATTTAACATTACATTATTAAATCTCCAAAGACAATGATTGGATATCTCTGTAGATAACTGCTCCAATCACATGTATGTATCTTGTTGGGCGTTTCAGTTATAAAAAAACGAATTATATTATTGTCCCACGAACTATAGTTGTTCCAATATCGGAGGAAAACATTTAAAACAAATTCTAAGGATAGAAAAAATAACTTAAAATTTAGAGCCGACCTTAAAACTTTAGCGCACTATGACGGGGTTGTTAGGATAAATTATATCATTTGCTTACCTATTTAGTTTTCGCTCTATATTAAGCGTTTCCCCAAACGTTTAAACTTAATAGTCTTTTCGAAATAAGACACTGAAAAACTATTTTTAGTAAGTGCTTATTGTAAATCCATGAGTAAAAATATTCTTTCGAACTGACGTCGTGTATTTTTAAAAATAACAAGAATTAACCACTTTTATGCTTACCGTGACTTTAATTCTTAGTTAGTAAGTTTTGTTTTTATGCCAAAGCAATTATAGTAGAAGATAAAGGAGATCATTCAGGCTTCATACATTTTTGGGCCTTTTTTAAAAGTGCCGGCCAATAAAAAAAAAAGGTACATATTTGTAGAACTAACCATTTGGAACAATAGTTAATATGGCGCAAAAGTTGTAGGATCCAAGATATAGAAGTTATACAAGTTTCAAGATTCATCATTTTGGTACATCTATTTTTTCCAAGAAACATAAAAAAATGATTGTTATTGCTAGAGTTAAGCTTCTCAAGCAAATCATTAAAGCCATAATCTGTTAGAAACCTGTCGTTTTTATGTAATACTAGCGAACCCGACAGACGTTGTTCCGCCAAGTATCTGAACGCATGCAACACATTTCTTGATGATTTTATTATTTGTCTAAACTAATATGTATATCGGGGTGTCATTTTTATATATAAAAAAAATTCGCCTAGAAGCACTTTTAACTGATTTTGTACCATTTTGGGTCGGATTTGATCATATGACGCGAGAGCAATTGGCGCAGAGCATATACATGTACCACATAACCGCATGACTCCAGATTTTCTACAGCATATCTAAAGCCACGGTCTAATATAAAAATGTCACCAGGCCGGTAAAACCAGTGAAATACATCATCCACATTATTAAGTGCATCATTAAAAATCTGGGCATCAGAGGTTGTTGCAGCGTATGGTCCATCTACCGTTATTATGGTTCCATTGCAACAAATATTTAAAAAAGGCTTTAAAAGATTTCGAAACTTATGGTTGCTATAAGATTTTCTTTGAAAAAAGTAATTAGTGCTCTTCTGTAAATATATGTAAAGTGCCATCAAGTATAGAGATGGCCTTTCTTTCTTCAATCGGACTATCAGGATTACCAAATAATCGCTCTGGCACTATGGTTCCTCTGCCCCACTTGCTCTCGTGTCATATGATCAAATCCGACTAGAAATGGTAGAAAATCAGTTAAAAGCGCTTCTAGGCCCATTTTTTTAATATATAAAAATGGCACCCCGATATACATATAAGTTTAGACAAATAATAAAATCATCAAGAAATGTGTTGCATGCGTTCAGATACTTGGCGGAACAAAATCTGTCGGGTTCGCTAGTATTACATAAAAACGACAGGTTTCTAACAGATTATGGCTTTAATGATTTGCTTGAGAAGCTTAACTCTAGCAATATCAATCATTATTTCACGTTTCTTGGCACTTTCAGAAAAAATAGATGTACCAAAATGATGAATCTTGAAACTTGTATAACTTCTATATCTTGGATCCTACAACTTTTGCGCCATATTAACTATTGTTCCAAATGGTTAGTTTTACAAATATGTACCATTTTTTTTTATTGGCCGGCACTTTTAAAAAAGGCCCAAAAAGAATGATCTCCTTTGACATCTTTTGGTCAACACGTTACTAATAGTAATAGTTAGCACACTAACCATTGACATCCATCGTTCTAAAAGACAAATTTTTCTCATACTGGCATCTAAGAATTAAAATGAATTTCATATCGGTGATGACGGTTAAAATAGAGAGAAAAATATTTTAGACCAGCGACGGAGCAATAATGGGAGCGAGATCAATTACAACGTAATCAGTGGATACTTTTGATGCGTCTATTAGAATTACAGAGATCAATATTTCATTGTTAAAAAAAATCGTTATAATTGGTCAAACATGGCTCCTATATATCCATAGCCACATAATTCAAAAAATGCTTCAACAAATAATAATCTTTGCTTGTCAGAATAAACCTCAACTGAAAAATGAAACTAATAGCTTTTATACAGCTTTTACTATATTAATTACTTTTAACTTTTTATTTTAAGCTATGGCTTTGTTCAAACTGAATTTGTAGAATATTTTCCAATAATTTTATTACTTATTTGTTAATGGAAGAGGTTGTGAAATATTTACTTGCATCGGAAAATAGATTTCACATTCGGTTAGGTGTTTATTCAATATTTCAGACTTTTGTACTTTCAACAAGTCTCTCAAGTTTTTTAAAAAATAACATAATTTGTGTGAGGGCAGGCATTTGTAAGATGTTAGTAAAATTTCAAGAAAGATGATACCTTAATTTATAGACCTGTTTTAATGACTCTTTTTTTGTGTGAAAAAGTCATTTTATATATAATGGAGTTTTAAATACAACAAAGATATCTGTTTGACCTTATAAGGTCTGAAGTTTCTAGATCATGTTGAGCATCTTATTTAAATATTTAAATAACTTAAAGATTTAATTTTATTGCTATGTCAACGTTATATTTACACTTTTTATATAATAGTTATGATGCTTATTATAGCTTATTGCTATGAGATCTTTTATCAAAAGATGTGAGGTACTCAGCGCTGCTAAAAATAACATGATATGTACATCTTTTAAAGATTTATGGTTAGTCTCCAATCAAATATATTTTAATTGTTTTCCTATTCTTTTAAGTACACTTACAAATTGTTTATTAAAAAGATATAACTCGTAAAAATAATGATAAAATTTTAGACAACCATTTTGTGATTCTTGTATTGGTTATTAAATATTTATTAAAATGAAAGAAATTAAAAAACCTTTCGTTTATTTTATCACAAGTTAGACTACGTCAGATATCAATCGTCGTTAATAGAACATAATAGTATCATACGTTCAGTAGCCGGCATTTTTAGTTATAACTTTTTAACTTAATAAATAAAGACCATTGTGCATTAGTGGCAGGGAAATACGACTTTTGATAGCCCATAAAAGTTACAGTGTAACCAACGCTGCCAAGTTGTTAAAATAAAATGTTGCAGTCACAAAATAATAGGCCACTGATTTTTTTTCTTTCATAAAAATATTCTTTATTAAAATAGTTCTTTACTAAACGTATTTTTAAATCTTAGTACTGCATTATAAAGGCTTTTTAAAGTTTGTGTTACACGAAAACATTTTTTTTTTTTTTTTTTTTCTACGAGGGGAATCTTTTAAAGACTTCCTGCCGCGGGGGAAACGCGACAGGGGCATGTGGGATTTCCACCCACTAAACCACCTCGGCGTTCTCTGCGCTGTGCGTAGACTAGTGAGAGGGAACGGCAAGCCATACTTCCGCTCACTACGCACGAGTCCCGAAAGGGACTCCGCCATCGGCAGGGGTATCAGTGGCTGACCACACCACCCCTCCGACTCAAGAGCAGCGTGCCGGGAACGCCAAACACGCCGCTCTTCCTCTAGCCTATGTTACCCGGACGCCGGTTCCCCACCGACGCCCGGAGGCTTCCTCACTGGGGAGGCAGGTCGCGAGCATAAGCCCGCTGCCTTCGACCCAGCCTTCGTCGGCGCAGCGGCGCCGAGGAGGGGTCGTCTTCCCTCACTCGTTCAGCAGCCTCCTTCTGCAAGATGACTCTCTCGCTGAAGTCGGCCACCGCCTGCCATGCCCTCTCGCTGCCGACCATGGCCTGGACCACTGCCGGCAACGAAAGGTCTGCGCCAACCACGTGGATGAGTTGGCTACGCTCGGATATCCACGCTGGACATTCCATCAAGGTGTGGTCAGCGGTGTCTTCCACGCGACTGCAGTGGTGACACGTCGCTGTCGGCTCTCTCCCGACTATGTGGCACAAATACCTCCCGAAGCAACCGTGCCCCAAGAGGATCTGCACCAGCCGGAAGGTCAAGGATCCGTGTCGGCGGTCCACCCACTCCATGAGGAGCGGGCGAATAGCCTCCACGGTTCGCAACCCGGCCACTGGCTCAGAGAGCCTTTGCCTCCACCGATGGAACAAGGACGACCGCGCAGATCGTCGCCAACTATCCACCCGATCCCGGTCCGGACTCGTTCCCCGGGATCGATCTCGCGCGCGCTGGTGGTAAACCTCCGCCAGAACCTGGGCATCCAGTTCCCAGGGAGGCGTCCCAGCCAGCACGCAAGCCGCCTCATGAGAGACAGTGCGGTATGCTCGTACCACCCTCACCGCCATGACGCGCTGCACTCTGTGCAGCGCAGCCACGTTCGGCCTTGTGAGGGCACCGACCCACACTGGAGCTCCGTACAGCGCCATTGAGCGTAACACACCGGTGTATAAACGCCACACGAAAACATTGACTTAACATATTTTAATCGTGAAATGTTTTTGGAACTTTAAGTTATTACTCTTTTAATATGACCTTTCTATGTAAAAAAACAATAATTTACGCTTTTCTGATTAAAATTATTTACAAATAAATGTAAAAATGTATTTAAATAAACAAAATTTTGTTGAAAAAAAATAACAACGCATTCCTTGTTATTTGATGGTGACACTGCACGCGTTAAGCACCTTATCGAATAACAATACCACAGAATTGCTTACATAATTTTGGAATTAGTTGATACTTTAACACTGCATAATAAATTTTTATTTATTGTTTTATTGAGTTATATTACATGAATTAAGTTTATTTTTATAAAACAATCACCACTCCTTCTAAATTTCACTTTAGTTTGCACAAAAGAGCACTTTTAAAAATATAATAGTAACATGGATCAATCACTCCAAATGGCATCTAATTTTGATGAAATTGTCAAAATGTTTGATTCGCGTATGAAGATCTATGAAGACCGGCTGAAGAAGCTTTCCCCATCGTGTTCAGCTCCTTCGATGGATTTAAAATCTTTGACGAACGAGTTTCTTGACTTCAAAACCTTTGTATGGAAAACTCTCACACTAATGAAGTCACAGGTTGAGATGCTGACTGTTGGTTTGGAACGTCATGAAGCCTACTTGAGAAGAAAGGTTGTCCTTATTCATGGAGTACCTGAGGAGAAAAATGAGAAGCTCAGCAATGTTATTATGAACATATTATCCAGCCGATTAGAGTTATCAGACATTTCTCCGAGTGAAGTTCAAGTTTGTCACCGGCTGGGGGCTCATAAAGGTAAACCTAGGCCTATCTTGGTCAGGTTTAATAACCTTAGCACACGCCAGCTAGTATGGAACTCAAAAACTTTGCTTAAAGGTACCGGTATCACTCTTTCCGAATTCCTTACGAAATCCAAACATCGTGTTTTTATGGAGGCCAGAAAAGAATTTGGTGTTAACAGCTGCTGGACATCCGACGGCAAGATCATCATATTGCTTCCCGACAAAACACGCCGGAAAGTGGAAGTCATGTCGGATCTTCAAGCAGTAGTTTCAAAGTATTCGACTTCAACTTCGAAATCGCAACCATTGCCTGACCGACCTGTAACCAAGAGTGCCGATAAGGAGAAAGAAAAGCCCATTTTAAAATCTCCCAGAAAAGTTAGACGTAAGTTGTAACCTCAGTAATGTTGTTCACTTTGTCGTTTTATAGTTCCACGTACCTTTTTCATTTGGCCGGGTTACTGCAACTTACTTTTAAAGTTTATAATACTTTGTGGGGTATTACAAATTTTTACAATTGTGCTTTAGTCTGTATAGTAAATTTGTAATTTCTTTTTTATTAATATTCGTATGATAATTATTACTAGTCATTGTCGTTGCATATGACATTGACATAGAACACTGTGATGTGACTTTTGACACATGACAGTGGCAGTGCATTTATAAAGTATGTCACATAATTCGCTGTATGTTTGGTTACGTATTTTAATTTTAATTTTTTGTTTTCTCTTGTTTTTAATGGAGTACTTCTGACTGCTTTTTATTTATTATTATTTTTTTGTGCAGGTTAATTGTTATTGTTATTTTGAGTGGTGTGTTAAATGTTAAGATTTATTTTTTATTTTTATTTTTTTTATATTTTAATTTTTAAGCATTAATTATAGTAACTTTAGTTTTTTCTTTTTTAATAATATTTTAATATATATTTATTTTATATCTTTTAACTATGGATTATGCCAATCGAATTAATATTAGCCAAATTTCTTACTCTTCTTCAAGTGACGAATTTTTTAGTGCCGAAAGCGATGATACACCTGACCTTCTATTAAATGATCAATTACAAACCATATTTTCTCCTTTTCATAATAATCTGAATATTGTTCATATAAACGCTCAGAGTATCCCTGCTCATTTTTCAGATCTTTCAGAGTGCTTCAGTAATAGTCAAGTAGACGCCATCCTAATTTCTGAAACTTTCTTAAAACCTTCGCTTCCTTCGATTCAATTTACCCTACCTGGTTACAAGTTGATTAGGAATGACAGAACTGGAAAAGGCGGTGGTGGTGTTGCAATTTATTTGCGATGCAATATTCCTTTTAGAATTATATCATCCTCACCTACCCAATACTCCGAATCAGCAGAATTCCTTTTTCTTGAAATTGTCCTATCCCACTCCAAAACACTTCTAGGTGTTCTTTATAGTCCATCTGTCCACATTGATTACTTCTCCACTTTAGATAATATCCTTAATAACCTTTGTCCTTTATATGATCACCTTCTGCTGATGGGAGATTTTAACACCTGTTTGTTGAAAAACGACAGTCGTTCTCGTAAACTCCTTTCAGTTCTGTCTTCCTTAAACTTGCATTCCCTCTCCCTGTCTGCAACACATCACTTCCCTAATACGACACCTTCCCTACTTGACCTTATTATTGTTTCCCATCCTGACCATGTGGCTACGCATGGTCAACTCCCATCTTGCTTTTCCTATCATGACCTTATATTTATTTCCTATAATGTCCATCCTTCCAAAACCAAAGCTCCTTATGCCATTCGTCGCTGCTTTAATCAGATTGATATGAGTAAACTTAAAAGTGATGCAGACAGTATTGATTGGACGCAGGTGTTCAATGAGAATACAGTGAACTCAAAAATTGAAGTTTTTAATTCGAAATTAAGTAACCTGTATGATGTTCATGCCCCCGTTAAACGTATTCGAATAAAACATCGTCCTGCGCCCTGGATTACCGACAGTATAAGGGAAATGATGTCTAAGCGCAACAAAGCTAAAGCTCGCCTTAAGAAATTTCCAACGGTTGATAACTTGGACCGGTACAGATTGTTGCGCAACCGATGCAATAAATTATGTCGCGAAGCTAAGCGAAGGTACATCCACAACACTATCGACAATTCTGACAGCAAGCAGGTCTGGAGTTTCCTTAAATCTTTCGGTATTGGTAAAGTTCCTTTTTCTGGTGACAATTCAGTAGATCTCAACGCTTTAAACTCACACTTCTCTACATACCCTGTTCCTATAGATGATCTCACGAAAACAAGAACTATTTCGGATTTATCCAAAACTATATTACCGCAGTGTTCTTCATTCTCTCTACAGCCAGTTACCGAAGATGATGTGAGGAGGCATATTTTGTCCATTAAATCAGCAGCAATTGGTTGTGACCTGATATGCTCCAGAATGATTCTCCTTATTCTTCCTGAGCTCCTTCCAGTACTGACACACATATTTAATTTTTCCATTAGTTCATCTACCTTTCCATCAGTATGGAAAAATGCTCGAATTATTCCTTTACCTAAAATATCCAACCCTACCACTCCGTCACATTATCGCCCTATTTCAATCCTTCCTTTCCTCTCTAAAGTTCTGGAACATGTCATTCACGAACAGTTAGCACAGCATCTAGTTTCTAATTGTCTTCTGAATCCTTGGCAGTCTGGGTTCCGGCCTGGTCACAGCACTGTAACAGCCCTTCTAAAAGTAACAGAGGACATTAGATACGCTATGGACAATCGCCAGCTTACTGTAGTCGTATTACTTGACTTCAGTAATGCATTTAACTCTGTAGATTTCGACATTCTGTTAAGTGTGCTTAGGTCTATAAATGTTTCTTCCTCTTCGTGTAGCTGGTTCGAGTCTTATCTTCGAGGACGCTCGCAGTGCATCCAATTGGGTGAACTTCACTCAAATTGGTGTAATCTTAAATCGGGTGTTCCTCAAGGCGGTGTGCTATCTCCCCTATTATTTTCCATCTTCATTAACACTATATCTGCGGTAATTTCTTCTAAGTTTCATCTTTACGCTGACGATCTACAATTGTATCGCCACTTTAGTGTTGCGGATGCTACAACAGCTATTGCCGGGGTTAATGAAGATCTTAGACGTATACACAGTTGGGCTGAGCGGTTTGGACTTGTGGTTAATCCTACGAAATCACAGGCTTTAGTTGTTGGTAGTCGTAATATGCTCAAATCATTAAATCACATTTCTCCTTTGGTGTATAACGGCATACCAATAAACTATACCGATTCTGCTAAAAACCTAGGTCTTCATTTTAGTAACGACCTGTCCTGGTCTAAGCATATCAACGAGGTAAGTAAAAAACTTCTCTTTTCTATTCACTCACTAAAAAACTTGCAGTACTTCCTTCCCATCAAAACTAAAATTCTTCTTGTCCAGTCTCTTCTCCTACCTATCTTAGACTACGCTGATTCCTGCTACCTTGACACTACTGAAGAACTACTTAATAAACTTGAGAGGCTACAAAACCTTTGTATTCGGTATATTTTTTTCGGACTCCGCAAATTTGACCATATCTCCAAATATCGAGCTGAACTCAAGTGGCTTCCCGTAAGACTTCGCAGGGATACTCACGTTTTATGTCTCCTTTACAACGTCCTATTTAATCCCCTGTACCCTACTTATCTTCGTGAGCGTTTTGCATTCCTGCATCCCCCTGGTTCCCCTTGTCGCCCCAATGTCCAGTTATTACTCCGTATCCCATCCCATACTTCCAATTTCTACTCAAACTCTTTCTCTGTCAATGCAGCGAGACTGTGGAATTCACTACCGGCTACTATTCGCACTTGTAAGTCCTTCTACACTTTTAAAAAGAAATTAAAAGAGTACTTCCTATCCAATATTGATTCGTAATTAAATGGCATAGACATATTTATTTATTTATGTATTTATATATTAGTTTATGTATGTATAATTATCTTTTAATATATATTTTTAAGTAAAATTAATTTTAATGTTTTTTTTTTGTTATTATTATTATTATTATTTTTTTCTTCTTGTTTAGTATTAGTTTATGTTTTTTTTTGTTTTTTTTGTTGTATCTTTTATCCTTTGTTCGATTTTTCCGTCTACCTTAAGTTCTCTATCTACACTTCTCCCTTCCCGGGTATACTGGAAGAAATCCCTTCTAGGGATAAGTATACCTTTTAAACTTATTTTTCCTGTGTTATATTCTTTTGTCCTTTATGTTTCTGATGTTTAAAAAATTGTTAAATAAATAAATAAAATAAATAAAAAAACACTGTAATGAAATTGGTTTTCAAATGACTAAAACAACATTGATATGGGTCAAACTAATAATATTTTTTAAAACTGAAAATTTTAGACATTGTAACTGGAAATATTAACAAAAGACTGTTCTATATTATCCTATTCCAATGGAGATTATCTTTAAACAATTTTTACAGTTGTTTAACTAAGGTTCTCAGTTTAAATAAAATTAATGAATAAGACTTCTTTAAATATGTACAATAAATATATGCAGTTATTTTTACGTTTATAATAAAGTCAGCAAAGATTTTATTTCTTGTATTCACTCTCTATAGAAATTATGAGAGATATCAATAAATTTAATACTGGACGCTGTTTCTAGAATTAACAGTGACCTTGACAGTATCAACACCTGGTCTCAAAATAACGCATTGGTCTTGAACCCTCGAAAATCATCAATGTTAATATTGGGTACAAAAAAGCAAATTAAACGCGTGCAGGACGCGGGGATCAAGCTCAAATAAAAAACGTTGAAATCCAATAGAATTCCTCTTCACGTAATCTTGGACTAATTTTGGATACGGAGCAAAAATTTACAGAACACGTAAATAATAAAGTTAGGACGGCTTTCATGAAGTTGAAGACTTTGTACAAAATAAGGCCATTCATCAAGGAAGACGTTCGGTTGCTACTGTGGGAATCTCTTGTTCTCTCACAACTGAGCTACTGCAGTACAGTGTATGGACCAAGACTAAATACTAAGGCCGAAAGATGCATTCAACGGTTTCAAAATGCCTGTATCCGTTTTTGTTATAGTGTCCCAAAGAGGGAACACATTACTCGGTACCTTAATCTTAAGGGAATTCTTAACATGGCTTCAAGAAGAGAACTCCATTATGCCTGCACAGTTCACAGAATTGTATGGAACAAAAAACCAGAATACCTGTTCGAAAAATTGACCTGGCTTGACGTGCATTGCTTAAGAAGCCGTCGCTTTGGCGTCCAAAACTTACTCAAAATTCAAAATCATAAATCGGCAAGGTATAGAAGCTGTTTTAGGTTTTCTGCAGCAAAAATATGGAATGATCTACCTCCACCACTTAGAACAAAGTGTAATACAGAGTCTTTTAAAGCCAAATATAAAACCACCTTGCTTAAAAAACAACATGCTGCAGAAAATGTTAGACACGCATACTACAAATGCCTGCCGCTAAAAGAGTTTTGGCAATATTAAGATTACCCCCTTACCTCTCCAATCACACACAAATACACATGCACACATATACTCAGACACACATTCACACATTCACATACACACACACACACACACACACACACACACACACACACTCATGCAAGAGTACATGTACATAGTTTAGCATTTTCTATCATAAGCTTTATTTCTGTTAGGATTAAATTCACTTCATTTTTTTTAAAGTTTGCTATCAACATTTATTTGTAATTGCTTATTTTCCAACGTTTGTTAATTATAATTATAATAATAGTGGCGGGGTTAGGATAATGTTACTCCTAATTTAAGTATTTGTAAAAGGGACTGACTGAAAACCAGCATTTCCCAGGGCCACGGTCCAGAGAAACATGCAGCTGAGACAGCTTCCATTGTCTGCGGAAGCATATTATATATTATGTTTTCTTTATTCTATCCATATGTATTTCAATGGTTACTATGTTTCTGACAATAAACGGATTTTATTATTATTATTATTAATAACAATTTTCAATCAAAAATTGAATGTTAATGAAAGTACATATAAAATATTGTCATAAAATATATTAATGATTTAAACATTATAAGGATAGTCTTACAAAATACAATGTTGTTTTGTTCAACAGAGGCTGAAAATTGTGTGATGTTACTTTTGACTTCTCTTCATCTTTTGAAATTTAACATCATAATTAATAAACTTATTCAATAATTTTGGTATCATAAAAAATGTATGTCTTCATTAAATAAAACTTACATTAAAAAAAGGAATTTTAATACCACAAGATTTCAGCTTGGAGCTCAAATGTTGTAGCAAGGGAGATATATATTTATGGCGAGGACGTTTACTAATAAATAATATTATTACAATTCAAAACTCTAAACCTATGTTCCCCAACCAAAATAAATAAGAATAAATATATTTCATGTTTATTTATCTCATCGTTAATCAATTCGACGTATATAACGTAATATGTAACGTTATTAAAATTATTATTTTTACTTAATAACTTGTGTGTTATCACAAAAATGTATGACCTTCCTATAAATAATAAATTACTTTTCAATTATTTCTAACATTTTCACTATTTATTATAAAAATATGTATGTATATTGCTCTATATTTCTGACTTTTTTTTTTTTTTTTTTTCTACGAGGGGAATCTTTTAAAGACTTCCTGCCGCGGGGGAAACGCGACAGGGGCATGTGGGATTTCCACCCACTAAACCACCTCGGCGTTCTCTGCGCTGTGCGTAGACTAGTGAGCGGGAACGGCAAGCCATACTTCCGCTCACTACGCACGAGTCCCGAAAGGGACTCCGCCATCGGCAGGGGTATCAGTGGCTGACCACACCACCCCTCCGACTCAAGAGCAGCGTGCCGGGAACGCCAAACACGCCGCTCTTCCTCTAGCCTATGTTACCCGGACGCCGGTTCCCCACCGACGCCCGGAGGCTTCCTCACTGGGGAGGCATGTCGCGAGCATAAGCCCGCTGCCTTCGACCCAGCCTTCGTCGGCGCAGCGGCGCCGAGGAGGGGTCGTCTTCCCTCACTCGTTCAGCAGCCTCCTTCTGCAAGATGACTCTCTCGCTGAAGTCGGCCACCGCCTGCCATGCCCTCTCGCTGCCGACCATGGCCTGGACCACTGCCGGCAACGAAAGGTCTGCGCCAACCACGCGGGTGAGTTGGCTACGCTCGGATATCCACGCTGGACATTCCATCATCTATATTTCTGACTTGACCTATAGTAATATAACTTTTTTAATAGAACATTTTTTATTATTACTTAATGAACTTCATGTTATTGAACATCGTATTTTATGTTCTTTAATTCCTGTCAAATTCACAATTTTTTTTAAGGCTTTACACCGAAGCTATAACTGGAAATATAAGATTAATGAGAAGCTGTTTATATTTGTCACCATATAGAAAAAGTAATAATTCTTGAACTAACCTGAACCAAAATAGGTAATTATTAATTAACTTTCTTTGTCTTTTTTACTTTATCCCCTACTTGAACCAATATTCGTCACGTAATAAAAGCCTGTAGAAACCAATCAATCAAGTTGATTGACTGATTGGATGAGAGTATTAAAGAAATACAAATTGAAATAGTTCTGTTCAAACAAACAGTTCAAAAAACTCGGAATTGTCATAAACATATCATTATTGAATAATTTTGCTTTTATTACTTACTGTGTATCAAGTTTTCTATGAATATATACTGAGATTTAAATTTTGCAAGTGAATAAATAACAAAGTATGAAGTTTATTTACTTATATTAAATTAATGATAACTAGTTTAAAATTCGGTGTTGGGTAAAAAATTAAGTAAAAGAAATACAAATGCTTATTCTGAAACGTAACCAAATTTAGGGAAATATTGATGATCCTAAATAATATGGTATATAATACGTATAGTTCGAGTATTTTAGCTCATATCATAAATGTGAAACTGTCAAACTTGTATGAAAATACAGAGCCTTAACAGTTTCTCATTCATAAACATATGTTGATATTATGTCGTGCGAAGAATTATTTGTAAAAAAAAACCGCATTGAATTAAAATGATATCAAATTTCTTCTTCTATTATATACCTGGCAATTTGACCGCTTTAGCGAGGGTCTGCCTTACATGTTGTCAATAATTTTGGCTAATTGTATTTACGACCGGCCACCTGCCCGACATCAATCCTTTTTGGGAATAATGATATCAAAATTTATCAACGAGAATACAAATAATTCCATATTGTTCTGATTTTTTATTCTTTTTTTTATTGAAATAGACTCGAAGATGATAAAGGAAATTGTTACAGAATGTAGAAAGTTTTTACTAATTTTTACAGTTAATTAAATCATATTAATAAATTAATATTTCCATCACAAAAAGATAAGCTAAGTAATAATACAGTTATAATTTCGAAGGCTTATATAAAAAATAATAATACAAAAAATAATAGTATGATATAGGAATTTAATATTAAACTAGTGAAGTTGATAATGACAACGACTTTTATAAATACTACGGGTACAATTATGTGTTTTCCGTTCCTACAAAAACTTTTTTAATATATCAAACAACGCAGACATGGTCACTGCTACTAGTTGGTTGAGTAATTTTAATTTTAAAAATTAATTTTAGAACAAATTGAATAAACAATCTAGCTGTCATCACTGTAAAAGTTAAGAATTATAAAACATATTTCAAAAGTAAGTATTATTACAGTTTCATTTTAGTAGATTTTGTGGATATCTTATAGTCATTGACCGTCAAAAATCCTAACAGAATAATATTTCGACAAAGTAGTTCATCAATTATTGTTAGAAAGCATAAGTTTGCATGTTTTCATTCACAAAACAAAATACAATTTTTAAGAATTTTAACGTAAGAACTATTAATTATAATGTAAACCTATGTTCATTTACTGCTATATAGAATCAACAGAAATATTGTCATTTCACACCTTATATGTATGTATGTATATGTACCGAAAACATATTAAAAAATATTTAATATAAACATATCAAAAATCGTAGTTCATATATATATATATAAGTAATGACACTATTTATATAATTTAGAAATTTTCACCTTAAATTATGTTAAGTCTGAAGTTTTGATTTTTTAATATAAATAAATTAATTAGTATAATAAAACTCAAAGCTTTTGTTTTACGCAGTACAGAAGAATATGTAGCTTCTTTTATTGTTGGAATATATTTTTTACTACCACTGTGGCAGAATTTTTGCTATACCCTGATATATTAAATATTTGATGTAATAACAACAATGGATAAAACATTTTTCAATCTACCAATCAGAGAGTAAATCATCTTTATGTGTCACCAAATTCAAATAGTAATCCGCATTAGAATCTGTCAGTGCGTATTATGTACCAATTACTCGAGAAACTTCTCTTTGTTATGTTCTACGATATTTCGCAGATGTGCTTCTGCACCTGACCTTACTAAATATATTGTGAACTACTATATAGGTAATTATAACATCGGAATTTGAATGGAATTATAAAAAATATATATTAGTATTTCAGAAAGCCTTATATATATAGTATGGAATATAAACGATAACGTCTTGTATTCGGCTGTTAGAGCAAATGGTTTCGTCTTCTGAGTACATTCTCTTAAGTACAAAATATAAATTACCAAGAGTTTGACTCGTTTACTTGATTTGAGAGTGACTAAAATTGTGTTTACCAAATCGGGGTCAATAATAAGTCTTATTGAATATTTCACTACGGAGTTTTAAGCAGTTTTGTGACTTTTGGCAGCAAACGTGACAGAAGTACGTAGTCCAAACGGGATACTATTTTGTCTTAAAATAATGCCAAGAATCTGGAAGGTCTAAAAGAATTATATGGGTCGTGGTTAAACAGAGAAGATATGGATAAAAGAGGTAAAGGACGTCTTAAGACGAATAAATGTTATGTTATTAAATGATACTACTCCTTTTTTAAAGGTGTAGTTATAAATACTTATCTGCCTTATTAAGACACTAACACTTGGTTTGGTTTTTAATGTGACGCGACTAATATTCTAATAAGGCATTATCAAAAATATGTTAAATTTTTTTATAAAAGGCTAATAAATATTTCTAATACTTATTATTGTTTTCCTAGTGTGATTAATTATTTTGTATTTTTATTTTAACAGTTTGCCTCATAAAGAAATAAAGTGAAAATTTGCAGCTAATTTGATATTTATATTATGAATTTGTAAGTTTATTAATTGTTATTACAATTTATTAATTCAATCAATTTACATACATATGTACATTGCACAACTATAACAAAGTTTAAAAGCGACCTCGGTATCTTTGTGTTTTGGAATCAAGATTTAGTGATTTTAGTTCCCATATATTTTGTAAATATGATATCACAGATATGTTTAAAAAAATCAACCTTTCTGTGTGAAATAAAGTTGACAGTATATACTTGAGATGTTGGACCAAATTTTAATTCAAATTCCTTACAAAATGTCTTTTGACTTCTAACAATTCAGAAAGTTTATACACATGAGTGAAACTTTGTTTAGTTTGTCTCAATGTACACTTCATGTTGTGAGGAGACAACATTCTTAATACTTAACGTAGTCTTAATTCAATATCAACTCTTAGTCTTAAAACAAAGAGATTATTTTTGAACAAACTTAAATTTTCAAGTCTGTTCCCAAGCTTTATTTAAGAACAATAAAATTAATTGTAATCGTTCGTATTTCAAACATATTTTATGCAATATTTTGTTTTTAAAGTAGCATTTAAGCTACATAATAATTGAGTATATTAGATTTACGGCACTCATTCGTTAAATCACATTTTTCAAAAACCTGTGAAATAGTTATTTCACAGGTTTTTTACTGTATATAAATAGTTATTTATATACAGTAACTACAGTTATTTAAAGAAACAATTTTATTAACCCCAAAAAGCGCAAACATGAATACATATGCCAAAATCATTTCTTTTAAAATCACAGCGAAATGAAGGAATGAATTGATGAATAAATGAACAAAGGAACGATCAAACGAACCAACGAATTAATTAATAAATAAATATAGAGGCTGGTTACAAACTATATAACTTTAAACTTTTAAACAACATCAATGAGTATACGATATAATTAAAACGTTCCATATGTTTTCAATATTGTTGCCGATTAATGACTTTATACATAAAAATTATATTTTTATTACAAAAAACAATGTGCATTTATTAAAAGAAGTTTGCTAAAAATATTCAACTTCACTTAATAAGAACAAGCTTTGATATGTAATGATATTTAAGAACTGTATTCATTACAACATAAACCATAATACAAATAAAATACATCATCATCATCATCAGCCTATCAACGCCCACTGCTGAGCAAAGGGCTCTTTCTCACATGGAGAAGGTTTGAGGATTAATCACCAAGCATGCTCAAGACGGGTTGGTGATTTCAAACTTATAATTGTGAAAGTTCAGGTTTCCTCACAATGTTTTCCTTCACTGTATGTCAGTGATGTCTAAATACTCTCAGAAAGTACATATGACTCCTAAAAAGTCGGTGGTGGCCCAGTGGTTAAGAGGCAAGCCTCTCGTTGCCGAGTGCGCAGGTTCAAACCTGGCAAGTACCAATAAAATACACTCTTAACTAATCTCACTATTGCAGTCATTTAAATCAGATGTAATTTTAAAATTTATAACAATATATATTATATATACATATATCGGCGCTACCAGCTTTAATAACGGATGCGACATGAAAATAATTTGAGGCTGTCATCAACTCTTATTAAACCTCATTAGTAATACTAATTCATGATTATTGTTAAAAGTAAAGCGAAATCAAAGGTTGTTTAACAGAGAATAGAACTATGTTTGAATGTTGGTATAAATATGACGTCTGGACACACGACGGCAGGGTTGAGAGTTCAGTGAGTGCGTATCATTGAAGTATGTGATTATGAAGCACCTTCGAGAAATACAGGAACGTTAAGAATAATTGAAGTTTCATTTTAAAATATCATGGAACGTATTAGAAGAACTGAGATAAGTGACGTCAGCGAGGCTGGCGTACCTCTCTTTAAAAACAACGAATGTGTAATAAATCCAATATATATATAATTACATATATTTTTCTTGTCTATTCATAGACAAACTCCAAATATTGTTATCTGTGGTTCATTTTAAATTGTATAACATATAACGAAACTGTTACCAAGAAGAGAACTTGTCATTACTTCTCCTGGTGCGTCGTCGTCCATATAATATATATCTATTCTATATCCGTATGATTCGTCCTCACCCTATAATCTTCTCTAAGTATAACATGCAGCTACAATGATTACACTAAACTAAGTTTATAATACTAGGGGGTTTATTAGATAAAATTAGTGGAGTGTACGGAACGCTATACTGGCGAATCAGACCATTATATTGAGATGATCTTGGCAATTAAATGTTTGATTTAGACGAAGTTTTTTTGTTCAATAGACCAGTTGTTTAGGTGGTTTTATGAAAAAAATATTTAGATCGGACCAGTAATTTAAATTTTACAGACGGATAACATAACAAATGTCCAAAATAAAACGGTTTAGTAAAAGACGCTAAGGTCGCTTGAGTCACCTCGCACAGAGATTTATACGAGTGAATCAATGTTGTGTTAGATATAGAATATATAATTCTTATTACAATATACATATAAGTAAGTTTCCTAGCACTATTACAACACCCTGTATACATCACACTCACCCTCTCACTAGTGAGTCTTAAATTACTTTTAATAATACATATACTTATACAATATACTTTAGTATACGTCAGTGGTGTCCTAGTGGTTAAGAGGTCCACCTCTTATGCATGAGGGCGCGGGTTCGATCCTGGCTAGTACCAATGTGATTTTTCCGAGACGTATGTACTTTCTAAGAGTATGTAGATTTCACTGATTATTGCATTCCCAAAGAAGGTTGATGTCAGGCAGGCGACCGGCCGTAAAAACTATCAGCCAAAACTATACACAACATGTAAGACAGACCCTGCCTAAAGCTGGGAAATTGCCAGGAAGAAGAAGAAGATGAATATTATAGACGGTGAGTGTACCTGAGAGTACGTGTAGCTGTCTGTGATTAGCTCCTACACCATCCTACGTACTGATGTACCAAACGATTATGAAATATATGAAAGTCGATAAAATGGTTTCAGTTATAATTATTTCATACTAGCTTTCCGCCCGCAGCTTCGCCCGCGTGGAGTTCGGTTATTTCGCGTTTCTAAGAGAACCTTTCAAAAGTCTGGGATAAAAACTATCCTATGTTTTTTCTCAAGGTCAACTCTATGTCTGTACCAAATTTCATTAAAATCAGTTCAGTGGTTTAGGCGTGAAAGCGTAACAGACAGACAGAAAAAGTTACTTTCGCATTTATAATATTAGTAGAGATATATATAACACGATATTTCTTTGAAATCGTAATATTTTAATTACTTATTTTTGAAGATATTTATCTTTTCTTCTGCTCTATTAGTTTTTAAATTTCATATTTTAATTTATTTAACCAGATAAAGCATGGAAATAAGACTAGTATATTGTTTAAATGTTATGATATAGTATATGAGAAACAGTGTTTGTCATTCTTGGTCACATTGTTATATGTAGAAGTAGCTGTACATACCTGTACCATTCCTTTGGAAGCACCAGTAGAAGAAGTACGGCAACTCACTGTCTGCTATGACGAACCTGGAAATAATAATTTGAACCTGTCATCAATTCTTATTAAACCTCATTAGTATTCATGATTATTGTTAAAAGTAAAACGAAATCAAAGATTGTTTAAAAGAGAATAGAACTATGTTTGAATGTTGGTCTAAATATAACGTCTGGACACACGACGGCAGGGTTGAGAGTTCAGTGAGTGCGTATCATTGAAGTATGTGATTATGAAGCACCTTCGAGAAATACAGGATATAAATAGTAAACATGATAAAAGAGACGCAAATCAATTTCTTTAGCACGCCTTCATTGGTCGTCACATCGCATCCGCATTATACGAGTAGATCAAGGTATACCTATATGAAATTAGTGTGATAATGATAGTGTGCTCCGTTATTTGAACGAAATGTCCTGCTTCTTGTGATAATTCTAAACTTCCATCAAAATGAAGGAGCAAGTAGACTTAAATTGTACGAAATTATCTCCACAATTATTTTATATAGATACGTTTTTCTTGTAAACAGTATCTGAAAGGAATTATTATCAAAAACCTTCTTTTGGGTGTTATTTTTTATTTTTTAAGCAAAGATACGAGTTTTTAAAGTTAAATTTCGGTACAAACACATGAATACATAACATTTCAAATCTTCAAAACTCCCGGGGAACTTACCAAGTAACAAACTATATAACTGCAATACTTTATAAATCGAAATGTTTTAATAAAATTTCACACTTTAAGTTAAACGTGCCTCAATGAGTTTAAAATAATTATTATCTGAACACTAAACACAAACTAACTTACAGAACAAGAAAATCTCAAAGAACTCAATTTGATTTGCAAAACACAAATTGCGTCACTACTTTCCCGCTCAACAGTTACTTTTTTATTTTGGTTATGTTCGTTCCGTTCAGAACAGGCAAAGAGAACAAAGCCCATACAGCCATGTCTTTTGTATTTTGTATCTTTAATTATTTTAAAATGTCTTAATCTCCTTTTTTAATCTTGACGCAAGTTTTTATATTAGGCCTAAGCTATGTCTTCTTTAAATTTTCTTCCTCAATATTTTTTTTTAATTTAAGGCCGAAGCCATGTCTTCTTTTAATTATTCTTCTGGAATCTTTTTTTAATTATAAGGCAGAAGCCATGTCTTTATTTAAGATATTTTTTTTTGTCAAATTCTTGTTTTTTTTACATTCCGTTTTTTTTCAATGTCAAGTCCTTGTAATGTCATTTTTAGTACAATAATTAATTTGTCAAAATCGATATAACAGTCAAATTCTGAAAATAGCTGAAGTAGCTGAAAGCAAATGTCTTAAACAAAACGAACAAATTAGTATTATATACATATGTACAAATAACAATTAGATTTCATTTATAGTAGAAACAATAAAGCCATAAACTGGCAAGAAGCATTCTTGAATGCTTAGTATTTGCTGAAGGCGGTGCGGGATTTTATTTATAATAGGGAATTACTAAAGTTTTGAGTTTTATTTAAAATTAAGTTTAACTTTTGAAAGATGTAATATCTGCAATAAATAAGTTTATATATTTTACAATTGCTAACTCTTCCATGGTTAAGTTACAAGTAGTGACATCTATGTTTTACATTTGAAAGTAAAATTATTTTGAACAGTATTTTAATTTAGAAAATTTGAAAAAACTTAGTGCCTTCTTCAGTTAGTGTACCATTAAATAACAATGAAATTGAAAATATTTTCTTAACAGTCTATTAAATTATATTTATTTGTTATGGTAATCTAATATTACGAAATCATTGCCTTTATTGTCTAAGGAGTTTATGTCAAACGTCAAATGAGAGAAGTGTTTGTTTTTGAATTATAACGGCGCACCCGCACCGTATAGCTCTGTAAAGTCGTTTCAAATTGTTTTATTATTTTGTTACTAATATGTTATTGTGA
The DNA here is from genome assembly GCA_916720795.1 of Danaus chrysippus. Taxonomy (NCBI): domain Eukaryota; kingdom Metazoa; phylum Arthropoda; class Insecta; order Lepidoptera; family Nymphalidae; genus Danaus; species Danaus chrysippus. The sequence goes on along the minus strand of CAKASE010000004.1, from coordinate 328,800 downwards.
ATTTATCAAGATGGATAACAGTGACGACATTCGTGACGAGGATTTTATCCCGTTTCTTCATGGGTTAGGTGTAGAGACGTATAAGAAGTCTTTTGAGTGGATGTTAAACGATCTAGACTTTTCTGGAGTTTTGCAGTGGATTTACAACAATTTGGATCATTATAATGCATTAATTGCTAGAGAAGAGTGCAGGTTAAGTATTTCAGATAACGCAAAACTCTAAAAGTCGCCTTAGTAAAATCGACACGAAGTATTGTGTTACGACACTTAGTTATGAGTTCTATAACTGTACTAAAACAAATAGCTAGTAATATATAATTTAATTTTTAATTTAAACATTTTAATCTTTATCATTAGCAGATATGCAGAGTTAGAGAAGGAAGGAAAATTATTCTCACCTGAAAACTTATAAACACAAATCCAATCAACACAAGTTGATTTCGAAGGTTTAGTCCTAGCTGGGGTTTAGATTCTTTAGAGGACGCTAAACTTGATATTAAAAGGCCGAAAGAGAAGCTTGCAATGTTACAAATTCATGAAGAAATGCTTAATGAAATGATCACTCAAGAAGAGTAAGTCATTGTCATCAACTGTATACATTTTAATGATATTTAACATAGTGGAAGCATTTAAATTGTTGTTTAATTTAAAATTAGATATGAATAAGGATCTTAAGCTTCTCAGAAATATTTAACATTAATTATTAAAAACACATTATCAATATTTATACATTTTTAGGTCTACTAAAGAGGTCCTCACACTAGATATTCCTAGATTAGAAACAGTACAGAAACAATGTAATCTGGATGTCACTACAGCCAGCGAGCAATGCTTGCAATTGGCTGAAGAAGTTGAAAACATTACCAGTAGCGTTATGAACAATATTGCAGAGGTTTTGAATGTTTATGCCTCCAGCATCAATGATAAAGCTAATGCTATTGATGATTACTTGTAATAGTATACTTAAGAAATCATTAGTAAAAAAATAACTAGAATAACTATTAAGGTGACCATATGAGTATAGCTTGTATTTAAAAGCATACATTAAGTATCTTTGTAAGTTAAGACTTGGTAATTCTTAGTTGAATGACCAAAAGTTTTGGCCTACTTTATTATATTAACTATCACTTAAGTATACAAAGCTTTGTTCTAATAACTCTTTTACATGACTGTGAACTTTTTTCTATTTTAATAGTTTATTATGTCTTTATACATAAATACATTTATATTGTTACACTTAACTTGTGTTAAAGTCATAATTATGTTATCAAAGTATGAAAATGTATCATATAATGTTATTCAACATATACAGTGGATTTCAGTTATAACGACGGCGGAGGGACCACTTTAATGTTGTCGCTATATCCGGAGGTCTCTATATCCGAAATAATAAAAAATCACGTACATTATGTATATATACATACGTTGTTATTTATTTATCACTTATTTATATTATACAAGGCTTTTATTTATTTTTCTTTATTTTCAGGGATTTTGATTCAAAACACTGCATAATTTTAGCGCGGTTTTTCCACATCGTTGATATTGTAGAATGAAAACCCCAAATTGTTTACACAGATCAACATTGTTTTCACCATTTTCCAGTCTCGAAATGATATCCACTTTTTCTTTAACAGTAAATGTACGTCTAGGAGCCATGTTCACAAGTTTAAGAAACGATGTTTACTCACTGGAAATTGATACGTAACTGATTCATAATTTTAACTTCATGCACGTGCTAAGTAATCCTACACAGAAACAAATCACTTGACCATCTGCGAATGTAAACAAAAGATTCTTATCCTTTGTTTACATTCCTACATAATACATGCTTAATAGTTAAAGTTGATGAATGAGTTTTTGCGCCTTTGCCGACTCCGTCTCAATATCCGCAATGAATTTCTAGGAATCTGTCCCAAATAGTTCATAAAAACAAGTCGTTATACCCGAATTAGGCGTTATTTCCGGAGTCGCTATTGCCGAATGGATTTATACGAAAGTATGCTTCAAATTCTAGGGACGTAAGTTCGACGTCGCTATAACCGAAAGGTCGTTACAACCGAGGTCGTTATTAATGAAATCCACTGTATTCCAGGAATTATCAAAACAGTTCTTTACATGTGGTCCTCTAGAATCGTATCGACAGACTCAGTCACTGTTTAAGTCTCATTTTGATTTGTACACCAATAAGAAGTTCAACGACCGCCAAACAGATGTGAATGAGGATGATTTACGAACAGCCCTCATTGAAGCTAAGGATATGGAGGAGCGGTAAGGTTTTCTTATAATATACTATATGATATTTTATATATATAGATTATTAGATTTTCCCTTTAGTTTGAGCTAGGAATTGGGCAGTGGCGGCCGGTGGGTAATCGAACTGGTGGTGCACTTTACTAAAATATAAAAATTAGAAAATGCAACAAAACAACATAACGAAATGTCAATCATGGCTCAATTCGTCATACATCGGGTGCTCTCGGTAATCTTCGGTCGCTCGTGCGGCGCTCGAGAACCGACTCATTACGAGTAATGAGTCGGTTCTCGAGCATGTACCAATGTACCGAGGTACATTTCTATGAAGTATCTTTTGTTTCACGCGTCAGGCGTATTAATGCGTATCTCATACAAGATGTATTAGGAGTCCTCGTGCACTCGCCGAAGCGCACGATATGTGTTTAGTAAAGCGCTCAAACTTTTTGACTATAATTAGGAAATTTAATTTTTTACACGTTTTTGTATGTTTAAAAAATAAATATTAAAATGGTAATTTAAAAATAAAGATAAAGTAATATTTTGTAATTTTTAAATCTTTTGAATTGGTGGTTCAGCGCACGAGTGCACTTAAGGTACAGCCGCCACTGGAATTGGGCATATAATATTAAAAGTGTGGATGTTTTAGGTGACCTACTTTTTTATTGATATCTTATTAAATTTTAGATATACATATTACTGTATAGTTTTATCAATATCTAAGCAGTAAGTTTTTGTGTGAAAGAGTATTAGAAATCTATATACACTTACAAACATTTATACTTTTTTGGGACCATTTGCAAATCTCATAATATATCTTATTCTTATATTTAAACAAATGAATCTAGAAATAAAAGATTTCCCAGTCTATCTTGTGAAATAGCAACAAGTAACTATACAATCAGTCACCCAAGTTCTTCAATATGAATAATAAATTTTCTCATTCTATGTTTCAGTCTCTCTGATGCCGTCTGTAGATACATAGAATCCAAAGCCGAGCTGTGCGGCGAGCTTGCCAAGTTGATGCTTGTGTCTAACTATAGTCATGTACATTCAAGTGAAATTACGTATGTATATAAATAATATGGTTAATTAATAAATTTCATTCAATATTCATGTCATTTTATCATATTACGCATATAGATATTGTAGTTAAAATTCATAAAAAAAATAAATGTTAAAATGTATAGAATCTTCTTCTTAATGTTCTTTCTAATTACTCGGAGACGCACCTTCACCAATATTTTTTTGCTTTCTCCGAGAAAAGCTCTAGGCACTAGTTTAGTGAATTCTTAGATTTTGGTAGAGAACATTTTTTTTTTAATATGGGTTTCGTTTTCCGACCCTAATTGAAACTGATGGTCCAATCAAAATAATTTTTGATAAAAGTTAAACACCAAACCAAACAACTAAGCAATTTCAAAATTCTTGACGAGATCGGACATTAAGTTGCTGAAATTATATCCATGAATGACCAGAGTATAGCAGTTTGTATGCTTCTCTTAGTAAGTTAACTTATATTTCCAGGGTTTGCTCATTGGAGGCTCAAAGTGCCAGCAGTTTACTGGAACAAGAGGAGTGTATATTGGAGCAACAGTTACTGTCCACAGTCAAACAGTACAGCGAGGCCCGGAGCAGGCTGGCTGTGTCCACAAGAACTACCTCCGCTATGATGATGAGGAGGTCAGTATAAATTGGTGAAGTTACATCACATATATGGAAATGAACCAGGAAGGAATTAATGATTTAGAGTTTCTAAATGTCAGTCTATTTGTTTGAAATTTTAATACATTGTATTTTTTTGTATTATCTGTCATTATTTATTTACATATTAATTTGAAGCAAGACTCAATGACGAAATTTAATATAATAAAGTGATCTACGTACATTGTAGTCGACATCATATTTTTAACAATAACGACAAAGCAGTCCTAACAGCAGACCATCTGAGTGGTTTCAGAAGACATTCGAGTTTCAAATGTTAGATCCCACATATGCTTGCAAGCAAACTGTATGTGTAATATTCCTATCACACCTAACAAACGCCCTGATGGCCTTGAAGACCTGAACCAATTTCTAATAAACATAGCTAAAACCACTCAACGGACATACCTTTCAAACAAAAAAACCGCATTAAAATCGGATCATCTGTTTGAGAGCTATGTTACTGTAGTAAAGTGGGTAATTTGATATAACTTGTGTATAAGATTTGTATTTAATAGACAGTTTGTGCCATACCATTTCATTCGTAATATAGCGGTACTCAAGCAGCAAGTATATTTATTTCTCCCTATTAACGATAGTTCAGTGGCGTACGAGTTCGGGATATTTAAAATAAATAAATTTAAAGAACAAAAGTGAAATGGCGTGCGGAAAATTAAACGAATTTGACATTAATTCCGGGGACTGGACATTATACGTGGAAAGGTTAGAAATGTACTTTAAAGTGAACAAAGTGGAAAAAGACTTATGGCTGCCTACTTTAATTACCGCGATCGGTGATCAAGCGTATGAATTGCTTAGCAGTTTGGCGAGTCCGATTAAACCAGTGCAATTAACATATGATGCGGCGGTTGCATTATTGCGTAATCACTTACAACCGCGGCCGTCCGTAATGGCGGAACGTTATCGCTTCCGACAAAGAAGACAACGGAACGATGAATCTGTGGCGCAGTACGTAACCGAATTAAAAAAATTATCGAAATACTGTGAGTTTACGAATAATCTAGAAGAAAACTTGCGGGATCAATTAGTGTGTGGGTTACGGAGTGACGTCACACGGCAACGGTTATTCGCTGAGGATAATTTAAATTATAACGGCGCGTTGAAGTTGGCATGTGCCCTAGAAGCAGCTGAACGGGATGCTGCAGTGGTGGAGGGCTCGAAGGCACCCTCTGTAGAAGGGGTTCACGTGATGATGGGTCGTGGATCAAAGGAGCCTGAAACAAGGCAAAGGGGACCGAAGCAGCCTGGACCTAGGATCCCTGTCCCAAGTGATTGGACATGGGGGGAGGACAAAAGCTGTTCAACGTGCGGGAAGCCAGGCCATAATAACAAGGTTTGCCGCTATAAAGGTTTTACATGTCGGAGATGTAAAGAAAAAGGACATCTGCAACGGGTTTGTCCGAGGTCGGGAAGCCCTAGAAGAGGAAAGAAAGTCAACCATGTGGCTGCCTCTGATCGATCGGACGGTGATAGCAGTTCGGAAGAGGAGTTGCATCAACTCAGCTTAAATAGTTATAAGCCGGTAAGCTTAGAAATATGCATAGATAATATTGTATTAAAAATGGAAATAGATACAGGGTCTGCAGTGTCATGCATTAGCAAGAGAACGTATGATAAATATTTTAAGCATATAGTAATAGAAAAAAAAAACTTAACCTTTAAGTTTTATGATGGTAGCTCGATACAGCCGTTAGGGATAATTAAACCTAATGTTTGTTATAATAATGTATGTAAAAAATTAGATTTATTTGTTATTGAAGGGGGAACTACGTCGTTATTGGGGAGACAATGGCTGTCCGAGCTAGGAATACAAATACCCTCTTTTCATAAAAATATTAATTGTGTGCAAAAATGTACTAATTTGTCGAATTACGATGTAAAAACTTTAATTAACAGATATGATCAACTGTTCAGTGGCGGGCTGGGGTGCTTCACGGGCGGCAAGGCTCAGTTGCGAGTGCGGGATGGAGCGACCCCAGTGTTCTGTCGCGCGAGGCCGTTACCTTACGCGCTGAAGGGTCAAGTGGACGCGGAATTAGATAAAATGTTGCGAGACGGCATAATTGAACCGGTGAACAGTTCGGACTGGGCAACTCCGTTAGTACCGGTACGTAAGAGTGACGGGGGATTACGCTTATGCGCGGATTATAAAATTACAATTAATCCCGTCTTACTGATCGATAGGTATCCTTTACCGAAAATTGAGGACTTATTAGTTAGTTTAAATGGAGCTCAATGGTTTTCGAAAATTGACTTATCACAGGCTTACAATCAGATTGCTTTAGATAATTCTAAGGATTTGACAGTTATTAATACACATAGGGGGTTATTTAAGTATAATAGGTTGGTATTTGGACTCTCATCTAGTCCGGGGATTTTTCAGCGTATAATGTCCCAGTTACTTGGTGATATGCCCGGAGTAGAAGTGTTCCAGGATGACGTCATAGTTGGAACCAAGGGAGGTCGCGAGGAGCATTTAGCTACACTCGAAAAAGTTTTTTATAAATTGCAATCTCATGGTATGAAATTAAAAAAAAGTAAATGTTCATTTTTAGTAGAAGAAGTTAAATATTTGGGTTATGTAATATCTAAAGAGGGTGTTAAGGTAGATAAGGATAAAATTGAAGCCATTGTTCGAATTCCACGTCCAAAAGATGTATCCGAGCTAAGGTCATTTTTGGGCTTAGTTAATTTTTATGCTAAATTTGTTAAAAACATAAGTCAAATCTTGTATCCGTTATATAAATTATTAAAAAAAGGAATAGGGTGGAAATGGTCGGATGATTGTGAAGAAGCGTTTATTAAAATTAAAAAAATTTTAACGAGTACGAAAGTCTTAGCCCATTACGATGCGGAAAAACCATTGATTCTAACTTGTGACGCGAGCTCAAGAGGCATCGGCGGCGTCCTCGCTCAACCGGAGCCGGGGGGCGCCGAGCGGCCGGTAGTGTACGTATCGCGCGCGTTAACAGAGACCGAGAAGCATTATTCACAGATCGATCGTGAGGCGCTTGCAATTGTATTTTGTTTAAAAAAAATTACATCAATATTTATACGGTAGGCGTTTCACGTTGCGAACGGATCATAAACCCCTAGTTAGCATTTTTGGCCCCAAACATGGCATTCCGGCCATGGCAGCGAGTCGTATGCAACGATGGTCAGTAATATTATCTGCGTACACTTACGATATTGAATACGTTAATACAAAACATAACAGCGCCGACGGCTTATCGCGACTGCCCGGCCGCAATGTGAGCGGGGATGACTCACCTCTCGATCCGCCCGAAAAGACTTATTTACACTTCGCTCAAAGTGAATTATTGCTCGATTATAATAAAATTAAACAACAAACATTGCGAGATCCTTTATTAGGGAGAGTATTACTGTATATTAAAAGTGGCTGGCCGGATCAAAATGAAATAAGGGAATTGCAACCTTATTTTAATAGAAAAAAAGAGTTATACGAGGAATTAGGATGTATCATGTGGGGTCATAGGGTGGTAATTCCTGAAAACTGTAGGGATAGGGTTTTAATGGATTTGCATGAACCGCATATGGGGGTTAGTAAAACTAAAGCGATGGCCCGCAGCTACGTGTGGTGGGCGGGGATCGACGAAGCGGTGGAGGCGGTATGCAAGCAGTGCGAAGTGTGTGCCGCGGAGGCGGATGCACCAACCCGTCATACTGTAAATCCATGGCCGTGGCCTTCAAGGCCCTGGTCACGGATTCATTTAGATTTTTTGGGTCCTTTTCAAGATAAAATTTACTTAATTTTAATTGACGCGAGAACTAAGTGGATCGAGGTATATCCTGTTCCTAGTACCGCCGCGCGTTATACATTGAATAAATTAGAGGAAGTTTTTGCGAGATGGGGGCTACCGAAGCAGATGGTAACCGACAATGGTCCGCCATTTACAAGTACGGATTTTTCAAAATTTACAAATAAATTAGGCATAGAACATTTATTTTCAGCTCCTTACCACCCTGCGTCAAACGGTGCCGCCGAAAATGCTGTACGTACGATAAAAAAAGTAATACGAAAAGCAATCCGTAAAAAAGAGGACATTCAATCATTTCTTAACACGTTTTTATTACATTACAGAAACACGGAACATAGTACTACTGGGGAAAGCCCTGCTTCTCTAATGTTAGGACGTAGTTTACGTACAAAATTAGATTTACTTAGACCAGATAGGGATAAAAAAGTGAAGGAAGCCCAAACGCGTCAAAGGAAGTTAGGAACAGAGAACAGTCGGTCTTTAGAGCCGGGAGAGAATGTGTGGATGCGACAGTATCAGGGCGCTAATAAATGGGTGGCGGGTAAGGTTATAGAACGATTAGGCGCGACGGATTATAGCATTTTAGATGATGTAGGGAGAGGATCGCACAGACATATTGATCAGTTAAGACGGAGATCTACGCGTAATTCCATAGTTGCTCCATACACTCCATCGCAGCATGATTCCCCTGGGGTTCGGACACCGGCACTCATGGGCGATAGTCCAAAGATGCCAAGAATGGGTGAGCCGGTTGTCAGAGAGGAGTCGTGTGGAGAGAGACCGCCACCAGAGCTAAACGAGCCAAAGACTGATATGGTTCCAAGTTCGCCCACACTCGCAGCTGAGTCGCCGCTGCCCGTGTCACCGCCTCGGATACGGCCAATACGCAAATGTCGTTTAATTAAACCATTGCATGATAGTGTTAAATAATTTAATATATTGTAAGTTTACTTAATAATAAATAAGTTAATATTAACATTTAAAAAAATATATATATATATGTTTAAATCTTATGACTTAGGTTAAGCTAATTGTATTCGGCTAAGGGGTTGTATTGTATAGAGGGGAGGAGTGTAGTAAAGTGGGTAATTTGATATAACTTGTGTATAAGATTTGTATTTAATAGACAGTTTGTGCCATACCATTTCATTCGTAATATAGCGGTACTCAAGCAGCAAGTATATTTATTTCTCCCTATTAACGATAGTTCAGTTACCTCAGACAGACACATATACACACACAGACACATAGACACGTCAAACTCATTACCCTGTCGTTTTTGCATCGGGGATTAAAAACACAACAGTAATGAATAAAATTAGTAATGAATTTTGTATTTATTTTCCAGACAAATCTACAAAGACCTATGATGCCTAGTGGATGTATGTCAGCAGGCTGTACCGTTAGATCGTTCGTGTACTACGCATTAAGAAGGGAACTACGTACTATGGAAGATGTAATGCAGTTCGCGGCTCATCTACGGTTGTATGTGATACAGGAAAGCGAAATAGTTGCTGATAGGATCGTGAGTACATGCGTTTTATAAGGCTACTATTTATAGGGTTTTATAGGGCTACAACCTACTAAATGACTTGAGCCTATCCAGAACTCACATTAACTTATTCCTGGAACATACTTCGAAGGCAGTCCTCATAGGTTCTTTTCAAATTTGGTTAGGTAGAGAGAGGAGCTTGGACGGTGGAGGTGAGCGTTTAACGCGCGTTAGATAGGGCCTTAAACCTACACCTGGGTCACAAGTCCCAGGCACTGTTGAAGCTCCTCTCACTACAACGATGGAACAGGCACCCGCACGATTAATACATTGAATGCTAAGAGGTTTCGTCTCTATGTAGTTTGTATTGTGTTTGTAATTAATTGATATACCCCCAAATTTATTATTTGGATAAAAACTTTACTTTTAAATAAGGATTATCGTATAAAGGCATAGATTGAATTTGTTTTAGGATCAAACTAAAAGGGTTTAGTGCTGCCATCTAGTTAAACTTAAACACACATATAGTAAAATATGTCTAGATTTTACTTTTTAAAAATTAATTAAAGGCATTATAATTTTATTCTGACCTACTATATTTAAGTTTCTGATTTGTTTTTAAGTTTTTTTTAATAATTCTGATGCAATTAATTTTATACATATTTTTTTTTTGACATATGTGTTATAGTATGTAATTTATAATTTTTCAGAAATCAATGACTGATATATGCAAAGAACAGGAAAATGTTGAAAGAAATCTACAAAAATCAAACATTTTATTAAAAAGTTTGTCTTCAATACTTGAAGTAAATAGTACAGATGTGTTGTTATATGTTAAGACTTATAATGAATTGATGAGTAGAGGTAGCTAGTTGAAAGAAAATATAACTGAGGAATATAAAAGAAAGGAAAATGAATTGATGCAATAGTAAGTATGATTTGAGTGTAATTTATTATAAATATATATTTTTTTATGTCTTAGGAATTAATCTAGGTAAAACTACACATTTACCAATATAACAATCATTTAACAAGACGATTTTAGAAAAGTTATTGAAAAATACTATCTCTTTTGTAAAATCACAAAAAGAACATTTTTTGATAATTATTTGGGCTTGTAAAATAGTTTTGTAATAATCTCAAATTAATAATTTTAAACGGAGTAATAGATGCAAATTAATATGTAGTTGATAGAAATACTCCTCTAAATACAAAATACCGTAAATTTCATGTTCAATCACCGTTTGTTAATATATATAATAATTATTTAACGAGACGATTTTAGAAAAGTTATTGAAAAAACATATGTTTATTTGTAACCACAAAAAGAATATACCCTTTTTGCCTGCTAGCCATTAACTAAAATATTTTATGATAATTAGTAACTTGGCCCCTTTGCCAGAAGTAATGCGACATGCGATAGGGTAACATAAATATTAAATTTCAACTATTATACAACAATAAATTTTCCTAAATAGTTAATTTAGTATAAAATTCATAAAATATAGTCCTATATCATAGATTTCTTAAAAGGTCAAAAATTCCTTAAGAGCTCAGTTCTTTAGGCCCAACTAATTAAATGAATAAACTTATTTATGAACACCCAACATGCTGATTTGGCATTCATTAACATATAATATTAATAGCTACTAAAACTGTTACTCCAAAGTTTCCTTCATATTATATACATTAAATTTTCAATAAGAATTCTTCGGCCCACCTAAGATCCTACATATATGATGGTTGGACAAAACAACCAAACTGTAACAACACAGTCATTTCAGCCATGAGTCACCGACTGATACAAGACAGAGATGTTGTGGATGAAAGGATCGTTGAAACAAGCGTTATGTTCAATGATATTAAGGTAATGAAAGATACTTAGGTACTTAGGTAACTTCTAGTAAATTAGAAAGTTACTTATGTAACTAGTATTTACTATAAACATATTAAGATTATGGTGCCATAGTGTGCTCGCATTGTGAATTTTAATAATAATATTTAAATGAAACTATTATTTTTCCGATTACTACGAGTATTTTATTATTTTTAATGGTCGAAAAGATGTTTACCGTTATCACGGTTGGTGAAAAGTAACAGTAACGTCGAGAAATTGCAGTTTTTAAAAATAATATAATAACGCGTATGTAGTAATCAGAAAATGTTTAGTTTTTATTAAATGAATATACGCGAAAGTCTTAGATCTCATTATATATATATTTTTTTGTATTTTAAAAGCAATTAAATTGACTCTCATGACAAAAAATTATAGATAATAATTTGAAATATTGAAATTATATTATTTTTTTCAGAAAAACGATAAACATAATATGAGGAAGTTGTGGCAATGGTTTCTGGCAACGGACCAGTCAAAGCTGTTAGCAGCTATCAAGAATATAAGAGGATGAATATTGTTATACTATAATATATAATAAACAGGTTTAATTATTGGTATAATTTATTTAGTATTCTGTATTTGTTTAATCAGTACTATATATTTTTTTTTACTAGTTTTTGCTCGCGATTTCGCGTTATTTTTGGAATTAGTAACATATGTGTAGCTGACTGGGCGAACTCTATTCAGTCAAAATAAAGATGATTCATACTGAACATAATTTAATTATAATTTATTCAATAACATAAGTATAGGAATATAATCTTATGGTACATACATCACATTGATACAGTCAAAAAATATAAAAATGACTATACATAGTACAACCTCTGTGAAGCACCGTTTAAAATATTATAAATTAGGTAAAAATGTTCTTCATTACTTAAAATATCCTTAAAGTACAGTTTTTTTGTAATTTTTTATACAAATTTTCAGTCCCAAGTAGGTCTTGGTTTTTTTCTAAGCAGAGTGTCTTCCGGTGATATGTGTATCGGGTTTGTAAAATCAATTTCTATATTCTCTGGTATCATTTGAAAGTATGCGCTCCCTCTTGTGTTATCTGAAAAGTATTGAATTGTTTAAATTAGATATTTATTGACCAAGTTATTTATATTGTAATTTCCTCCCCATTTTTGTCAGCCCGCCTTATTTAATTCACAAGACGTCACTAAAATGTTAAACCAAACCATTCTAGCAGCCACGTAAAAGACTGACAAGAATCTATAATTACGAATTACGTAAAAAATCTTCCACGTTATGTGTATATATTTTAATGATCCATTAAAAGTGCTCATTCATTTAAAGGTATAGCAAAATGCATAATAAAACCAAATAAATACTTTAGAGTTCCTATTTTGTAATTGATACTGTTCTAAGACATTCATAACTGTAAAAGTTCAAAGTTTGTTGGACGATGTAAACTTGTAATACTCGTATTAATAGTCAATGTTATATAGTTACCAGTTAAGTTGAGCCTAGCTATGATATCCTCCAGGTGTTGTCTGTGTAGGGTCGTTCTGACTGTGAGCCGATCACGATAGAGACTGCGACGATGACGGACGGAGCCGCGGTTCAAGAGAGGCAGAGTGAACACTAACTCGGATAAAGGAGTTAGATCCGAACCGAATTCCTATAGAACATATATTAATATAAATATATATACAGAGTTTTTAAGCTATGGCTGCATTTGCACTGTAGTTGTGGAATATTATGCCAATATCATACGAAGTTATTATACAGTGTGTGTACGATAAACAATAATTATATGGATTGAATTTAAAATGTTATTAAAACTCTGAAGTCGTGATCTAGCCGAAGATGGATTGCACTGTGTTAGGAATTACATTGAAAGGATCACTTGGTAGGAAAATATAATTTTGGCGTATAATTTGTAATGTTTGTAGTTTTCATGTCTCTATTCTAAGAAAGTTGACAGTTTTAGTATTAAAAAAAATTATATTAAAGTTACGCGGATTTTGCACTATCCCTGACGATATATGTATATACAGTAGGACCCCGATTATCCGGACCTCGGTTATCCGAATTCGCGATTATCCGGACTGCCAATCGCGACGAGTTTATTCTAACACTAGCTTTTGCCGAGACTTCGTCCGCGTGGAATAATGACTTCCCTCAGATTTTTGGTTCTTCCCACATAGTTCCCGTTCTTGCGGGGTTTTCGGAATGGTCAAGTTCCCGTAGAATTTTCAGGATAAAACCTATGTTTTTTTTTATTCACAATGAAGTACTCTTAACCAACAACATATTTATTTGTTTATTTGAATAAAGATTAATATTATTATGTTGATACAACTTAAACAAATTATTTCGACCAAATTAGATACCATAAAAACGGTTTTTGTGAGTTAATCTTAAAAGATAGACATATACTGTCGCGGACTGTTTTTTAGGTCATTAAAAGAGCTATTATTCTTTAATACATATTTTTTGTGCATCTTGAACCGTTTTCACGGCGCACGCAACGGAAGGCTTCAAAGATGAAATAATTTCTCCCGTTTTTTACACATTTACCACCTATATCTTTGCTCCTTTTGGTCGTAGGGTGATGTTATATAGCCCACAGCCTTCCTCGATAACTGGACTATCCAACATAATTAGAATTATTCAATTCGAACCAGTAGTTTCGGAGATTAGCGCTTTCAAACAAACAAACAAACAAACTATTCAGCTTTATAATATTAGTATAGATTAACATGTCAGAACTTGCATAACGCCACGCCACTCGTTCCGTCCGTGATTTTCGTTGATTTTCGCTCATATGTATTTGTTGTTTTAAATAAACACCTAACATTACATATGTATGGTACAGACTACATATGTACATATGCAAAAAGCCCGTTTTTCTTCATATATTGGATTATCCGGACTTTCAATTATCCGGACGCCTACCGACAACAATTAGTCCGGATAATCGAGGTCCTACTGTATTATAAGAAAGCTGTCAAAGTAGTAAACACTAGTTGTATGGCTTATGTAACAAAATTTGAGAACAAACGATTCTAAGCACAAGATTTACCACTTTCGGACCAGTTATTGGGAAGAATGGATGTACAAACTATAGTGTCTCCTTATTCACTGGTTTAATCTAAGAGGACTTTATACAACTATTTTAAAAGGAATTGGTGCGATCGGTGTAATTAGAGATATTGTTTTAAATATTTCTAATTTCTCTTTATAGTAGCTGATAGTATTCATAAATTTTTAGCTAGAAAAAGAAATGCTTATCTACAAATATGAATAATTTCTACACTTATTAATGGTTACACGTATTAAGCAACATACAAACTAGTGTCACCATATCGAAAAAAACAAAGACAGTGTATTTTTTTTAATAATTTGGGAACAATGAAATCGTAAATTAATATAATAATAATATACATATATTCACCTAGTGCAGGTGATATCTGCATCCCCAGACCGGAGAGTCTCCTCACACGCTCCTTGTACTTGGGGCACACCATCGTAGAGAACTGGTAGGGGCTCATGTGGTCGCTACAACCCTACATGAATTAAACTACTTAGTATATGAACTAGTGTATACATGCGACATTGTCTATGTTTGATACGCTAAACTTGAATGTTCTAGGAAATGTTACTGTGTGCTTATAAAAATTAATGTTGTGTAAAAATCGTCAGTTTGTTTTTAATTGAAAACCAAGTATCTAAGTAGAAAAGTTTGCAAACAATTTTTATAATGCTATAGTTTTATTAGCACTGAAATTGATCAATATTTTGCTAATTGTTTTTATTTAATTGACGAAAGAAACTGGAAAATAATTATAATTTTTTTATAGATTTATATTTAAAAAAAACAATACAGTAATTGAAAATGTTTACGTAAGCATGGGGGGAGGGGGTAAGAGCTTTGCTTACGTAATACTTGAACGGCCCCTAACATAATTATGACTTTTACACAAGTTAAGTGTAACAACATAAATGTATTTATGTATGAAGACATAATAAAATTGTAAAATAGAAAAAAATCACTGTCATGTAAGAGAATTATTAATAAATTTAAGTGATAGTTAATAAAATAAAGTAGGCCAAAACTTTTGGACATTCAAATAAGAATTACCAAGTCTTAACTTACAAAGATACTTAATGCTTTTAAATATAAGCTATACTTATATAGTCACCTAAATAGTTATTGTAGTTATTTTTTTACTAATGATTACTTAAGAATACTAGTGCAAATATTCATTAATATCAATAAACATACTTTATCATTAATGCTGGAGCCATAAACATTCAAAACCTCTGCAATATTGTTCATTACACTACTGGTAATGTTTTCAACTTCTTCAGCCAATTGCAAGCATTGCTCACTAGCTGTAGTGACATCCTGATTACATTGTTTCTGTACTGTTTCTAATCTAGCAATATCTTGTGTAAGGACCTCTTTAGTAGACCTAAAAATATATAAATATTGATTACGTGTTTTTTATAATTAATTTTAAATTAAACAATAATTGAAATGCTTCCACTATGTTAAATATCTTTAAAATGTATACAGTTGATGATAATGACTTACTCTTCTTGAGTGATCATTTCATTAAGCATTTGTTCATGAATTTGTAACATTGCAAGCTTCTCTTTGGGCCTTTTAATATCAAGTTTAGCGTCCTCTAAAGAATCTAAACCCCAGCTAGGACTAAACCTTCGAAATCATCTTGTATTGATTGGATTTGTGTTTATAAGTTTTCAGGTGAAAATAATTTTCTTTTCTTTTCTAACTCTGCATGTCTGTTAATGATTAAGATTAAAATGTTTAAATTATATATGACTAACTATTTGTTTTGGTACAGTTATAAATGTCAAAACTACGTCTTGTAACACAATACAATATTTCGTGTCATTTCTACTAAGTCAACTTTTAGAGTTTTGCGTTATCTGAAATACTTAACCTGCACTCTTCTCTAGCAGTTAATGCATTATTATGATCCAAATTGTTATAAATCCACTGCAAAACGCCAGAGAAATCTGGATCATTTAACATCCATTCAAAAGAATTCTTATACGTCTCTACACCTATTCCATGAAGAAAAGGGATAAAATCCTCGTCACGAATGTCGTCACTGTTATCCATCTTGATAAATTCACAATAAGATATATGTAACAAAATAATAAAACAATTTAAAAGACTTTACAGAGTTATGCCGTGTGCCGTTAAATTCAAAAACAAGCACTTCTCTCATTTGAGTTTGACGTTTGACATTAGCTCCTTAGAAAATAAATGCAATGATTTATTTATTAGATAACCATAACAAATAAATATAGCTTATTAAGTTGTTAAGAAAATATTTTCATATTCTTAATTTTAAAAGATGCTATAATTTAAGACGACATTACTTTTTTTAAATATCCTGATATAAAATACTCTTCAAAATCATTTTACTTCCAAATCAAAACATAGATGTCACTACTTGTAACTGTTAGTCATTTTATTATAAGTCTTACACACTAAATAACAAACTAAACTGTTATGCAGTTAAGTACACGAAAAATAAGCAATAATTTAAAGTTTTATTGTTGATTAACTTAAATTATGTATATGGAAAACGTTTTAGTTATATCTACATAAATAAAATTAGGTCTTACCTGAGAAGACAATTGTTCAGACCTCAATCTAAACGTTGTAGTAATTTTTTCCTACCAGAATCTTGGCGTCGTAGAAACGGAACAATGCTTTCAGACTACCTGGTAACTCCTTTCTGCCTGTTTAGAAAGAGAAATATATCGAATGGTTATAATTTTAATATTACTAGTATGAGGCCTCTTTATCTTATTTGTTAATTTTAATAAACTTACCCGCATATCCAGGGTTCATAGTAATGAAAACTGAACAGGAAGCTTTTAAGGGAAGCTCACCGCCTTCGAAAATAAACTTTTCCTGACGAGCTATTTGCGCCTTTCGTATCGTCAACCTTTCAAATGAAATTTACGTTTTGATAAAGTGAACGGGAAATATGGTTTATGGAAGTTGAAGTGAGTGAGTGGTACATAAATGAAATCCACTATTTCTAAATTATATAATTGTTGAAATGAATTAATGTTTTCGGATTACTACGCGTCTTTTATTATTTTTAAAACAACATACTCCCG
The DNA here is from genome assembly GCA_916720795.1 of Danaus chrysippus. Classification (NCBI taxonomy): domain Eukaryota; kingdom Metazoa; phylum Arthropoda; class Insecta; order Lepidoptera; family Nymphalidae; genus Danaus; species Danaus chrysippus. Next base: position 311,534 of record CAKASE010000004.1, on the reverse strand, counting down.
AAGATTCGGTTACTTTTCTGCAAAATATACTATGGTATAGTACGTAGTTATTAAAAATAATAAAATAAGGCGTAGTAATCCAAATATTTTAGTGTCTTTGTAATGAATACACGGGAAAGTCTTAATCTTATTATATAAATATATATAGGTACTTGTTGAGCGACGACAGATAGCACTTCAATGTCAATTCTATTAAACTCATCGAAACAAGCCCAGGCACCGGATCTGAAATATTTTCATTGTAATTATATAATTCAACACAAGTTTAAATGTATTAGTAAATATATATTTACGCTGCTAGTCCTTTGAAAAACATTCCCATAGCCATATAATCAAGCTGATCTGAACAATTGAATACCACACATTGAACAGCCAGTGCTTTGACTAAATCCTGGAAATAAACAAACTCCACATAATGAATAGAAGACTAGTGTTAACCATATATAATTATACTTAGCTATTTATAACTTGAACAATATTTTTTTTTTGTTCTCATACAAAGAAAAGTTTAGAATAAAAGTTACCTTAGTTGTGTCAGTTTTTCCTGTACCAGTAGGACCTGCCGGTGCACCACCGACCAGACGACCGCTGAAAAAAAAAACACATATATAGGTAAGTGTCATCGTAGGAGCATAGGATCGCATGAACATAGGCGGTCGAGACAAAATGATTGTTAACCCTGACACGAAATAAATGGTTTATCTTGACCGTTAAATGTTAAGGGTAGGTAATAATTGAATAGAAATCTATGGCATAAATGAGTTACCTATTTCCCAAGTACTCGTATGATAAGTGAAGATAGAATTCAGTGCGCGAACGTTACATTTATTCTGACTGAACTGACGATAGTACAATGAAGTGTCTAATCTTTCCTCGTCTTGATATATCTCCGGTAATTCACCTTCCTCAAGCGGTATCATTCCTTTTACGATTTGATAATACCTGAATGGAAATAAATTCTATTTTAATTCGTAACAAAGATTCTAAAATCAGTTCCATTTCCCAGGAAATATTAATAATGTTTGTTGCCATTGTATTTTACTGAAAGTTTGTAAAAAAAATATTTGCTACGTAGTCAATTATTCTGAAACTAGAAACTGTCAAAAGATTAAATAAATTCTTTTCAATTGCAATCGATCATATTGTATTTAAAGTCCAAGTAAATGAATAAAAAATATACATTTAAATATAATATATATAATATATATCGGACTTCATAAGGCTGAATATTTAAATTAGTAGAAAAGCCTTATGAAGTCCGATTAAAACCATATCAAACTAACGTTCCAAATTCCTTTTTATAAACAAAAAAATTAATATTACCTCAACTAACATATCCATTGGAAGTCAGTAACATTCTTGACACTTTCATCAACTAGTGTCTTTGTAACATCACGAGCATGCACTTCGATAACTATCAGGGCACATAAAACTTCGTGTTGGAAGAAAGTTAGTTCACCTTTAACTTAGGCACGAAGACTACAACCATCCAACTATTGAACAATTTTGCTTATTACATACTTCAGTATAAAGTAATATTATGTGATTATATTTCTTTTTATAGAAAAAACGCCGTCTTTTTTATGTATCATGAAGTAGAAAGACAATGTTTAGATCTCTCTAATACGTTACCTGTTTGAGCATCTCTTCAAAGTATTCATCCATTCTGTATTCTGATATAGCTTGTTCAACTCCCGCCGTCCAAGCTGTTTGTGACCCCGCAATCACAACCGGCCCCCGCCATCTCAGTACCCACTGATCACGAGGTAACTCCCATAATTCTACCATTGAATCCACCAAGGTCAGACGGACTAAGAATAAAATACAGTTATTTCATTAATTATATATCATACATACCTAATATGCCAGATAGTTTATTTAGTTTAACATTTATGTATGTTTCTATATTTCTTTGTTATATTCTCTTGCTTATACTTACGTGATAATTTTAAGCTAAAAATGTAATTGGATTTCTCTTTCTTGGCTGTCCATTCACCATTTTACTTTCCGTACAGGTGATAATACATATATTGCATAAATTTATAAAATCTGAATGGAAAAATTCAAAGATTTAATGGTTGAGTTATTTTTAAACTGTTACCTATAGATAGAATCCAAAACGATCGGTAGAACTATTTGTCTTTCTATTAAATAAAATAATATATTAACCCATATCAAAAAGACACTATAAAGATATTATAAATCAATCTCGTCTCACTCGTATGTCGCATAGTGTCTTCTAGTAGAAGTAGCCAGTGCTCGACATTAGAAGTAGGGTAAAATTTGTACTTCAACTCCACGATTACACCTTCACGATTCCTTCGATTAATTATATACGATCAAAGTATAAAGCGGTGCATCGTGGCAAACGTGCCGTATTAAACGCTATAGTTTCCAATTGCTCATCTTATAACAAGAACGAATAATTTGGTAGTCATACGTCACGTAGTCATGACGTTTAATAATTTAAATATTTTAACAGACATTTATAGTTTTGAAGGTTTGTTAGAAAATGCCTTGTTTAGATTTAATAAACATTGATTGGTGAAACTGGGTCTAAAGGTCAATCCCGCCTGACCAAATATGTATAAGATTAATACTCATATTTAATCACGTCTTAATTACAGGTTGTTTTTATGAAGGATGATTATATCTTAAAATAATATATAAACATTTCCATCACACAGACGGAAAGGTATCACACTGAGAATTTTTCTTTCAGCATATATAGTCCATTTCAATAGAAGTTGGCAATTTTGTAAATAAAGCATATAACTAAGATTGCTCCGTTCTTACTTACAATGGAATATCAGTCCTGATAATAATTACATCTCAATGAACCCACCACTGTTTTTAACAATCTATTCGTCATTAAACAGCTGTATATATATAACATTGTTATATGACCAAGGTCTACTCGTATGACTTACCAGGTCGTCTTAAAGGCAATGTGTGTATGTCTGTCAACATTATAGTAGGCGCTGTTATTATCCGCGTTTACCCTCACTGGGGGTGACCTTCTGTCACAGGAAGGCTCTAGTCCCGGCGTCTGAGACAGGTTGAGAGGGTTCCGGCTCGAGGTTGTGTATATCGATGGAGTGTAGAGTTCCGGTGGCATCAGCTGTTCAACTGGCAGCTTAAAAGATCATACATATGTATATATATATCCTACTAATATTATAATTGCGAAAGTTTGTGAGTGTGTGTGTATGTTTGTTACTTCTTCACGCTCAAACGGCTGAACCGATTTTGATAAAATTTTGTATACAGGAAGCTGAAGTCCAGGCACATATAGGCTACTTTACATCCCGGAAATCCTGTAAAAAAAACTATTATTTTGGAGTAAGAAGCAGTTTTTTAATGGACTAAATGTTTTTAATTTATATTGGACTAAATGGATTGTTTTATATTTAAAGTAAATTGAAACATTTGAAATACAAAATATAAATAATAATATAAAAGGACTAAATCCAATCATCATTTAAATATTCATAAATAAGATACTTAAAAACAATCGAGATAATTAAAAAAGTATTGAACAAAATAATATATTTCTTAAAATAGATTATAACTTACCAAGCCGCTAGTATTTAGCGGTAACGAATTCTTGTACTTCAGCCAATTCTCGTAAACCTTATCGTAAGGCCGGCATTCGTTTGGTCCAATATTTCTCATATGCATTCCAATCCCTGGCACAGGTTGGCCCACGTTGGCCATTTGTAAGCCATGCTGATATTGGTGTACTCGGAAGTCTAATGGTCGGACTTGAACATATTGGCTACACGGATCGCCGTGATCGTAATGCCGATCGGTCGGATTATGATCGTATTTGTCGTCCGATTTTGATAACAACGGTCTAATAGAACTGTAATCGGTCGCGGAGGATTTGTTCGAAAAATTATCACTAATTTTTCCTTCGATCGGTATTATGTCTGGGTTTTTATCTATGGAGATTATAATGCTTATATTATAGTATGTGAAATGTATGGAAATTCTAATGGTTTCTTTATACGTACCCAAGCTATCAACGCTCTCACACTCATTAGTACCGGTTAATGGTATATTTGATATCTCATCCTGTTTTCGATTTGTCTTCTCATTTTTGTCTGTGCATAAAAAATTACGACTGAACAGTAATCAATTAATGCAATCCACTTCTTTAAACTAGATTATCAATCTATGTTGATAATATAATTCAAGTATTTAATTTATTCTAAATTTAATTTTCTATTAAAACAGATTTTTCGTTTTATTGAATCTTGATTAAATTCATACAATATATTATGTATGTCTGATGAAATACAATAAAATCGAACATGCATACCTTAATATTTCATTTATTTCATTCCTCATGTTAACATTTGTTAAAAGTAACACAGAAAAACTATTTATTTGCTATTTTCATTAAAATCTAACTAAACTACATTGAAAATGTAATATACGTATTTTACGAAAACACCTTCAAATTCTCTCTCTATTCTTTAATCCTAACCTTAATTAATTAATTAATTATCATAAATAATTAAAAAGTGGTACTTTTATCAACAAACAACTCAAACTTACAACCAAACTAAATACAACTCACCATCTTTATTACAGTATTTCCAACAGAAAATGACAGCAGATATTGCTGTAAGTATTGCTATAACAGCGACAGCCACTAGCACGCTCACCAATACAGTTGTTAGTTCCACACGAACCGGGACGTTGGCTAGAAGCGAATTAACAAACAGACTGCTTTAAAACTTAACTAATAATATACTTATGAACTAATAAGACCTTCACAAGTCGTAGCGTTTGGGTGATAGAGATATTTACTTCATTATTACAAACAATCTTGGTGTAAGTATGAAATATATGGACATATTTTTTTCACTATAGTAAAATATGAGGTTACGTAAAAAAAAAATTAAGATGATTTCATAGTAATATTTTAATCAAATAAGATTGAAAGCGTATGAAAAATATTTCAGCAGTATAATATGTAGTTATGTTTATCGTACATTGACATAATAGTATAGGTAAAAATGTGGACTAGTTCCTGGACTCCTTGGATATGTTTATGGGAGGTTTTAATGACCTAGTTTTAATAAATCGATACATAATTTTTTGTTATATCTCTAAATAATATAAATATAAAAGGTCAACATGGATTTTATTTTTCACAGTTGTGATTTGAAACGTCACTTTAACCTAGGGTGTTGTAAAACCGTCTCGTACCCACGAGGTCATTTCGACCCTTTAATGGTCTATTAATAATATTTTTTTCCATCCATTCGTTTCATATAACTCACAGATTTTAACTTGTATATGTAATAATAATATGGACATTTGAAGCTATGCTTACTAGTGTCTATTGTCTTCTATATTCATAGTAACACGAGTTTTAACCGTCAAATACAAATAAATTTGAGTTTTTCATTAGTTAAACTTAGAACATTAATATTGACGTAAGCTTATGAGTAAATACTACATACATATATGTGAGTAGTTTGACAAAATAAACTCGTCTTAAGGGTGTAATTACGTTCTTAAACTAGCTATTACTTCACATTATTGATAGTCAAAAATTAAAATTAAATACTAACCTGTATGTCGTTGTGGATGTTTTAATAAGTTTGAAGTAAGCGTAAAGGGCTCGCCTAAGCCTTTCTTATTGAAGGCTCTAACGGATATACCAACTGCTGTACTTCCCGATAGACCCCACACAATGAATTGAGGCTCCTCGCTTGTTATATTAAGAAGTAAAACACCAGTTGATATGTCATATACCTATGAATATACAAACACGTTTGTGTATTATACAAGTAATATTAAACATTGCTTCATTTTTTTTGTCTTAGATATTGATACTCAGTCATCATTTATGTAAGTTTGTATGATTGTATATTTTCTTGGAAAAGTAATAGAGTCTTTAATATGGAATTTTTGTTTGTATTTATTGAATTATATATTAAAATTAATTCTCACTTGTAATAGAAACGATTGTTTCATGCCTCCGTCGTGTCCCGGTGAACATCCAAGCGTTATAGAGTCATACGTCATGTTGGTGATTTCACAGTTTTTCACCGACGATGGTTTTTCTATAGAATAAAATTATTATATAGAAGAAAATTCCTTAAGCAAAATTCTTGGAAGCTACTAATGTCACTCATTTGATGAAATAGGATCGATGTTTTTTAATTATAAAAAACTTTGTATTATAAATTTTCCTTTCAAAAATAAACTTAAATTAAAATTATATATTTTAAGAATGATATTTAAGGTTTTGAACTTAATGATAAATAAATTCTGTTAAGTTTTTAAATACAAATTAACATAAAAAACGAATAATTAAGTCCGCGGAGACAGTTTTATTTAAACGAGTGAATTTTAACATAAAAAGTAGTAAACATGTATCTTGGCGTAAAACTTAAGATACACTTAATTGGTGTCCAACTGTGAGACAAACTGCACGGGAGGAAAGATCTTAATTAGATTTCGTACAGAATCTCAGAAAAATAAGTCGAGCGGATTTTATTCAAGAATTTTACTATCTCTTTTTAAGATAATTACTAAGCTCTTAAGGAAATTGTAGCTTCTTTATTCAAACCGAATAATCTGATTATACGATTTTAAATATGAAATATTTTTTGTCAAAATCCTTTAAGAAAATAAACCTGAAAAGGGTTCCCAAAGAAAAATATTGGACAGCGAAAGATTGGTCCATTATGATGTGATTAAAAAAATAACTTAGATTTGTGATAGAAAATTGGTTTTATATACATAAAAAAGGGTTTAATTTTTAGGTGTTTGCTATACCCAGTGTGATTATTTTAGGTGAACAGTTGGTGAAGCCTTCAACCCTTGATCCGATTTTCTTCAAAAAATGTTATTGTCTTGAAAATAACTAGCCGAAATCGACGCAAGTGGAGTCACAGTAAAATCTAGTATTAAAAAAATCTATATTTACCAGCGGGTAGTATGTGAAACAGGCAAGGAGTGTTCTGTCTTCCTACAGAATTCGTACCAGTGCATTGAACCCAGCCGCAGTCAGATGAAGTGTTAACTGTATACAAATACCTTCCTGTGGAGATATATAAGCTAAATATTATCTAAAATAGATACAGAATTGAATTTACTACATCACAGATTTGGCTGCATTAAGTTGCCAAATTTATTATTTAACGAAAATAGTTTTTGTTTCAATCAAAATACTTTGTAAATTAAAATGAAGTAAAAATAATATATATTTTAACAAAACATTAGTGAAAGTTAAGATGTCTTTGTAACCACATAATAGACAAAAAGTTATTATTTTTTATAATTTATAGACGTCTTTTATCACTTATTTTATTTTTTGATATAAATTATTAATTAAGTTAATATATGTAAATTTTACAATTTATTGGACTTATTATATATCTACGACTAATACTTACCAGGATTATTCTGTGAATTTGTTGAAAAGGTATTGAGTTCTAATTTAGTTTGAGTACTGCTATTAAACCACCATTGATATGTCATCGGTTCCTGTGAACAGAAATTATATCTTTAATGAGATCTAAGATTTTCTCACGTTTGGATTCAGAAATTGGATACTTCATAGAATTTTGTTTTAATTCTAATTAAATTAATTCATTATGAATTCCATTTACAATATTGATTATATAAGAATATATAATTTACTTATAAATGTATGTTTAAAGTAATCCTATATTGTATAACAATGCAATCAAATTTACAATGACGTATGCTGATAAACAAGTTGGAAAAGCCTTACAAGTTTTTCGTAATCTGAATTTTCTTTATATATTAGATAGCGCATCAGAATCTCAAAGTTCACAGCTATGTTTGATCCGCAGTACCACCGGAACGTTTAATTATTCTAAATCAAGAAGGTGATGAGATCAAAGGCGGAGTACTCGGTCCATATGATGAGGGGACTGAAGTCAATCTAACTTGCGTTGCCGTTGGAGGTGAGTAACTTTGATAGATACTGTGGATCAGTTGCCTCACTGGCGATTTGTATTCGATATGCTAAATCTCAATTTATGATTGGTTCTATACATTCTCTTCAAACTTCGATAATACTGATGTTCTTGTTGCGAAGTTATACAAAATTCTAAGTATAATTTTCGTACCAGAACAAACACGACGATAAACCTCAAATATTAATCGCTCCTGATTCTCTGGTGGTAATTAGAAAACAATTCAGGTTGTGGAGCATGCTTACAATAGGGGTCGGAAGGGCCCACCGCTTGCTGAACAATTACCCATATGAATTAAACCAGAGCACCATTGTCTAAATTCGTTTTTACTCCCTTCCAAACGTCACGAACCTTTGTTTTAAAGATTCGTTTGGCGAAAACGTTAAATCTATAGAAGGAAGTTAGGGCCAACTGATAAGAGGTAGCGGTTTTTGATGAAGTCTCTTAAGTTCTACTTCATTAATACGATAAAACTTCTAAACTGCAGAGATTTGTATACGATACTTTTCAATAAAATTCTTTAATCATTTTATTAGTCTCCTATGAAATAATAATGAAAATTTCTACTGAATTATAGAAAATTGATTCGTGTATTGCGACGTCCAATCGAATCAAATTACGACGCTCCCTCTCTGTTCAGAAATATCATGACACGACAATGAATTCACAGTTTAATTAACATCGAAGCAAATTTGCCGTAAATAAATCGAAATGTCTTCAATTGTGCCGCTGTTCTAATTGAGTGCCGCTTTACTTTTTCTCGCAACCTTATACTTTTACTAGGGTTTATGTCAATTTTTTGACGCACTCCAAAGCAACCCTTTGTTTTACGGTTTTTATATCCCTATTCGCAGCTAATTTCCCGTTCCGTGAATTATTTTAGCTTTTCCCCTTTAAAAAGTAGGCAACCCCATGTTTTGAGAGAAGCTTACAGCTTGCTTATTGTATTTTTTGGGTGCACATTATGGTGCACATTATAACCAGAACTTATTTAATTCAAAAATGAGCTGAGTTATTTAGCAAAATGAATGCTTTGTTATTTGATTTAACTAAATTAAAATTTCCGTACAAATAAAGCTAAATCAAAATCTTCTATGTAGTTTTACATATAAATATTTAATATTAAGCACTAGCTTTTGCCGCGACTCCGTCCGCGTGGAATAGTGACTTCCGCCAGATTTTTGGTTCTTCCCACATAGTTCCCGTTCTTGCGGGGTTTTCGGAATGGTCGAGTTCCCGTAGAATTTTCAGGATAAAACCTATGTTTTTTTTTTATTCACAATGAAGTACTCTTAACCAACAACATATTTACTTGTTTATTTGAATAAAGATTAATATCATTATGTTGATACAACTTAAACAAATTATTTCGACCAAATTAGGTACCATAAAAACGGTTTTTGTGAGTTAATCTTAAAAGATAGACATATATTGTCGCGGACTGTTTTTTAGATCATTAAAAGAGCTATTATTCTTTAATACATATTTTTTGTGTATCTTGAACCGTTTTCACAGCGCACGCAACGGAAGGCTTCAAAGATGAAATAATTTCTCCCGTTTTTTACACATTTACCACTATATCTTTGCTTCTATTGGTTGTAGCGTGATGTTATATAGCCCACAGCCTTCCTCGATAATCGGACTATCCAAAACAAAAAGAATTATTCAATTCGAACCAGTAGTTTCGGAAAGTAGCGCTTTCAAACAAACAAACTCTTCAGCTTTATAATATTAGTATAGATTTCAAAACCAAGTATTTATTTTTCATTCAAAAATGTTAAAACGGATAATTTAGTAAAGGTATAATTTTGTTATTACAATGATATAGACTCGAAATAGTATCAGTGGTATCAACATACTCGTATATTACGATATCTCAGATTTTCGCGTGTATTCACTTAAAGGAAACTAATTTTGTCGGATAAGTACGTAATAACGATATTTCGAATCCTTTACAGCAACCGTCACCATGAACATAAGAGATAAAAGTGGCTACCTAGTAATAAATTATTTAAAAAAAACTTTATTAAAAAATCATTGAATAAATATAAAAATATCTCAATAGATATTTAAGGCCAGGTTTTATCCAGTCATTTCCGAGGCCTGGTAAAAGGAACAGATGTTTCAAAACCAGTACATAAGACTGCTTCACATAAAAATCATCGTGAAACGCCATAAAGTTACTGAGTCATTAAGTTATTGACCGGACGAACTTTAAATCACAGTTTAATTTTAAGTCATTAGCTTTAAAAAGTAAAAATTAAATGTGCATATAAATAAAAAAGCGATTTAATATGTATATGTTAATGTTTGTCTATAAACTTAACTATTATTATTATATTGTTAAAAAAATATTTAAGCTGCAAGATTAAATAGAGATTTTTCTATTAGTTTGTGTAACAAAGGAAAATGTGAGCTAATTCAGTAATTGAAAATGGTTGAACTGAACGCAATTTTATTTTAAAAGAACTAACATAAAAGAGGTTTTACGCTTTTCAATTTCACCACTCTAATTACGCTTAGGGGGAAAATAAATTGAAAATGAGAGAATATTGAATATTAAAATGGGAATATTGAACTCTTAGGTGGTATAATATTTCGTAATTATAGATAAGGTGTAATTATACTATTTCATACGCGTTTGAAGTATAATCACTTTGCAATATGAATGCCTTAGAAAGACGACATCAGTCTCAAATAATTTATAAGCCTTTTGGACAGTTTCAGAATATTTCAGTTATAATTACGATGAAACTTCACACAATAGTTTAAAGAAATTTTATGTAATATTAAATTGTATTTAATAGAGTACTTTAATTATATCTTTATTTGTAAGTTTTCAGTCTATTTTAGTTATTCATCATAATAAACATATGCCTATGCTATTATAGGCTATTTGTAATTTAAGTTCTCGTTAGTGTCTAAATATAGGACAGTTATTGTAAAGTTTTTGGTTTCATACTTATATAATATATAAGTATATCAAGACCACATCATGAGATCTAAGACATTCACGAGTATTCATTTAAATGTAATCAATATCATTCGTATTAGTACGCGAATTTTATTATTTTAAAATACATAACCCCGACGTGTCGGTTACTTTGCAGTAACCGTGATCACAGGCAGATGGGCATCTCGTCTGCCCGATTCATTTAAAAGACTTTACATATTTGGCCTAAGAGAGGGATAAAGTCTCCAGTCTCCACAATTTCTAGGCTACTGTCAAGGTCAGTACCTATTATTAATTTGCAACGCAATAGCGAAAAATTATTTCAAAATGACGTACTCGTGAATAAAACGATACTTCTGGGTTTCCGTACGAAGATATGGGTTTATATTAAACAAAAACAGATGTTATTTTAACAAATATTGAAATTTATAATCATGACATCGTCTCATTGCTTTAAAAGATAAGAATTTTAACAGTGGTTATGCTAAATCTTAAATCTACATTTTTTAAGTATTTTCGTTATGAATTCAATACATATAACTTTATAAATATTTATACGAAGAAAGTAAGTAACAGTTTTAATACCAACACTCACTTATTAAACTTTGAAAGTAAATAGCTAACTTCAATAATTATTGGATAATCGGAACGTTTGTTTGTCAGCTCCATATTAATTAAACCTTAGCGCTTTTTCTCTATTCCAGCTTAGGAATAAAATTAGAATATTTCATTTGAAATTTCCCGTTCTATGAAAGATATTAAATATTTTATAAAATTACATTTTACGAAATACAAGAATCTCTATATACAAATGTGTTATGTTATTTCAAATAATAAAATACTATTTATGTTTCATTAAACAAACCGAATTTAGAAAGGTAATAATCGATTCATATAATTTATTTGTATATACAATATGCGAAACATATTTTAATATCCACTGTGATATAACTATCCAAAAATACTTTCTAAGCACGAGATTGTATATGCTTCAAAATCAAATATATGAAAATAAACTAGCACTGTTAAGGTTAAATGTTTCACAATACGATACTGTATATTTAAAATACACATTTTAAATACGCATATGATAAATATGCTTGTTTTCAAGTAAATTAGCTATTAAGGTGATTATAGCGTAACATCATATGATTTGAAGAGTAAATTCGTTATAAATGAAACTTATATTTTCAGATTACTCTCGTATTTTATTATTTCAAAAAACTACACACTCTATGTTACGGTTACTTTTAAGCAACCGTGATCACGAGCAAACGAGATGTCGCGAAAATATTACTACATATAATTAAATGATACTCGAGAAAGTCTTAGACCTCATTAAGTTATTTTTTTAAATTATATAGTAAAGATTTTAAATTAAAATCCCATATTTAAATGCAATAAATTCATTAGAAGCAAATAATACTAATCAATAGCCAGCTACTATTTAAAGACACGTGAAATGTCAACGGGTCTTAAAATATTATGTTCCGTGTTCCAGTTCCCATAGAAATTCAACAAAAAACAAAAAACAAAGGACTATTATTACGGATTTAAAGCTTGGTGTAGATCGAGATTGCCTTTGATGGATTGCCATCAGCCTATCAGACGCCCACTGCTGAGCAAGGCCTCTTTCTCACATGGAGAAGGTTTGAGCATTAATCACCATGAGGATATGAGGATTATGAGGTATTTATTTATATTTATATTAATTTAATTATATTCATTATTTGTTTAAAAAATGTTAGAAAATTGTATCATACATACATGTATGATACGATGCCGATATTGAGAAAGAAAGAAGGGCGTTGTCTGTGAGGGTGAATATGCTGGCTCGCAGGTGAATATGCTGGCTTCGACGAACGTGAAAATCCCTTTGTTTAGAGCCTACTGCACAAGTTTCTATTTATCCAACCTGTGGGTCAGCTTTTCACAGAAATGTTACAACGACCTTCGAGTTCAATATAACAATGCGTTTAGGGTGTTGCTGGGGCTGCCTCGGTTCTGTAGTGCATCGGAAATGTTTGTAGCAGCGCGGGTTAACTGTTTCTTCGCTACTATGCCCAAAAAGTGTGGCTCATTACTACAGAGACTACGGAGCAGCACCAACAGCATCCTAAATATGATATGTAATAGGCTAGTGCCCCATCTCTAGTGGGATGGTGAAGCAATAATAAATACTAACAGAGTTTTAGTTTTATATTGTTACTAACAAATTGAGTCTTGTGTTACTTGAATTTTAAATTAAATAAATAAATAAATAAAATATATGAAGAATAAAAAGATTTTAACCCAAATATTGAAATTGTTTAATTAAAAATTAAATTTAAGTTTTAATATTTGTATTAAGTATCATGTACTTTAAGTATATGTATGTACATTGCATTAATTATACCAAATACTTTAATCAAATAATATTGTATTGCTGTTTTGAATGATAAAAATAATATTCATCTGAAACCATTGGTGTAAAATTGTTTTTGGAGATAAAAATAATGTTTTAATATAAAGTTGGCTATCATAAATTTCACTCTGCTAAAGAAAGTATTTACACATATACACATATTTATTTTACACATTATTATTATATTTATTTTACACATATTTCAAATCAATTGCTATATTATACAGGGTGACTGGTGAATTACCTTCGATATTTGAGGACGTGATATTTGACCATCATATATGACAAAATAAAAATTAATATACATAACATAAATATTAATAAACTTCTAAGTAAAGTTAACCAAAAGTTATGTAATTAATTACGCATCGTGTGAACACCCTACAGATTTGGTATAAACACACACACAAACGCGTGCGGCGGCGTAGTGTTGTATCAGCACGCCGCCGCACGCTTACACACTTGGAACGTGTCCGCACTTTATTTATTTATACGGAAATTTGGTCAAAAATTAAGTACCTATTTTTTTTACATAATTCGAATGAGAATCATGTACCGAGTATTCTCCTTAAATATTGATAGTAATTCACCAGTCACCCTGTATACGAGCAAAACTATATTTAATATTTTTGAAATGATCAAAATATTTAAGACCTTAATTAATAGATAAAATACTAAGACCAAAATTTAGCTTATTGTTTCAAAACGACTTTTACAAACATAAATTTAAAAAAAACTTATATTTTTTAATAAGAAACGAAATCTATAATGAGTCCTTATTCAGTTAAATCTTTTTTTGATTTCTTTAATCTAAAACAAAACAAAACTTAAAGTGATGGAATATTCTAATATTATTTTTTAATTATACAAGACGAGTCAATGACGAAAGTTGTGATAAAAAAATAAGACCGACTGACAGACAGTCACATCTCGTGTGCCCGTGATCACGGTTACTGTAAAGTAGCCGAAACGTCGGGAGTATGTAGAAACGTAGGGAGAATATGATACTATTAGTGTTGAATTATCAAAACCGTTTATAAAATATAACTTAAAGCTAGGCAGTAGGCACGCATAGCCAGAGCCCATTCCGCACACTTGGCGTTTAATCCATAAATTAACGCGAAGTACGGTGTTTCGTTCCGTATACCATAATACATCTACCATATATAACTATTACGGAACATTTGCATTTAAATACCGGAAAAGTATTAACTAATTCTTAATGTTTTATCTCTGATTGTATTGTTATTCCTCAATCGTTTATAGGTGGAGTTAAATATATATAATTATACGTCATGCAATAAATTTTAAGATAATCGGAAAACTGTAGTTACTTTACAAATACAATTTTTTATAAAATTTTACAGTTTTTAATATGTACTATTAATGAATTTATAAATATATATAACACTTTAATTAAACATCGATAGAAAAGACGTTACACTCTTGACTGTTGAAAAATATTTACTTATGTACCTATTATTAATAAAATATTTATATATATCAAATATATCTTCAAAAAATTTCATATTCATTTAAAAATATATATTCTTTTCAATTACTCAATTATAGTGTAATATAAATTTTCAAAGCACCTAATCTCTGTAGGTAATTATTTTAAAACATAAATTTTTTGTACAACACTTAAGTAGTGTCAACGAGACAATATATGTATTTATATAATTGAGTTTTTATTATGCTATCAGAATTAGGCATGTGTTATTACTTATTAAATAAACTATTATTTATGTATTTCTTCGTAAATGTTGAATATCTATGAGTATAAGAATCAAAGTAACATATCAAGAATATAATAATTATTTCAAACATATTTATAACAGTACCGAATAAGCGTAAACAAGCGTATACATTTCTTCGCAAATCGTTTTACTCACTCATCACATTAATACATTCTTGGAACGCACGTCGAAGGCAGCCCTAGTAGGTTCTTTTCAAATTTGGTTAAGTAGAGATAGAAGCTTGGACAGTGGAGGTGAGCGTTTAACGCGCGTTAGATAATGGCCCCTTAAACCTACACCTGGGTCGCAAGTCCCAGGCACTGTTGAAGCTCCTCTCACTACAACGATGGACCCGACAACCGCACGGTGAATCCATGGAATGCTAAGAGGTTTCTTCTTGTATATATTTACCTAAGTTTTGTTAGTAGCAGCACAGCAGGCGTTGTGCTGGTTCGGAAGGTGGCCCTGGAGCCAAGAGTAGTGGGATCCGACCAGTGTGACGTCACACCCTCCCTGTTATCCAACCTGAGAACAATAAATACGACGATATAAATACATATCGTTTATACATCCATAACTTCTTAAAGATAACTATTTATAAAAAGATCGTTTAATTCTTAAGAAATAATTAATGAAGTAAGACAGTTATATAATTGTTAAAAGTAAACCACAGTAACGTATATTTCTATTTAAACATTTACCTTTTACCATTTTTGGCCTATAATTACGCCAAAAGCATTTTACTTTTAAATAATCAATGATATTCATGTGCTTGTTTTAAACATTAGTAAAATTAAACGAGCTAATATTAAACACTAGTTAAGTAATAAACAGTTATTAGAAGATCGTAAAGTAACATTGTTAATAGTTTGCATTCATTATTCATTGATACGTGGGTTATAAGCATAAATAAAATATATATCACATGTTAACGAACACAGCTGTCATTACAAACAAACCGACAGTTATATTTCAATGTTAGGAGAAGAACACAACGTACTATCTTGTTTGTTATCATTTTAATGACATTAGATACTTGTCAATTAAGTAAAAGCCATTAATTCTAATATGTATTATATTCAAATATTTTAACATACTTTGTGGAATATACATTGTATGTTACATTCATTAAATACAAGTGGCACTATCATTTAAACTGGACCATCAATGTGGACTTTATTTATTATCATAATATAGGGTAGACATCAAATTGAAATTTTCTACAATAAACCAATCATGTGTTATGGCCCTTATCCCGCATACCGACTGTCAGACATTTTAATATCTTAATCAAGCCTTAAAAGGCGACCGTGATCTGAAGATTTGTAACAGAAAGTATTGTGGGATTAACGAATTCAAATGATATTGATATGTATTCGTGATGACTATTTTATTTTTTTTGTTATTTGATTCTATCTAAAACCTAATGGGATCGTTACTTAATAATGGTCCCTTATGGACGGTTTTCTTCAAAATTTTACAAGACGATGACTTTTAACATAATCTAGTTCTTCATGAATATTTCTTCTTCTACCTGGCAATTTCCCAGCTATAGCCAGGGTTTGCCTTACATGTTGTGAAAAGTTTTTGGCTATTTGTTTTTTACGACCGGCCGCCTGCCTGACATCAACCCTCTTTTTGGGAATCAACATTAATCAGTGATGTCCAAATACTCTTAAAAAGTACATATGATTCGGAAAAATCACATTGGTACTTGCCCGGGCCAGGATCGAACCCGCGCCCTCGGCGACGAGAGGCGGGCCCTTTAACCACTGAGCCACCACTGACTTCTTCATGAATATTTATAAGAGGGTAACTATTGAACAAAGTATATATATATATATATATATATATATAATCTTTGTGTAATATATGTATTTATGGAAGAGAAATTAATCAAGTCCATGTAAAAGAACCTTCGCAAGGATATCATATATGTAATATATTAGTATGTATATATTTGTCCAATATTCAGCAATTTCATTGACAAAATTCAATTCGTCATTCTCATTTATTATGAAATCATAATTTACCAAAAAAAACTACCTAATCTCGCTTTATGAAAAGAACTTTTCATATCAATTATTCCGTAAGATAAAACAAACTTTTTCAAACCTCAAATACTTTTTGAAGACTAAGATTTTTTGCTGGAATTAATATTAAATAAAAATTTATTTTAGTTTTTATATTAAAACCTTTCTACCGGTTACAAAAAAAACATTGAATGGTAACTGGTGATCTGTTGTAAAGCAATAAGATTTAGCCTCAGGCTAGACTGAACATGTAATTACAGATCTATAAGCATCCTCACATGGTGAAATGATTGGGATGGTGAAGCAATAATAAATACTAACAGAGTTTTTAAGTTTTATATTGTTACTAACAAATTGAGTCTTGTGTTACTTGAATTTTAAATTAAATAAATAAATAAATAAAATATATGAAGAATAAAAAGATTTTAACCCAAATATTGAAATTGTTTAATTAAAAATTAAATTTAAGTTTTAATATTTGTATTAAGTATCATGTACTTTAAGTATATGTATGTACATTGCATTAATTATACCAAATACTTTAATCAAATAATATTGTATTGCTGTTTTGAATGATAAAAATAATATTCATCTGAAACCATTGGTGTAAAATTGTTTTTGGAGATAAAAATAATGTTTTAATATAAAGTTGGCTATCATAAATTTCACTCTGCTAAAGAAAGTATTTACACATATACACATATTTATTTTACACATTATTATTATATTTATTTTACACATATTTCAAATCAATTGCTATATTATACAGGGTGACTGGTGAATTACCTTCGATATTTGAGGACGTGATATTTGACCATCATATATGACAAAATAAAAATTAATATACATAACATAAATATTAATAAACTTCTAAGTAAAGTTAACCAAAAGTTATGTAATTAATTACGCATCGTGTGAACACCCTACAGATTTGGTATAAACACACACACAAACGCGTGCGGCGGCGTAGTGTTGTATCAGCACGCCGCCGCACGCTTACACACTTGGAACGTGTCCGCACTTTATTTATTTATACGGAAATTTGGTCAAAAATTAAGTACCTATTTTTTTTACATAATTCGAATGAGAATCATGTACCGAGTATTCTCCTTAAATATTGATAGTAATTCACCAGTCACCCTGTATACGAGCAAAACTATATTTAATATTTTTGAAATGATCAAAATATTTAAGACCTTAATTAATAGATAAAATACTAAGACCAAAATTTAGCTTATTGTTTCAAAACGACTTTTACAAACATAAATTTAAAAAAAACTTATATTTTTTAATAAGAAACGAAATCTATAATGAGTCCTTATTCAGTTAAATCTTTTTTTGATTTCTTTAATCTAAAACAAAACAAAACTTAAAGTGATGGAATATTCTAATATTATTTTTTAATTATACAAGACGAGTCAATGACGAAAGTTGTGATAAAAAAATAAGACCGACTGACAGACAGTCACATCTCGTGTGCCCGTGATCACGGTTACTGTAAAGTAGCCGAAACGTCGGGAGTATGTAGAAACGTAGGGAGAATATGATACTATTAGTGTTGAATTATCAAAACCGTTTATAAAATATAACTTAAAGCTAGGCAGTAGGCACGCATAGCCAGAGCCCATTCCGCACACTTGGCGTTTAATCCATAAATTAACGCGAAGTACGGTGTTTCGTTCCGTATACCATAATACATCTACCATATATAACTATTACGGAACATTTGCATTTAAATACCGGAAAAGTATTAACTAATTCTTAATGTTTTATCTCTGATTGTATTGTTATTCCTCAATCGTTTATAGGTGGAGTTAAATATATATAATTATACGTCATGCAATAAATTTTAAGATAATCGGAAAACTGTAGTTACTTTACAAATACAATTTTTTATAAAATTTTACAGTTTTTAATGAATTTATAAATATATATAACACTTTAATTAAACATCGATAGAAAAGACGTTACACTCTTGACTGTTGAAAAATATTTACTTATGTACCTATTATTAATAAAATATTTATATATATCAAATATATCTTCAAAAAATTTCATATTCATTTAAAAATATATATTCTTTTCAATTACTCAATTATAGTGTAATATAAATTTTCAAAGCACCTAATCTCTGTAGGTAATTATTTTAAAACATAAATTTTTTGTACAACACTTAAGTAGTGTCAACGAGACAATATATGTATTTATATAATTGAGTTTTTATTATGCTATCAGAATTAGGCATGTGTTATTACTTATTAAATAAACTATTATTTATGTATTTCTTCGTAAATGTTGAATATCTATGAGTATAAGAATCAAAGTAACATATCAAGAATATAATAATTATTTCAAACATATTTATAACAGTACCGAATAAGCGTAAACAAGCGTATACATTTCTTCGCAAATCGTTTTACTCACTCATCACATTAATACATTCTTGGAACGCACGTCGAAGGCAGCCCTAGTAGGTTCTTTTCAAATTTGGTTAAGTAGAGATAGAAGCTTGGACAGTGGAGGTGAGCGTTTAACGCGCGTTAGATAATGGCCCCTTAAACCTACACCTGGGTCGCAAGTCCCAGGCACTGTTGAAGCTCCTCTCACTACAACGATGGACCCGACAACCGCACGGTGAATCCATGGAATGCTAAGAGGTTTCTTCTTGTATATATTTACCTAAGTTTTGTTAGTAGCAGCACAGCAGGCGTTGTGCTGGTTCGGAAGGTGGCCCTGGAGCCAAGAGTAGTGGGATCCGACCAGTGTGACGTCACACCCTCCCTGTTATCCAACCTGAGAACAATAAATACGACGATATAAATACATATCGTTTATACATCCATAACTTCTTAAAGATAACTATTTATAAAAAGATCGTTTAATTCTTAAGAAATAATTAATGAAGTAAGACAGTTATATAATTGTTAAAAGTAAACCACAGTAACGTATATTTCTATTTAAACATTTACCTTTTACCATTTTTGGCCTATAATTACGCCAAAAGCATTTTACTTTTAAATAATCAATGATATTCATGTGCTTGTTTTAAACATTAGTAAAATTAAACGAGCTAATATTAAACACTAGTTAAGTAATAAACAGTTATTAGAAGATCGTAAAGTAACATTGTTAATAGTTTGCATTCATTATTCATTGATACGTGGGTTATAAGCATAAATAAAATATATATCACATGTTAACGAACACAGCTGTCATTACAAACAAACCGACAGTTATATTTCAATGTTAGGAGAAGAACACAACGTACTATCTTGTTTGTTATCATTTTAATGACATTAGATACTTGTCAATTAAGTAAAAGCCATTAATTCTAATATGTATTATATTCAAATATTTTAACATACTTTGTGGAATATACATTGTATGTTACATTCATTAAATACAAGTGGCACTATCATTTAAACTGGACCATCAATGTGGACTTTATTTATTATCATAATATAGGGTAGACATCAAATTGAAATTTTCTACAATAAACCAATCATGTGTTATGGCCCTTATCCCGCATACCGACTGTCAGACATTTTAATATCTTAATCAAGCCTTAAAAGGCGACCGTGATCTGAAGATTTGTAACAGAAAGTATTGTGGGATTAACGAATTCAAATGATATTGATATGTATTCGTGATGACTATTTTATTTTTTTTGTTATTTGATTCTATCTAAAACCTAATGGGATCGTTACTTAATAATGGTCCCTTATGGACGGTTTTCTTCAAAATTTTACAAGACGATGACTTTTAACATAATCTAGTTCTTCATGAATATTTCTTCTTCTACCTGGCAATTTCCCAGCTATAGCCAGGGTTTGCCTTACATGTTGTGAAAAGTTTTTGGCTATTTGTTTTTTACGACCGGCCGCCTGCCTGACATCAACCCTCTTTTTGGGAATCAACATTAATCAGTGATGTCCAAATACTCTTAAAAAGTACATATGATTCGGAAAAATCACATTGGTACTTGCCCGGGCCAGGATCGAACCCGCGCCCTCGGCGACGAGAGGCGGGCCCTTTAACCACTGAGCCACCACTGACTTCTTCATGAATATTTATAAGAGGGTAACTATTGAACAAAGTATATATATATATATATATATATATATAATCTTTGTGTAATATATGTATTTATGGAAGAGAAATTAATCAAGTCCATGTAAAAGAACCTTCGCAAGGATATCATATATGTAATATATTAGTATGTATATATTTGTCCAATATTCAGCAATTTCATTGACAAAATTCAATTCGTCATTCTCATTTATTATGAAATCATAATTTACCAAAAAAAACTACCTAATCTCGCTTTATGAAAAGAACTTTTCATATCAATTATTCCGTAAGATAAAACAAACTTTTTCAAACCTCAAATACTTTTTGAAGACTAAGATTTTTTGCTGGAATTAATATTAAATAAAAATTTATTTTAGTTTTTATATTAAAACCTTTCTACCGGTTACAAAAAAAACATTGAATGGTAACTGGTGATCTGTTGTAAAGCAATAAGATTTAGCCTCAGGCTAGACTGAACATGTAATTACAGATCTATAAGCATCCTCACATGGTGAAATGATTACATAGTTATTAAATATAGAAACATATAGAATGATATACAAATTTACACCTAAACTTTTGCGTATTAGGACATATATTTTGTAATCTATATATTCATTCCATTATAACATTTATTACAAAGCCATTAAGTGTCATATAATCTGAGCATAGTAATTCCGGAGCGAATTTCGGTCGCGTCAGACAGAAAGTTTTAAGGAACAATAATTTTCTTATGGATTTATGTTAAAATTTCATGGATGCGAAATCTTCGGATATAGTAAGGGCGGTTAAGGCGGAATAACATTTTTATGTGCTACTAAGAATTTGATAGCGTTGGTTGTGGTGCTGAATTTTAGAATCGCTAACTGTTGAACTTTATGAGAACTCTGCCGCAACGTATTTTGTTTTGTATAAGTCGAGAAACGCAATTTGGATTCAAATGAAACTTATACTTTTCGTATGTATTACGCGATTTTTATTTTTATCAAAAACTACATACTCCCGACGTTTCGGTTACTTTACAGCGACCGTGATCACGGGCAGACGAGATGTCGAAAAAGATTAGTTTCATTTAAATGAATACTCGCGAAAATCTTAGATCTCATCAATTTGGATTTCACATTATATTATGTTGATATTTAAATTTAAATACATACATCTCTTAATATACTACAGTGATTATAATCTTATATGGATGTACGGTATATGTGGGCACAAGTATGAAATGACATTTACCTAACAGTTGGTCAAACTGAATCCTTCACGGGAAATCAAACGATTGATCGGTGATCCAAACTAAACATTGAAACGCACCCAAGCGAACGCAAGGGAAACATATTTAGATACTGTTTCAACAACTTAATATAATAGTTAAGTTTAAACAAAATATAAAAATAATTAATATACTATCGAAGAATAAAAAAAATATCCACAATCATAAAATAATATTCATATTATTTATAAGCGAAAATTTACATTATTACAAACCTGTATTAGATTGACCCAAAGCTTATTAAATCTAAGACGAATATCTTGGATCTCCAGACTAAGTTAATCTTGACTAGTTTGAGCAATTAGATGCAATTAAATACTAAGCAAGCCATTAATACCATAATTAATTACATAGTAGTAATCTAATGAAACTAATTATGTAGTTGAAATATATTTAGTCATACATACAAATTTATTAATAAAATTAAATACAGTGTAATTAAAGATATTTGACGATTCATTATATACCTATATGGACTGTTGTAACTATTTAAGAAAATTAATTTTGATAGTAAATAGATTTTTTCGTACTAATTTTTGCATGCGACTTCGTCAACGTTAATTTAGGAATTGGTTATATATATATCTATAGCTAACCGGGCGAGCTCTATTCCGCCCTAGAGGCCATTAATAACCAGATATATGAGTTTATTCAGTTTTCTTTTCAGTTTCAATCGAACAGAATTCATTATCCTATGCCCGTCTCCTGGTTGTTAGCTACTTCCCCACAAATTTACAGCTAAATTCATACATTCATCATTCTTGAGTTATACATAATGTAACTAACACGGCTTTCTTTTATATATATTGAAAATATAAATTGTTAAGAGTAATGTTAAGTTTATTGATAATATTGAGCCATATTTCTGTATATTTGAATTATGATTTCATAATTTATTGTATTCACCGATGATAGCTACTGCCTGTTAAAGAGAAATTAGGGGTCTATTAATTGCAAGGAGACAATAAAATTACACCCCGAGGAGATAGATTCATTTGTATCTATGAAAGGAAAATCATTGGCTAACGCCGATTTTACATATAAAGATAATCTGAGAAAGAATTACAAAGACATAACATTTCTTACTTAATTGAATAATTGAAATAAATTAATTGAAAATTCAACACAAACCTTTCTGTAGATTGAATTAAAAAAATATTAATTAACTAATTGTATAGTATTTAAATTATTATAGCTATACAAATGTTTTATAGATGTATGTGTATACATATACATCTATAAATAAATAGCCTACTAGAAGTGTGATTTGTAGCAACCTGTTTCAAATATCAAATGTCAGTTTGGACACTTTATATTTACAGATACATTTTTCACTGTCAATATCAACACGCTACAACTATTATGAAAGTGCCTTTTGTTCTATAATAAAAGTCGTGTAATAACTCTTGCACTAGGTATTTGAAATATATTTTGTGTACACGTTCTAAATATAGTACAAAAATCTATCGAATGAAACGTAATTATTTATCAATGATTTGTATTACTAAATTAGAAAATATCAGAAATATATACATAATACTAGTCTTCTAGGTAAGAATCTTTATATAAGTTATAAATATTACCATCCTGTCAAATAAATTATAGTTTACAAGTTTCTGTTACATTTGTTTTTCGATATTTTCACATAGAAACTGATCACGGTTTGATTTATCGCCAAACTTTTTCCATAGCTCGTACGTACTTTGGTAACTTCGCTTCAACTTCAAATCAACTGTTAAAAACTACGTATGTAACCAAAACATGACTTTCCATTGTATAAAATTATTTTTATTTCTGGTTGTATACAAATATTTACGCCAAAATATATTTGAAAGAAAAATAAATGCTTGTTAATGGTTACTTGTGTGACGTGTTACGTATTCGTAACTATGAAATACAAACAAATAATCTCTTTTCTTATCAAAAATACCAATATCTTTTCCATAAATTGAACGAATGCAAATAATATTTAAATCTTACCCAAAATTTAAAGAGCTACATCCCCATTTTATATTTGCTAGTGATAAACGTTCTTTTATTTCGGAGTTCATTTCATTCATTCGTGAGATTTATACATCAATAAACCATTCGTTCTTTGTAAGGAATGATTGCACTGTATACCGTTCTTTTGATATCCCTTCCTTTGGGAGCTTTATTGAAACAAGCGGTTTTCACGTTTTAGCAGAGTTTTCAACATTTGGAACTCAAAATTATTATGAAAACTGTAGGTATGGAAACTGTAGGTTGGATGAAGAGAATTTTTTAATGGATTAAGATGAAATATCTTATAAATAAATTATAATTAATAAGGAAAAGCATGTATTAAAATTAAATAATAACCATTCAATTTATTTAAAAATACAGAATCTATACATAGTTTTTTGAATATTTTAATAGTTTTATCTATGTCTTTCCTGATTTATTATGAAAGTTAAGTAAATATTACATGAACACAAGTTTGGAAAATGTCCAAACGACAAATTCTTCTAGTCGTTACTAAAACATGGAGACTTAAAACTGATTGAAAAACCTATTATTAACATCTTGTTCTTCTACTTATACTATCTATTTTCAAGGCGTAAATTTGGTAACTGTTTAATTGTTATACATATATACATATATTATTAGTAGTAGTGATAACTAGTGTTCCCAAAATCGGTCTTGTTCTTCCATTTCTGCAAACCAAGACCACTTAATTTTAGCAAGATAAAGTGTATTGATGCAAGACACAGACCAAAGCTGGCCAACTCTCGTCTTTTTTCTTGTATTTGGGCAACACCATTGATAACATATTAATATAAAAGATATTTGTATAGTATTCATAACGTTTTAGTGGCAATAATTAATTGTAAATTGAAGTTGTTTAAGAAACAAAGACCACAGCTTTTATATCATCCAATTTCAGAAATGTCTGTTAAGATTTGTATGGGTGGCACATTTCTAGGATACAAGTTGTCTTGCGAAAGTATCATGTGAGGAATGAAATGCTCAATTTACATTCTCCTCTGACAGAATTTTATTGCAAAATTTTTTTGTTTAACCTAAAAAATATTCAACTAGTTTTTTTCATTCCGAATATTTTCTCTCACACTGAACATGATTCCCAAATATTCATGTGTACGTAATACTTGACCTCAATATGTTTTAAAATGTATTTCATTTATTTATAATAATGTTCTTAAAAATAATCGTTAATATTTTATTGAATTAAAATTTGGATACAAACAAAAATTAATTCTCATTTAAGGAGTTAAGGGAAGTCTTGATTTTGATCAGGCTTAGAGATAAAATATCGCTCAAGGCATGAGAGGATTATATCTAAATCTGATATCAGAATAAACTTTACACAAACCAGGCGCCATGAATAATCAAATCAAAACAAAGGCAGCTGAGCATGAAGACTAACTAATACTGTTTGAACAAGCGTCAGAGGAACTGGGGCATCTTTATAAACAGACATTCATACATACGAAAAGTGTTAACTGCCTGTCATAGCGGTAATTAACGAAAAATTAAAACACGTCTCTTGTACTAGGAGTTTCAGAGTACTACCATAGGTAGTAGTTCCATTCATTTTAAGGAACTTATAACTTGAATAAAAGTAATGTTTTCAAATGTACGACGCGATTTTTATTATTTAAGACTTCGTACGCCCGACGTTTGGGTAACTTTGCATCAACCGTGATGACGGGCAGACAAGATGAAAACTCCAAAAGTATTTGTTAAGAACTTATAGCTTGTATATACACCGATATATCTGTTCTTGTTTCCTTTATCGAAATTGTATCTGTCAGAGATTTGTATTATGAAATAAGTTATTCTATGTGTATTACATTTTTCGAAAGATATTCTTATTATTATTTTTTTGGTAAATAAATAAATATATAACAAACTATTCTTGATTGTTTCTATTTAATAAAAATGCATTTAATTCTAAAAAGAAAACTTTATTAAGGGTCAGGAAAACAAAAAGACGTCTGTTATTTTATTCGATATATACGTATATTATTAAAATCTGGCAAAAAAACAGACTAAACTTCAGCAAATATCTAATCTATATAGATTTTGTTTCTATTCTATCTAGCAAATATCTAATCTATATAGATTTTGTTTCTATTCTATTAAGTCTATGCCATTTCGATCTTTTTAATATTCAAGTAGGTCTATAACTTGTATTGATGTCATAATGTAAACAGAGTTCAATTTAATCATTAAATTAGTGTTAATGGAAAGTTGTTATTCATTAATGTACGATGTTTTTTAAATGAAACAAAATAATTTGATGGAACTATGTACTTTAATGTATATAATATATATGTAAATAATTAATGAAGATGTTTATTTGTTTTTTTTTTTAGAAATGTATAAAAAAGTGGTTTCATTTTTATTAAATAGAAACTTGAATTTGTATATAGTATATATATAATATATATAATATGTATATATATATATATATTTAAGTAAAGTTTTAATTAAATGCTTTGTATTAGACAAAACTATTAAAGAATATATGTATAACAAGGTAAAGTTAAAATAAATACCAGTAGAAATATAGACTATTAATTTTTAAATTTCACTAGTACAGTCTTATATACTTTTTAACGTTTCTACACTATGTATGATTCTGATAAGTTATTTGGCAAAAGCGACATTTAATTTAATTTTAATTCATATGTTTAGGTTGTAAACTAGTAAACTTAGCTTTACTAGCAGTAAACTAGTTTCATTTAGTGAGCTAATATATCCTAAAGATAGGTAACCTTTATATAGAGTCGATAAACCTCTTGAAAAAATTATTTACGCATTCGTATTTGCTTTATAGTCCGTGGTGGCCTAGTGGTTAAGGGGCCCGCCTCTCGTTGCCGAGTGTGCGGGTTCAAACCTGGCAAGTACCAATGTGATTTTTCGGAGTCATATGTACTTTCTGAGAGTATTTAGACATCACTGACATACGGTGAAGGAAAACATCGTGAGGAAACCTGGACTTTATAGTTTCACAATTATAAGTTTGAAATCACCAACCCGTCTTGAGCAAGCGTGGTGATTAATGCTCAAACCTTCTCCATGTGAGAAAGAGGCCTTTGCTCAGCAGTAGGCGTCTGATAGGCTGATGATGATGATGATGATGATGATGATGATGATGATGATGATTTGCTTTACATAAATTTTTAATAATAAACAATAAATAAATCAATTTATGTATTTATTTACTTTAACACATGAAAAAAATTATCTAAAATTTATTTTACCTTATAAAGCACGTTATGACTTTATAAATGCTTAATATTTTTTGTATTAGCGCTTTTAAATAGGAGCTCATTTTAAAGAGTTTGAAATTGTAATTTATTTTTGATGTTCTAGGTATCGTTGGAAATATATTTTCAGTTATTAAGAAGTCCTTTCTGAAACTAATATTGAAACAGTAAATTAATAGTAACTAGTCCTACAACTTGCACATGATGCTACGTCGGATCAAGTTGAGATTATATACAAGATTTTAGCTTTCAGCTGAAATGGTTGAACATCTACCTTAACATTGACTAGAAAGATTCCACTCAGACAATTTAAATGCTTACATATATAATATTGTAAATTAAATAAAATCTTCTTATAAAAAACTTCAGACTAAACCCACTATTTTTCTGAGCTTTCTTTTAAGTTAAACTAATTTTTGACCGCGACTTTGTTCGATTTGTGTATTGTATTGTGTTTAGAAAGGAATGAATATGTATATTCGATGTAGTAAATGTGTGTCCGTGACATGAATTCATATTACGTACGACGGACATAACGACATTCCGTATCAAGTGTAGGGATAAATGATAGTTCTATCAATATATGCTCATCATATTTTACGCTTACAAACATACGACCAAAATAAGTTACGTTGAACAAATATATAAACGAACAAAGTAATGTTTATACATATATTATATATAGATATATACATGGTATATATTGTTAATACTGATGAATGAAGCTGGAGAATCCATTCGTTTTAGACTAATGTAAGGTAATGTAAGGTAAGGTATAAGTCAGTGGTGGCGTAGTGGTTAAAGGGTCCGCCTCTCATTGCCGAGGGCGCGGGTTCAAACCTGGCAAGTACCAATGTGATTTTTCGGAGTCATATGTACTTTCTGAGAGTATTTAGACACCACTGATATACGGTGAAGGAAAACATCGTGAGGAAACCTGGACTTTTAGTTTCACAATTATAAGTTTGAAATCACCAATCCGTCTTGAGCAAGCGTGGTGATTAATGCTCAAACCTTCTCCATGTGAGAAAGAGGCCTTTGCTCAGCAGTGGGCGTTGATAGGCTGATGATGATGAAGGTAATATTGGTCAGATTTGTCTGTTTGACATAGTGTTTGCGCAGGTTAGCCACACTCCCAAGAGAGTGTAGCATAGGAGATCGTGCTTAATTAAACTTAAATATTGAAATTTGTTATAAGATTCAATATGAAACCTGATCTTTCTTTGATGCCAATGATAGGTAATCAATATTACGAATTGAAAAAGCATTTTAATGAAGTTTCCCTTCTTGTTATGCTTTTCTACTTGAGTAAGTACAAATAATGCTTTACGATTAGACATTTCAGTTCTAATCTTTTTCACTTTTCTTATTTACTATTTGTATATATGTACATGCGTGTGGGTGTGTCTGGGTGCGTTATTCAATAAGCATGTATTAAAAAGAATAAAAGAAAGAACACCTCCATTAAGATAACATCAAACACAAAATTTTAGTAACAATGTATCTTGAATGAACTATCCTTGGAAAGTAATACTCAACTGATATATAGATATAGATGCAATGTTACTTAAGCTTACAATTGAAATAAATTATCTACATATATGTATAGGTATAATCCGATTAAATTAAGCCGCGTTTAATAATAAATTTACTAAGTAGTTATTGAGTGGCGAACTGAATTTATTTGATAATATGTACAATGTATAGGTAAATCTTTATATAAATAAACATTATTGTAAGCTACATAATAAGTGTATAATATATTTTTATGACTTTTGATGTACTTTATGTATTAGGCATTTCGAAATGTATTTTGTATGACAAATGCATATGATTTTTATGGAAGTAATGTGGTCTAATTAGGTCCCTCATTGTGTGGCTATAAGTACACAGACTATAACAGTTAATACTATAACCGATTTAAAAGACAAAGCAATATATTTTAGTATCAAATTTCTTTCATAATTCGGGCATACAAGATTTGAAATATGTTCCTTGATCTTTAGATATAAAGCACGTTACGACCTTAATCGAGTAATCATAGGTAATGGACCAATATTAACCAAATGTCGCCGAAATTGTCTTTCAATTGAAAGAAAACGCATCGAAATTGGTTGATTCGTTTGAGAGCCACGATGCCACAGTACACAGAAAAACTCACACATACACACACACACACCCACGAATTGGTGCTAACTTTATACATCTCTTCTTCTTGCGTGGGTTATAAACGTAATTCTTTCAACAATAGACAGTTTCCTTAAGACGTTTTTTAGTCTTCCTACAACTGAAAATCTATTTCAGATACCAATATCAATGTAAATAATATGATCTATATACAACTCGTTACTTTTCATAGCATTAACTCTGACAAGATAAAGATTAAAGATGAAACAGTTTATAAGAGGGCATAATAAAGAACTAATATTACTTTTAAATAATGAAATAAGGAAAAAAAGTACATCCAAACTATCATTTTCATTCTTTAAAGTTAAGTTAGAATTGGATCACAGTTGATCCAAAGCCAATCCTATTGAAATGACCTGAATAAAATGTCATAGCAATAGAGATTTATCCTTTAAGGCTTCTACAAATAATAAAAGACTTTATATTTAATGTATTGCAATGAATTTATAATATTATTAAATATTTTAAAAGATTCATCACGTGCTAAACATACTAGTACGGAATCCATTTTCTGGTTGGATATAATTTTAAATTCCCTTTGAATTGAAATAGTATTGATAGATGTTTATTATTCGGCTTATTTATTAACATTACGACTGAATCAACAAAAGTTAAGAATAATTTTGTTAACAACATAAAAAAAACAGGTAGGTACCTGACCTTCATACACTTTCAGAATCATGTTTGGAAGTTTCATTGATTATTATAGAAATCATATTACAAGAAGAAATTCCTTCATAAATAATTATGGAATCGCCGAAGGCACTTATTAAATCTACACTCTATGTTTATACTTACGAATATATAGGAGTGTCGTGCCCTTGTTTGTACCAGATGACGAGACCCATTCTATCATCAGGAAGGGCAGGAGTTACGTCACATGGCAATTCCACTGTACCGCCCGTAGGAGCATGCAGAGACTCGATGTTAGCTGAAAACAAAATATATCATCATCAGCCTATCAGAGGCCTCTTTCTCACATGGAGTAGGTTTGAGCATTAATCACCACGCTTGCTCAAGACGGGTTGGTGATTTCAAACTTATAATTGTGAATCTATAAGTCCAGGTTTCCTCACGATGTTTTCCTTCACCGTATGTCAGTGATGTCTTAATACTCTCAGAAAGTACATATGACTCCGAAAAATCACATTGGTACTTGCCAGGTTTGAACCCGCGCCCTCGGCAACGAGAGGCAAGCCCCTTAACCACTAGGCCACCACTAACTAACTAAACAAAATACACAATATTATATATAAATTCATAAAAAATAACTAAAATAAATACGTCATACACTTTAAACGAATAGATTCATATAAAAGGTGTAAGAAATCATTCATTTAACAGCAATTTACCGATCAAAGGCTTAAAGTCGTCACCATCAATTTGTGGCAATCAATCAGACTTTAAACCGCTGCTAAAGATGCGTCTCACTGTTAAAAATACAGGAGTCCATTATTATTACGAAAGATAATGTTAAAACGGTAAGCACTTCTATATAATTTAGTTCAATATATCTTATGATGCGGTTTACTGGGAATCGCTGGAGGTGTATAAAGATCAAATTTTAGTGAGGAATTTGTAATAAGCCTATAGGATCTTCCATACTGGAAATTCCGAACAGATTGTGTTCGATCTGGATTCATACTTTTACATCGAATTACAAATGATATTTCAAATTCTTTGAAAGCGTTTTGTATAAAATTGGGTATTTGGTACCGGATTGTCATTTTAATAGATTTTGTATTATTGGATGAGGACTAAGGATGTCCGAATCCAATGTGCACTCAGCTTTCTTTAGCAAGGCAATTCGAAAATCATGCTCTTGGAAGAATTGCATGAAATCGGAAATTACGTGAGGAACATATGTACTTTCGCACTCAATATAACAAAAACAATATATAAAATTTTAAATTACAACATCTAGTTTAATAGAAGTGTATGTGAATGTTAAAGAGGATCTTACTTTAAATCTCCAAATGTTAAAAGTGAAGTACATATTTCGACCATAACTCTGTTCGGATTAGTTTTTAAAATATGATATCTGACATGCAAACAAGCCATTCAACAAGCTCGCTTGTGTCTTACTGATAGTAAATTGCAATATTATTCACAGATACGGATAAATGTTATTTTAAATATCTTCTAGAAGAAACTATTAACAGAAAGATAAACAATCAAACATTCTTGTCATCAAGATTTATGCGTAATAATATATAAAAAAAATAAACTAATTCCCTTCAATAAATTGTTTCATTTGTGTATACGTAATATAAAAAAAAATTAAAATCACTTAAGTGATGTGTTTTCCAAATGAGACAAGTATTTTTTAACGTTCATGTATTTTTGTATATTTTTTTTATACATAAATTAATTAATAATAATCAATAAATTAGTTTAAATGTGAAAGCACAAATATTTATTTCTTATGTTTTTTTTCTTCCCAGTTACATATATATGTATAAGGAAAACCTAAGCTTTAATAATATTACACTAATTATTATATGACAATACATATTATATGATGTGTATTTGTTTCATATACTTATTTTAAAATTATTATACATATATCACAATATTTCCTTCTTCAATAATGATACATATAATCGTTACGTTTAAACCAATAATAACTACACTTAACAATTAAAATTTTGTTACGATATTATGTATACTCAAAATGCATGTACTTGAAGTTATTAAAATTAAATGTCTCTTTTCCTCAATTTGCACTTTCATTCCTAAACTTACGTTGACACTTAAAGTTTGTAAGTACAAAACTCAAACGCTCCTTATGTAGTCTGACCATAAAACATTTAGTAAGGATAATGATAATATTTGTTCATCTTTTCTGCTACCTATTTTATTATATTTGTTTGAAAATAATACCTTTATACATATGGAATCAGATTTATTGATGTACGCAAAATGGGATTAGACAATCCACTTTACCGGCCGTTGAACTTTAGAATATTTAACCCGTAAATATTGTATTGGACAAAAAATATAAAAATATGTGAACATAAAACAAAGAACAGAAAATATACGAGGATTTTATTCATGATAACATTTTTGTATTTCATTCGTAATATGTTACTGAATTTAGTTTTTCTAATATTACATTTTTGTTGAAATTTAAATAAAATTACAGTTTAAATATTTATTCAACTTTTAGATGTAGTATTGATAGTATATTTGTTTAAGAAATAAGAAAATTGTATGATTTTGGAGTGACAAAATATACTTCTTTTTAATTCGAGATGTAAATATGTTAAATATGTAATAGGTAAATGTCCTGTATATAAATACATATACATATATCTCTAAACTAGTAATTTTCGCGAGAGTACTATGTCAGTTGTATATTCTAAAATAATATACAAACTAGATGGCGCTGCTGATTTAATGCAATAACAATTACAACTTTTTTAGTGCAGTATATTTATTTCTCAACGCAATTCCAACATCAATACAGACGAAGTAAAACGTATAAGCTATTTCTTAATATAAATAGTTTTCTTAAGCAGACAATATTTAACTTATTATTTATTTTAAACAAATGAAGCCCACTATCTACTTAAATGTATTTTTCATTTCAATCTGAGATTTTGATGAGAAGTTATAAATAAAGTTCACAAAAAATGAAAGGAAAATAGTCCTTAGATTGTATCAGAATGCAATTTTTATTTCTAACTAGTTTTGCCCGCGACTTCGTCCGCGTTAATTTCGTCATTAGTATTATAGGTATAGCTGACAGGGCAAACTCTATTCCGTCTTCAATAACCCGGTATTGGTATTTATTAAATTTCTATTCTTTCAATCGAACAGAATGATTGACATATTAGTTAGTTGTCAAGTCTAATGTCAAAAAATCGTTTGTATGGGAAATAGAAAGGGGCTGTTTTTAGGGTTTTCCCGGCAATTATTCCAATTTTTCTCACCTTTTAAACCTTCCCTGGACTTCCAGGAGTATTTCAAGACTAAAATTAGCTAAATCGGTTCAGCCGTTCTCGAGTTTTAGCGAGACTAAGGAACAGCAATCCATTTTTATATATATAGAAGAAGAAGATTAAAAATATACGAGTATCAAGTATTGTACAGCTCATAAGTCAAATGACTACTTCTCTATAATGAATCACTACAGCTGAGTTTTTTGAACAAATTTCTTAAAGCTTTTGTGTATTCAGGAACTGTTTTTTATATTAATTTTACTTTTAACAAACTTTTTTCTATATTGAATAAATTGAAAATTTGTTAGTCATTTTAGTTTATACAACAATTTCTATAAAATATATTCTATAGAGTTTAGTATTAACATAGTGTTGAAAAAATTATATAGCATAAAAATGTACGTAAAATGCGCAATTCACTATTCAAGAATCAAAAATTTATGGAATACGTAGTGAATTATATGTAGTTGGTAAATGTAATTTTATATATCTAAATAGAATTAATCAGAGAAAGAAGTTGAAAAAAAAACAAATAAATTTATTGGATTAGTACAAATTTATGTAACTCAAAAAATATATATATTTTTAAATGCGCCTATTAACTATGTTTAAAATGTTTAATAGCAAAGAAAAAAAATCAGTAATAATTCACTTTACCATAAGATCTTATAATTTAAATGAGGTCCAAACAAAAAATAGGCTTAAAGTGGACGTGAGCCACCGAGAAACATTAAAATACTCCATAAATTAATTCCACATAATCCAGCCCATTTCCATTTAAGATAAAAGAAAACATCTTAACTATTGTTTATAGTTTCCTTTTTATACGTGGAATTCGCTTAAAGCGAACGATAAAGATCTTCGCCACTTAAACAATTACTCGCAAACACGCCATGGTTGCATTATTTGTTAAATTTAAGGGGGTATTTTGATTTGAGTGTTATTATGCAACGATGCATTGTTCTATCAAAGATTACGACCATCTCTTAGCTCTCTTCAAACGTCGATAGTATTTCGAGTTGCCAATAACAATTTTCATAAATAAAATTAAAATATTTAAATGAAGAATCGGCATGTTTGAGATCGAATTATATGAATGATGAAATGTAAATGAAGAAACATTTATTTATATGAATATAAAATGTAAAGTTAAGTAGTGTAACGATTGCAGCAGCCGGCGTTTAAACAACTTTTAATATTTCGTCAATGCAAATATTGAATACGTAATTTTTAAAAGTAAAATATCTACGTAACAATGTCCCTTTTTAAGACATACTTCAATTCAAGTGTCGTACAGACCGAAAGGTGATTTTCAACGCCTTACTTAACTTAATCCGATAAAACTATTGAATATTAATAAAACAAAACGAGCGAAGTAATGAAACAAAAATCCAATATTAAAATACAACCATCACAGCTCCTGATACCTACATTTAGTTATTTCTTTAAATAAAGCTTAATATTTGAACGGTTTAACTTTTTGTAACTTTCTTTGTTAATTATAATACTAGCCGCACTCAGCGTTCTACTGAGTTAACTACAAGTTTAAACAAACTAGAAACTTAATTTAGTAACCCCTTCTGTACTAAGTATTTGACAGCAAAATTACCGGTGCACATAAAGATACAATTCTACCGAAGAAGGTAGCAAGACCAGTTGTAATTATATGTAGCTTCACGGTGTAGACTGTAGAGCCTCGGGGATCTTACATCCCGTTCAAAAGGTAGCTATTAATTGTACATAATATGCTACTTTGCTGAGCTTCATACTTATTTATTTCCTTAATATAAATTATAAAATAATTAAGATTTTGAGATATATAAATTCTTAACAACACAATTATTAGTATAGATTCTATGAGTATTAAATTTAAGCCTATCCATTTCTTTATTATCTTTTGTCAGAACTAATAAAGATTATATAGAATTCAGCTAACTATATTTAAGTTAATATAAAATTGTATAGTCGGTTAATTTAAAAATATATATCTTATTGGTATGTCAAATTAAACATGTTAATAAAATGGAATGCCTGTCGTCGGGGTTAATATAAACGATGCGGTGTTTCATTTCAGTCGCAGTATTGATAAATGTCCATCGATTCTCTCGACCCGACGACCACTAACTCGTATTGTAAAATAATAACTTGTATCAACAGAATGATTATATATTCAAATAACGCTTACTAATGTCAGCTTTTGAATGAGACTTAATTTGTGGATTCAAACTAAAATTGCTACAAAACATCGATAAATTATGGAATGATATTAACGTCACTGTTCTGTCGTTATACTTTGATAAATGGTTTTGAAAGCCGTACAATAAATATTATATCGCATTTCGTATTGGTGCAGTATTGTGTTATAATAGTTAACAATTGGAAAGCAATTAAAATTATATTCATATATAGAATATTATTTTGTTCAAATAAAGTATTTATTCACATAGAAAGATGTATTACTTTATACTGATTTATTTATTTTTCCTAATAAATCTCAGAAGATTGCAGTTAACCAAAATTCATTGTTACTTAAATCCTTTTTATTTCTCCGTATAGTTATTTACATGTCCTTAGGGAAAGTCCGCACTGGCAGCTACAAAGCGGCAGTAACTTTGAAAAGAAATACGTGGATAGCGAGGATTTGGACTATTTTAGTCAATACAAGAAATATATCAAGCTATTTGGATGTTTTCAATATCATATGAAGAATTTTCATTAAAAGATTTTACGGTTTTGTAGAAGCCTTTCAATTGCAAGCTTATTTTTAGTTCCAATCTTTTTATTATTGATTGATGTTTTAAAATTTTAAATTATACATAAAAACGAAAATAGATCAAGAAAACTATGATATAGGAATATTTTGACGAATACCACAACAATATTCCACATGGTTTATCAAGATCAAATCCAACATAACACCCTTATTTGAAATTTAAATTATTCATCTGTTATCACAACCAAACAGTCTCCCAACTGGAAGACAAATGTTCAACTTAGTTTAGGCTATTTAAAATGAATGCCATTTAAAAGCACAGCCTGACAAAATTAGACAATTGCAAATGTCCAATGTTTTAGTTCAGTTTAAACGCGCGAGTAACAATTATATAATGACCTAACTTTAATTGGTCGTTAAACATTAAGCGAATTTGTTCATTTTATATAATAATATTTTACCGGAAAATATATTGTAGTTTGTTTTTGGTCTTGATATTTTAAATTCATCAAACAAGATGCTTCAAACATTAATGTCAGTTCTATAAGAGTCTAAAAAGCAATCTCCCTTTGATATTTCTTGTTATAAAGAAACTATTATTTTCTCGGGGTTCATTTCTGTAAAGAATACTTATAAAGATACAATGTTTTAAAAATGCAACGGATATAGTGATCATCTTAATTTTCTAAAGACACTGTAAATAATGTCGCGTAAACTTGACTCAACCTTGACCAGAAGACCACAACTAAGTAGACCTTGAAATATTCACGCTTTAAGATTTACATAAAAGTTGAAGCTTGATAGTTTTATATAAACAATGAATAATAATTATTATTATTATCTAATATAAGGTTGATAATTGGAATCCAAAACAATATTCAAGTGTAAATTTTTAGTACAAGGACACGATTCAAATGGTACTGAACTAAAAGCGTAGGTGTGAGCCAAAGTTAAGTTTTGAGTTAGAAATTCAACCGTTTGAAATCTGGAAATTTGACGTCAGATGTTAATGTTAATGCGGCTGACGGCTCGCTTGTTTGGTATAAAATTATTTCTTTTGAATCCAACAATCAGTATTATTTTGGTTTACACACGGACGCGTCAACTTCGGGATAATTTCCCCTAACCGGTAGTTATTGGTATCCATAAGTTTTATAGGCAACAAACTAAACTTAAAAAGTAGCACGTAAAACTTCGTAAGGGCATAAAAATGTTTTATGTTCATAGCAAGTTAAGGGCAATCGTAAATAAAACCGCCCTCCAAAGTTTTTTACTTAGGTACGTCTGAAGCGAGAAGTTTTATCGTATTTTTTATTTCGTGGATATTGCTAAAAATATTAATAATAATTTTGAAATTCAAACTAATGTGTGAAGTTTCGAGGAAGCAGAGTTTTGAAAACAATTTTGTGAAACCCAAATGCAATATTCATACTTACGTGAAACTTATGGCCATAAGTAACGTTATGGCAAACTTATTCCGAATGTTCTTAAGAGATAAAATGAATAAATTTTTAACAACATTGTGTGTTGTTGTAATGAAAATGTGATTTCATAGCGTTATAATTAATGAACTGTTTGAGATAAAAGAATACTTATATGTATATAAAAATATAAGGCAGTTATTTCTTTACAAAACAAACTAAAAGGGATTACAAAGAACAAATTCGTACATTTTTTTTAATCAAGCCATACGAATACTACCGAGAGCACGATGTTTGTCAAAATTTCGTCAAGCCTATTATAAGACAGCTTATTTATTAAACTTCATAAAGAACAGAGTAAACGGATGTAAGGAGTAATCTCTTGGCACGTAATTTAACGAGACCCAGTAATGTCACGTCATAGCTATGTCATGAAATTCTCTGGATAATTTGTCTCATGTTACATTTTAAAATTATTTCCTCTTATGAATACTTAGAGTACTAATATGTTTGATTAAGTCATATATAATTTCATTGAAGTCCTATTTAAAATAACATACTGCTAGAACATTCCATGAACTTGTTATTTATCTGCCATGTATAACTGCACTTTTATAATTGAACAAGTATTGCAATGCTATCAAGTTTAGAATAACGAAACAAACTCACTTTGTGCTAGGTTCAAGGAGGTAAATTTTCAAACCATGCAAACATTCTCAGTTACTGCAAATAGGCTAAACTCTACTAGTGCAAATAATCTTCTTGCATAAAACTGCAACGTTTGTGTTGTATGACTAAGTAAAACTTACTCATTGTTATGTAGGATTTACATAATTGATACTTTTTCCTGTTTTTATGTGTCTTCTTACAGTCCAATAAGTAAACAACTGTAATGAAAATTCTGTTCTGGTATAAAAAAAGGATTTTTTGTCTGTTACGGTCACTGATATGTTTAATAACATTTCCAATTTTGCTTCGATGCGAAACTAATTTAATAATACTAACATCTTGGATGTAAGGTCACTGTTTGGTAAAGTAATTTTCTATCCCTCCTAATATTATTTCCTATATACGAAGAATATGATAAGTAGCAACAACATAGAAAAGGAAATATCTGAGATTTGTATTGACTATAAGGAACATATTGAGTTAGTTTTATTATAGAGATATATAGTTCTCGTTTTGAGTGTTGTATGTTGTTTTTTTTCCAAACAAAAAATAACAGGTTCCAATACATTGTAAATTTAGTAGCTGTTTTTATTATTCCCACTAGAAATACAATTCGAAAAACTCTAACAAAAATCTAAAACTGTGATATGAAATAAAACTGTCTATTTCGCCCGATTTTATTTACGCCCTTACAGCAATGAAAAAGGTAGTGTAGAACTCAGCATTTACTTCATATATCTTACGATGGGTCAGAAGGGATAATGTATCATAGGGGGCATCTTTTCCGCAACACATTCTGTCACAGTTATAGATCGCTCAATGCATCATCTCGACGTGTATGGATACCATTTGTATATTATATACGCATAAAATTTTTATAAGAATAAATATATTTAATATTTAACGCCTTTCATTTCAATAGTAATGTTGTATTATCAAAATTTGAGATGTATTTGTAGGAAGTGACAAATACTTGTTGCGATAGTCGTCAAATGAATGTGGTAAAATAAGAAATGTATATGTTGATTATAATCTATTTTACCAATAGCTTCTTTCGCATTTCTTTCAAGTTGTACAAGCAGATTTTCTATACAGAATCAGCAGTTTTCTACATTAAGACCGAGTTAAAAGAAACATGCCGTTACATTTTAAAAAGGCATAACTTTTGCGAATTTGGTATTGTGTAAGACAAATATATAATAAATATAAGAAAAAGATAAAAAAAAATACAATCGAAGTGCGTTTTTGAGTTATCGAGAATAACACCATTGTTAAGGTTTGACACTAGTTAATCGTTATTACTACGAAAACATAATGATGTTGGTATATAGATGGGATGTTACTTAGAGTTCAAAACCATTAGATACTGCTTCAAATATAACTGATATGGTATTAAGGGTTCTCTTAATGTGACAATAAATCAGCAGCAATTGAGTTCTGTCACTTCGAAAGGCATCTGAATTGATATGAAACCGTCGCAAAATAGATTGTCTAATAACAAGCCTGTTAATCACTCAATGAATGCATTTAGTTTCTCTTTATATATTGTATTTGTTTATTTGTTCGTAATAGCTTTTATACACTTGATGATTCATTACAAACAAATCTATTGTGCTGGATAATATTTTACAATTTATTTCTACGTCGTCATCAGCCTATCAAAGCCCACTGCTGAGCTGACTCTTTCTCATATGGAGAAGGTTTGAGCATTAATCACCACGCTTGCCCAAGACGGGTTGGTGATTTCAAACTTATAATTGTGAAACTATAACTCCAGGTTTCCTCCCGATGTTTTCCTTCATCGTATGTCAGTGGTGTCTAAATACTCTTAGAAAGTACATATGACTCCGAAAAATCACATTGGTACTTGCCAGGTTTGAACCCGCGCCCTCGGCAACGAGAGGCGATCCCTTTAAACACTAGGCCACCACTGCCTAATTTATTTCTACGTGTTATATAATAATTATTTATTAATATAATTAATATAAAATACCGGTTAAAGGTCTTAGAAATACTATTTATAGGACACTAACGGCCACAAGCTGATATTATGACAATTCTCATCTCATCAGAACTTGATACTGCGGCTCACCACTCTCTATTCTTAGACGATCTTGTGAACACGAATGGGAAAAGTTTAATTAATTTTCTTATAACCAGCAGACTGGTTATTACTTGGTATTATTCTTGAAGCTAACATAATACGTGTAGATTTTTTACTCAACGGAATATTATTTTTGTATCCATATTTCTATCAAAATAGACGTAGAAAATACTAGGGATATCTACGGGGTGGCCCAGAAAGACCGAAGTGGTGTGAATTCCTTATAACTTTTTTATTATAATTTTTTTTTTCTTTTCTTTTCAGTATTTTGTAAAGAAGACTTGGATAATTTATAATGGAGCAATACACAATTGAACAACGTGCCCAAATTGTTGAAATTTACTTTTCAAATCAACGGTCCATTGTGTTGACTCAACGTGCATACCGTCGTCAATTTAATGTGCGGGTTGCACCCTCTCAGTCAACAATAAACCGTCTGGTTGCAAATTATCGAGAACAAGGAGCAGTAAGGAACCTTCCTGGTTCCGGCAGACACCGAACTGTCCACACGGCTGACAATATTCAAGTGGTACAGGACAGTATTCGGGAGGATCCAGAAACATCAACCAGGAGACGTTCG
This sequence comes from Danaus chrysippus, assembly GCA_916720795.1. Classification (NCBI taxonomy): domain Eukaryota; kingdom Metazoa; phylum Arthropoda; class Insecta; order Lepidoptera; family Nymphalidae; genus Danaus; species Danaus chrysippus. The sequence goes on along the minus strand of CAKASE010000004.1, from coordinate 270,218 downwards.
TCACAACTGGGCCTCTCAAGAACGTCGCTGCAGCGAATTTTGCACACCATAGGATTGTTTCCATACAAAATTCAACTTGTCCAAGAATTGAAACCAACAGATTACCAGCAACGACTTGACTATGCAATTTATTTCCAGCAAAAAGCACAAGAGCACAGCACAGCAATTTTAATTGGCCTCCGCGGTCCCCGGATTTAACCGCTCCAGACTGTTTTCTTTGGGGCTATTTAAAAGGAAAAGTTTATGTTAATAAGCCTAGGACTATTGAGGAGTTAAAAACCAATATTCGAGAAGAAATTAACAACATACCACCGGAAGTTTTGCGAAAGGTCATGGAAAATGTGTTGGAAAGAGCACATTTGTGCGAAGCAGAATATGGCCACCACTTGCGGGATATCATTTTTAATAACTAATCCAAAAATATTCCCCATAAATTTAATGTATTTAAAAAAAAAAATAAAAAAATATCTCTTAAATAAAAAGTTATAAGCAATTCACACCACTTCGGTCTTTCTGGGCCACCCTGTATCATTCTAAAATATCATACAAAACAGAGCTTAGTCACGTTCGGAACAATATTTGCGTATGATAAAAAATCCGCTGTCATACATGTGGAAGTTTATATGGATGAATATTGGTCAATCATGAGAAAGCAGAATACTTTTATTTGTTTACTACAGTTAGTTGATTTATAACATACAATCAGTCTTATTTCGGTTTTATTGCAAAATTTATCATTAGTAAAAATTAGTCTATTTTATATGTCATTGAGTATACACACAGATGATTTCAGAACCTAAAATTTTTATTTAAGACTTTCCCGTCGACGAATTTAAATTAAAGTAAGTTTTTTTATTTGATATACTTTCATATCATCTTTTCGTGATCCTGGCCCCTATAGAGGAAACACTTCAAAACTTCGGGATTATGTACATATAAAATAATATAAAAACGAGTAGTATGCGAAAAACTGTTTAGTTTAAAGATTAAAGTATAAACAATTGTTATGATTATTAACTACCAGACTTCCCACAAATTTAACACTGTAATAATCATCCACAATATTGTTAATTAGGTTTTACAATGTTATCCAAAACAGTTTGCTGGGACGTTGACAATCATTGGAAGATATAAATTGATTATCTGTATAGGAATTACTAATGACAATAGGTGCTTTATATATATTTTTTTGTCATTATATTTTGTTTGTTTGTACTTGTACGCAGATGAAGTCGGGGTGATAGCTAGTCTTTTGATGCAATTACAGTGTCTTAGACTTAAAACTTATAAATATAATTACATATATAATAATAATTACATATATTACGGACAATTTAACATCAAAATATATATGGAGATTACTTTTCAGTTCTACAATAGATCTTTATTAACTGTTTTTTTTTTATTTTATATATACTTATATATGTATACTTATATAATTAAATCTATAAACAAAAGTCTCATGTCACCTAAATGCGTATCTGTACTCTCGATACGGTTGTTTTAATATTATTAAGATCTAAATATAGATGAGGAGTTATTTGACGGTCAATTGATACAGAGCAATGCTCCTTTATCTTAATTGAATTATATTGCTAGTACTTATGTTACACTTTATGATGTTTTTTGTTGCGAATAAAAAGCATTAAATGATTATTACTTATATTACACAATTAATTTCTTAAATTACTATCTCAATTTAAAGGTCTTATTACTGGTCGCTTGAAATAAATAATTAGGTTGCTATTAGTTTGTCTTTCAAGTTTTTATATGTTAATTTTTTTATAAATGTATATGTGTTCATCAGTTATTGATACATTTTATATCTAAAGAATTTTATGTTAGTGTGGGCGACATAAGACTTCCTATAATTTCTTATGTACTTACTGCTTTATTTTAAATTCCTACAAATAAAAATTTGTTCGGAACGGATTATTAAAGTGTTTAAATTGTTTTATGTCTTTGTAAAGAACTTTTGTAGTGATGTAACTTTTTGTAAGAATTATTTCGTCAACTATATTAAAAAAGTTATCTTAATAATATATTTTTTAAATTTTATATATTTCTTTTATTTATTATTTCATTGCTCAGAATTTTGATCGGGACTTAATTGTATTGTAATGTTTTTAAATCAAAACATACTTTAATCAGTGTGGAGAGAGATTTTCAACCTTAAATTAAATTTCATGTAATCATAAATATAATTTAATATAAATACAAGTAATATTTCATAGTTTAAAAGTAAAAATTTCCGTAGCCACTGAGCATTTCATTTGAACAAATATACTTTGAAGGTTTCTCTTGTTAATTTTTTAATTTAGTATACAACAAAAAGAACAATAAAAATTATGCGTCTATAATTTTTTATTTTCTTATATGTTTAGTTTAAATCACGACAGTATATAAACTGGCATATAAATTACAATAGATTTTTTATTAAAAAATATTCATTAAAAATTGTTTAATAATTACGATCTCTTTAATTATTCTATGAAGGAGACATCATAAATCAAATTAACTGAACTATATTTCATAACGGCGTCAACAGAATACATAATAAGGCTTTGCAAATTTTAGTCTCATCTAAACTTCACACCTTCCGTTGGTGCAGACGCAGTCATTATAAAGTTCGGATTATGTACATCGTATACAAACTGTTTTAATTAGGTAACAAACATTTTTAACGACTATTCCGTAGTAATAAAGAGATGTTGCTTGAAAGAATTCCAATACGTGATTAACGATTGTTTTTATTATTTGCTATAAAACATTATTTCGTTTCCCATATTAATTATATCGTGAAATCTTTTAAATTTGTTACGTACCGTTTCTGGTTTTAATTTAAATACTACAAAGCTTTTACATATGTTTAATTGAATATTTTGCATTGAAATGAAAACAATATTGAATTATATTGCATTTTTAAATCAAGGTTATAAATTAAGCAGTAAAACTAATTAATTAATTTAGTCTTATAAATAAGCTTTCTTTTCTATATTTTTTTAATTATTTTTTGCAAACCATAATATATATTAAAAGGCATCAAAGGTGACTCATGTTCAATGGTGTTATTTAGGCCCAGACATTACTACAATTTAACGCCACATTACTTGAAAGTATTACTAATATTATAAATACGAAAGTAACTGTGTCTTTCTGTCTGTCTGTCTGTTATGCATTCACGCCTAAACCACTGAACTGATTTTAATGAAATTTGGTACAGAGATAGAGTTGACCTTGAGAAAGAACATAGGATAGTTTTTATCCCAGACTTTTCAAAGGTTCTCTTGGAAACGCGATAAAACCGAAGTCCACGCGGGCGAAGCTGCGGGCGGAAAGCTATGTAGTATTTCTATATAATGATTAATATTCGTAAATATTGAACTGTTTCTATAATTATTTATTACTATACATAGGTACATCAATCATCCAATATTATATTCATATACATATACATAATTCTATGTATTTATTTTTTAAGTAAGGTTTCATAGTATATAGTTTTTTATTTCAATTAAGGCCTATTCAAATCAAGGAATAAAAAGGAATAACAGCCAAAAAAAGATATACATCAAAGTAAAACAGAACTTTTTTTGCTGATGCATTGATCGATTGGACGTCTCTTCTCGCTAAAGATGAGAACAATAATTGAATTATTTTATATTTACTAGAAATGGTTTAATGTGTGTGTATAAAGGATGGTTGATATAATATGTCGAATATGTACAATATAAAAGGATTATGAATAAAACGATTTCTCGACCGTCTCCTTGGTACTTATATGCAAATTATAATCTAAAGTGTAAGTATAAAGAAATAAATTTAACTTAAGGTTAAGTAGCACAGCAGAATTTATGATATAATAGATTCAAAAAGTATTATGGGAAATGTATGAAGATATGGGATACAAAAAAAACGTACTTATAAAAATAGTTATATTAATAATGTTAAGGATTAGTTTATATATATAAATATATATGTTCATCATCAAAACTAACTTTCTGACTCTCATAATTAAATAGCTATAAATCATATAATATTTAGTCATTAGAATCTAAATAAAATTTGGTATATCGGAATCAAAATAGTTGCTCTAAAGCCAATAAGGGTTGACCGCAAGAACATTGTAAATTCGAACCAGCATTTAACGATCGGTCGTTGTCGTCCCTACCACGGGTTCTCGATTGTAAATATTCGAGGCGATTATCCTCTGAGTTAACAAATAACGTGAGTTTAATGCTAACCGATCGTTGCCAATAACGATACGAATTTATGTACTTTAGTTTAATATGTCCAAAATATCAGCGATTGCGGATTGTGATTCATAATTAAGTAATTTTGTGTTTAAAAGGAAACATTGTAAGTTGTTCCTCATTTCTATGGAAAAGACATTTAATTATTGTGTAGAAACTTATTACTTTAACAAATGGCTTTAAACATTCTTTCTTTCTTTAAACAATTTTTCAATCTCAAATAACCACATCAAGATGTTGTTTTCTTACTGACGTATTACTGGACTTATATTTAATCTTAATATCTGACTATTAAAACAACAGTCTCACGTATATGATTCCTAAAATTATATGTATTTTTATAAACTTCACGAACTAATAAAACAACGGAATTTCAAAATTCCTTACCATAATAATTTAATTTTCTATCAATATAAATCCACCTGTAAAATGTACGGAACATTATATATTTTAATAGAGAACCAATAGTAGTGACGTTAAGTTGGTTATAATTTAGTCATAAATAGCGCAGACAGCACTATCAAGAGGACGACTATCCATGGGGTACAACGTTTCATATTAAAGGGTTTATGGCTCCCGGATCAAAGTGATAACAATTTTTTATTATACAACCCATAAACATTTGTGATGATTTGTGGCAAGTTTAAATATTATATTAAAGTTCGGATTTTTTTGTTAATTACGTATTAAAATGTATGAAATAAATTTTACAATTTCAGGGGAATTTATTTTCGTTGAAAACAAAGAAAAAAATGTTTTTTAATTATAATTCTATGGTACAAAAAAAGTTTTTTTATAATAATATATGCTCTTAAAATAAAGTAGTTTTTAATAGTAATCATATAAATTGCCTTTATGTTTTAATAATATATTTATTCAAATGTTTCATTTGCTATGTAAGGTCCTGTGCGTTGTATTGTACGATCATCTTCAGTTATGCATTGCAAATGTTTGATTTTAGACCAGCATGAATATAATTGCCTTGAATTCTGCTATGTGAAACTGTTATTAGCATAGCCTGCGATAGGTATGCCTTGCTTTTATGACGTCACTAATTAATGTTCTCAAAACTCTTCATCAGAATACAATTACCTCTATTTTAGGATCTATGTTATAAAATATAATTTTAATACAAATTTATCTACCTCTTCTTACCAAACAGCCTGAAAAATCTAATCACTGTTCTTGTATGAACATCTAACATTTGTTTACAGTAATAAAATAAAGTTTTTACGATAGTATTGGTTATAAACAAGATAAATTGATACGTAATTTACCAATTCATATTTATTTCAAAATACTTCTGAATCAAACTATAAAGGTACGAAAAGTACGAGTGGAAAAGTTGAAACTTTTACTATAACGTTGATTATCTAAATAAAACATGTATTTTACAAGTTTCACTTTGAAACCGTTAATAAATAGTAACTTCATCCCCGCTGGGCTAACTCACGGGGTCAGAAACAATTTGATAGTTTTAGTGCCTCTGTGTGACACCAATTTGTAATGTACATTCTACTCATTTAATGCGTATTGGAGTTTAATTTTACCTTTTATGTTTTCTTTATTTTTTTAGAATTACTTGAATGGGTAATGTACAAGAAATGTATGGGAATTATATGTATTGTGTCACTATACTAAAAATACATTATTTTGTATTTAATTTTAATATGATTATATTTTTGAACACATTACAAATAGATAAATATTTGTTATTATAATTTTTCGTAGTTAATAATTATTTTTTAATATAGTTGATATTTAATATGCTTATAATCTTTAAAAACATAACTATTCTTTACGGATAAATCGACAGCGATTTTGTTTATGTAAAAATATTTACTAAATATATGAAAATGAAAATGATACAATAAATTCAGTACAATTTTTTTTTATAATTTTAAAGTAATTAATACTTTCAAATTGTGTAATTCAGCCAATAGCATATAATTATTTGCGACTCCATTGATGCAAATTAAACATTATTAAGAAGTAATCATTAAAACACATTGTAATTGAACTTAAAATTGTCTTATAATTTAATTATTATTAGCATGTATTTGCATGTCACGTACATACACGTGATCGCCTTTGACGTCACTCTAATTAAATGTTAAGACGACCACTCCATTTAACTTTGTATAATTATTATCCAATATATTCTATACTGGCATATTAATTATTGGTTATATTTAACATGACATTTCAGAATTCATGATTATAAAACATAACAAAAATGTAGCTTTATTTTAAAGATGTATATTGTACAGGGTGGGCCATGAATTAGTTAACATTTGAAATAATCATTTAAAAAAAACTATTTGACATATTCTAAAAATTGTTTTATTAAAAGAAAGCTAATTAGTTGGAAATTATTTTTTAAAAATCATATCATCTAAATGACCACCTTTTCTCTTTTTACACTCTTCTAAGCGAGTAACGAAATTTTCGAATACTCGTCCGCACTGAGACCGTGAGATCGTCGATACCTTTTCGCTGATTTTTTCTTTTAGTTGACGTAGTGTATTTGGTTTATCTATGTAGACACGACTCTTTAAATAACCCCATAAAAAGAAGTCAGCTGGGGATAGATCTGGACTTCTGGGTGGCCATGGAATGTCACCTCGTCTGGAAATCAGTCTTTTCGGAAACATTTCTTTAACCACCGGCAGGGACTCGTTGGATGTGTGACAAGTGGCTCCATCTTGTTGAAACCATGTGTTACGATTGTAGTCAGAAAATTCCAGTAGCATCGGTGCCAAAAACTCCCGTAACATTTTCACATACCGAGTAGAATTAACAGTAACTGAACGGCCGTGAGAATCTTCAAAAAAGTAGGTTCAATTATTCCTTTTGCTGAAATTGCAGCCCATACAGTTATCTTTGGAGAATGAAGTGGCCTTTGGTGTTTAGCTTTAGGATTGTCACTGCTCCAATATCTGCAATTATGTTTGTTTACATGTCCGTTAAGATGAAAATGGGCTTCGTCAGAAAATAAGAGGTTCTCAAAAGTACTGAATCGATCTAGCATTGTTTCAGCATAGGACTTGCGTAAATTTAAATCATTAGGTTTTAGTTCCTGCACCAATTGGATCTTATACGGATGCAATTTCAAATCTAACTTCAAAATACGGCGTTACGATGTGTGGGATAATCCTAATTCAGCCGAACGTTTGCGCGTCGATAAACCTGGATCACGTCGAACAGAAGCAGAAACTTGCTGTACGTTCTCTTCGCTCCGAGAAGTCCGTAGGCCGCCGGTTTGCTTTACATTTAGTGTAGATCCCGTCTCTTCGAACTTCTTCACCCATTTCTTCATTAAAGGACCACTCGGACACTGACTTAAGTCGTGTAAATCATATTCATCACGAAATAAGCGTCTCACAGAAATAAGCGAATTGTTGTTTAAATAAAATTGTTTCACACAGTAAGCGCGCTGCGGCCCCGTGAAGCGATCCATTGGTACAAAATTTCCGAGAAACGAGCTAATGACAAGACCCCTCCCCGCGCCCCGCGCGGCATTTATTTGCGTAGGGTATTAGATTCAAATGTTAACGAATTCTTGGCCCACCCTGTATATAAACTATGAGAAAAGTTGCCTATAAAACTAGCTATCTATGTTTATAATATTATCTATATTAATTAATTAAGAATTAAAATAAATGAAACAGTAATAAAAATCCTTTATAATTAATCAATTCGATACACGCCCATTAATCATATAGTAATTTGTTTTGATTGTACTTTAATATCACAGCGAAAGAAGATTTATAACATCGATGCACGAGTAATTGGACGGAGACAGGGGTGGTTAATGCGTTTTATGAAGGAGACTGATTAAAAAAGATAAGGAAACTACCATAATATAAATACTATCAAGTTTAACAGTATATTACTATTTAATTAAAATAAAATTGTTACCTTACATCTTTTCTTAATAATAAATATTAAATATATTCCAATGAGTTGAACAACCCTGCACCACAAACGGCTTGTTCTAAATAGGGACACCTGTAGCGCCGAATATTTTAATAGTTCTACTAACTAATGTATTATTCGGGATTCATGTATTTTAAATGTTATGTTATAATTCTATATATATACATATACATATTTTCCAATGTTATATAAATTTTGTTATTTTCTTGAAGAAATATAAGTACCTACATTATGGCCTAAAACATCTAGAACGAAAATTTATCTAGAGATCTGGTACTGGTATATATATGATTTTTATCTTTGGAGACATTAATCTTTTTGTCAGTATAGAAATACTTAAAGAATAAAATAATTAGACCTTTTCATTTATTAATGCCAATTATAATTCTCTATGTATACATTTTGTGTAACAATCTACTAAATATTCAACGGTGAATAGAAACTATTAATGAAGTAATAAAGAAATAGGAAAGTCATCTTTAAAACAATATGCAACCAACCGCATGACTATTTGTCATTTTTAAATATGATAAACAGTCATGCGGTTTTTTAAATCATGTGTGAATTTCAGTCAACATATAATTGAACATACGAGTATATGTAGAATGAAAACAATATATTAAAGTCCCAAAATCAATACCAATCATACAAAGGTAAGTATACAAAATAAAAGATGCAATCACCATCGGCCTTTTCTCTCTGCTTTAATTGCACAGCCGGTGCAGATTGGCACTTTCCCATTTGGTTTTTAAATAGGATTTTTTTTTACACTGTAATATTGAAGTGGAAATCTACTGCGATTTTATCTGTTGTCAAATGACAAATGGAATTGAGGTATTAAAAAGTCAACGTGAATTCGTCAACTGGTTTGTTGTTGGTAAATTAATGTAACATTCGCAATGAAAAATATATCTTGTTTTATATTTTTAATAATTAATGGATTTTGCGTGGCTCTCAGCAAACTTTCTGCCAAATAAATATGAAGCCAGAGACAGTAAGAGCACTAAGAGGGTTGTTGTCAGGCAGGCGGCTGGTCGTAAAAACAATTAGCCAAAACTATTCACAACATGTAAGGCAGACCCTGGCTAAAGCTGGGAAATTGCCACGTAGGAGATAGTAAGAGCTCTTACTCGGTAAAAACCAATATACAATATTTCCTAGAATACTTCCAAAGTGATACAAAGAACACTTCATCGAAAGATCTACAAAGAATCTTTAGACTCACTCTTCATTTCATTGTCTGGTAAAAGGGAAATGAAATATGCAATTCTTACGCACACTCATCAAAAGGAATCCTTTTGTATGCGGGAAGCTGGCTTTTCTACGTCTGTGTTGAAGCCTTACTAGATTGCTTTTAATAAAATCGTGGTCAACGAAAATCCTTTTGAACCGTCCTTATAATTTTTTTCTATAAAAAATATACAAGTAATTTGTATTTAGATAAATACATAATGTTCGGTGGAATCAAAATATATTTTGAAGAAAACTCATATTTTTCGGATTTATTCATATTTCAACTGTCCGTGATCACGGTTGCTACAAAGTAATCGAAACGTCGGGAATACGTTCTTTAAAAAAATGCGTAGTATACATATATTAGTTTTATTTCAATGGGAACCCGCAAAAGTCTTAGATCTCATCAACGTATATTTACATGAGAGACTTAAATCTGTCACTTTTTACACAGTTCACAGTCTGTCACAGTTAGTCAAACTATACATTCCTTAAATTAGGAACAAACCAACCAAAATTTAAACAAAAAGTTTTGTTTGTGTCGTTGCCTACAATAAGTAAACAATTATTATCAGCCAACCCAGCGTTAGATGTGTGAAATAACATTTTAACGTACAAGCGCCTGGCGAAATAGATAAGGATTTTTACTATTTCGAAACCTGCTTAATCTCAAGTGATTATGAACATTAAATGCTGGATATTTTTTTCTTTATATACAAATATACTAAAAAGTAAAATAATTAACTTAACATGATATTAAATATATATAAGATATTTAGTATATTAATTCTATAATTTCTTTAAGAATTAAACCTCAACTATTCCTATTCAAAACATAATATTACACACAATTTGTGAATGGATAATACTTCGAGCAAAACTATTACAAATTGATCCGTATAGAAAAAACGATATCATATTTTAAGAACTGCCAAACGTTAAAACCTTTTTTATTTCACCGAAAACATGGCACGAAAGAGGTCGAACAGGGAAAATTATTTATTGTTTTGTGGATCCGATAACAGATAAATGAACGTTATTGGTTGGTAAAATCATTATTGATTCAACATAGAAATGAAGCAGGAAATATTTCGACTTATATTATTACATTGATACGTTCTCCATTCGTTTATAATGTTACTACTAGTTAAAAGAATTTTTGGTATAAAGAAAAGATCTAGTTATATTTGTATTATACACAAATAGTAGATAATTGTTCAATACCATGACAATATATTATATTTTAATGTATACTGAATTTATATATATGTATAACAAAATTAAGTACATAATGAGTATTTATATTTGTATTTTGTATTAATAAACATTCCTTATATTTAACTTTTTATTCAAAATATATTAAATATTGTAAACACGACTAAAACAACGTTTCCTAAAAGAAACTAACACGACTTATCGCCTCTAATACCCTACGCATACTAAATTTTGTAAAATTTTTCTTAGTTCATATTAAGACAATATTAAGAAGAATTGCTCGTTTTTATTATGTATGAGATAGATAAATTACATCTTTTACTGAACAATAAAAGTAAAAAAAGAATATATAACGTATTAACAAAAGATTAGTATTTGAAAAACTGACATAAACTGACATAACTGTTTATTCACTTCGAAATCTCTGAACATTAATCAAATGTCACATTTCATAAAACGTTTTATATAATTTTTATGTGACTGAACCAGAACATATAAACAGTGATTTAATAGATGAGAAATATAAAATTAATACAGTAAGTTTATATCAAACTTACTCAAAACTTTAATTACTTTATCAAAATTTTAATGCGATTTAGAAAAAAATTACTTATTCCAACTTTTTAGAAAAATTTACGAACAATTCTTTCTATAAATTAAGTTGAAAAATATATATTACATACATATAAAAATAAATATATATTTGTCTGATTTCCAAGTAAACCGTACCAAAAGCCACATCAATAATCTCCCACACACCATGCGATTCCAAAAAAGGGCGCTCACAAAACTCATTGTTCTTTATTTTAAAGATAACTTCACTACAGCTCTTTATGAGATCGACCCCCCATTGCGTTAAAATTATTAGTCTCTACAACAAAGGCTCACTGTGTATCATATGAGAATATTTTATATTTCAAACAGGATAAGTATTAATTCATAAGAAGGTTCTTTAATAGATGTAATTAATCTATAATTTTAAGAAACCTTTTTCTACCTTGCAATTTCCCAGCTTTAACCAGGGTCTGCTTTACATGTTGTGAATAGTTTTAGCTAATTGTTTTTACGACCGGCCGCCTGCCTGACATTAACCCTCTTTGGGAATGCATTAATCAGTGATGTCTAAATAATCTTAGAAAGTACATATGACTCGGAAAAATCACATTGGTACTTACCAGAATCGAACCCGTGCCCTCATGCATGAGAAGCGGGCCTGTTACCACTAGGCCACCACTGACTGAATTTTAAGAAACCTTTTCATGTTAAAGTATCAAATTAATCTTACAAAAGCAACATGTACTTGCTTCTACATATTGTATATAATTGAGTAATATGAATTAATCCAATGTTTAATAGGTACTAATACTAATGCACAGGTATGCTTGTGGGTCTTTGTAATTCGATCACGCAAAAGCTACTTAACTGATTTAGAATTTAGATATTATAATTATTATAGATGAATTTACTACATATAGATTTCGATATAAATTCATATTTACTTCTTAATCAGCTTAAAAATGTCTTTCTTTAATATTATTTTTTTTTCCTAATTGTTCATTATTATACTAATTTTTTTTTTGGAAATATTAATATAAATTTGTCAGCGACCAGGATCCGAATTAGCGATTTCGAGAATATTCTCCCAGTAGTTTTTGTAACTCATCTATAGTATTCTGACACGAATTAACATATGTACATATGTATATACATGTATATATGTTTTTCTCCGATGAATAAATCGGTGTTAGCGACAAAGCTAAGATTTTGACCTTAGTAACAAGACTGCGTGTCTTTCTCCCATTTCGCTCATGTATATTTTGTCTGACCTTGAAAGAAAAAGATTAGTCTTATCTTTAGATTATAACTGATAGCGCCCGTTTTTTTACGACAAAAAATAAAACTTACATAAAAAACAAGATACTATGAATAAAAACTATTGTCATTTTTATAATATTTCACTACATAGCAAAACAAGATGTTAATGGTTTATTTGGTTGAATCATTTAAGATTTCCTGGTAATATTAAGGAGACTGTGAAAGTTTTTCAATAGGTTCATATTTACCTATGAAAGGAACTCAACTTGTATATTAATCAATGTTTCTTGTGAAACGTAAAAATGACAAATATATGGTACTTAAATTATTCTTAAATAAATAAATTATTCTTAAATTATTCTTATATAAATTCATAACTAAATATATTCTTAATACCAAAATAATTTCAAAAATCTATCGTTGATAAACGTTTTAAAACCATTTATGTCTAACATAACAGTATAATGTGTTTCGACTCGTTTGATCCCAAGGGCTTTTAAAGAGACCTTTTAACATCAAGTACATCGACTTTCAGTTTTAGAAATCAAATATTCGACTAAACTTATTGACTTTGTCAATATTTAATATAACTTAATGATACACAGAAGTAGCAGACTTTATTTTAATCTGGCTTTAAAATCTAAAAGAAATTTCGATAGACGTTTCGTACACACACATTTTTATCTACATATAAATGTGTGTACACAAAACAAATAAACTAATATGTATTTAAGCTATATATCTAATATCGGGCTGATTACGTTTGAAGATAAATCAAAATAAAAAAACAAGCTTCTATATAAGCAATATAAACTAAAAACATTACTATTTTATTGATATCTAGGTTCCGAATACTCAAAAGATTAAAACAAAATCTAGTTCCTTCTTATAATTAACCCTACACACACAAAACAGAACGACAAATCTTCTATATATACATATAAAAATGGATTGCTGTTCCTTAGTCTCACTAAAACTCGAGTACGGCTGAACGGATTTACCTTATCTTAGTCTTGAAATGTGCGTGAAGGTTCAGGGAAGGTTTGAAAGCTGAAAAAAATTGATTCATTTCCGGGAAAAATGAGTAAATTGAGTAAATTGATAAAAAAATTAAGCAACAATTAAACTATCGTGAATAAAATTTCAAAACACCAGCATTTCATTTAGATCTTCTAGTGTTCCTAGATTTACCGCTAGCTTTGAAATTCACTTTACCATTTTTACCAGTAACTATTAATCCAGCACCAACTATTTGATCAAGATCTATTCGACTACTAAACGATTGTATACAACAGGATAATGACATTGCTTATTATTTTCAATCAACATTTCCAAGTAAATTAAATAATTAGTACCGACTTTCTCGTCTTCATAATATAACAGCTTATTGCTGTAAAGCGTAAATAATTAATCCATCATTTTATACATTGATAACAACATTGTTTTATTATTAGAATAATTTCACATAGTTTCCTTTGATTAAGTTAATAGTTAGTTATATATGAACGATGTTTTGTTTGAATACAATTTACATATGACTTTAATCAGCTGACCCGTCTTGTCTTGTTCAAAATAAACTCGCCAGATGGCGTGACTCCAACCCTCGGTAACAGGAGTGGGACGAATTTGTGAATAATTAACCCTGTACTACCAATTCACGTCGATGTTTTATTAATTATCTCTCTAACTCAAACAATCCTCTGGACTAGATAATATTGAATAATAATTTATACGCTTAGGATTTTCGGAAATATTTCCTTTTTTTGTTAAGGATATGTAATTTATATTAATGATAAATTAAAAATGATATATTCAAGTCAATGGTGGCCTAGTGGTTAAAAGGTCCGCCCCTCATGCACGAGGGTGCGGGTTCGATCTTGGCAAGTAGCCAAGTAGTAGTTGTGTTTTTTCCGAGTCATATCTACTTTCTAAGAGTATTTAGGTTAATGCATGTAAGGCAGATCCTGGCTAAAAGTGGGAAATTGCCAGGTAGAAGAAGATCAATAATATATACAACAAATAACAAGATCATTTAGCTGACATTTTCATCTCTTCTGTCCGTGATTACGGTTGCTGTAAAGTAACTGAAACGTCGGGAGTATGTAGTTTAAAATAATCAAATACGTTTCATAAATCCGAAAACGTTAGTTTTATTTAAATGAATATTTACGTCAGTGTTTGAGTGTTTGAAAGAAAACGTATTGTTTAAAATCAGCATATCATTTTTCAAACAAAAAACTACATATGTATAAGCAGTAATATACGATGAAAATATACGATTTAATAAAACACACCTTCATAATAAATAGCTGTCCGACCGTGTCATCCATGAAATTTTCAATCGATCTCTAATGTTGGAATCTTACCAAGTCAGCTAACCCGATGGGTCTTAGTTAACATGAGAACAAAAATGGCGAATCGCCAGCAGTGGAGGGCACTCTAAACTATTGAAGAATAGTTGACTGTCAAGGAATAGAAAATTACATCAGATAACAAGTTAAAAACGATAAGCATTTTTAAAGTGAAACTATTAAGCCGGTTGAATAAAATTTATGCAAATAAAAATGTTATTATCAGATAAGCATAACTATTCCAGTGCAATGCTATGCTAATTCAATAGGAGATTACTTAGCATGACTTATAATTGTGTGGCAAATACAAGTTTGTGCTATTTTTATTTCTTTGCATAAAGCTGGTTATATTAAAAGAATAAAAATATACATAATAATAATTAATTACTTCGAATCTTTTCTAAATATATACTTATACAAGTGTCATGTATGGTGTGATGTGAGCATCGATGAACAATTGTCAATTTTGTTCTGAAAAAATAAACTCAAATTCAGACTTCATCAATGTTTTTAAGAGGCATATTTTATGAAAAGATTTTTTGTATACAACTTCGGTTCAGTAAAGAGCAGAGTCTATATAAAACAAAGATATTATTACATATCAATTATTACATATGAAGAACTCGTATTTATTACTAGTTTTACAAGTTATTCTTATTGAATAAGTAGGAATACACAGATTGCATCGTAGTCACGACTCCTTCACGATGAATAATTTGAGATTGCAAAAGAAATATTTTAAGATTAAAAACTACAATGTATATTCATGTTGAGATGTTGTCTTTGGACCAAGACATTAATGAATGTAGAATTTTGGGACAAAAGTAAACTGCGACTACGTTGAATATATGAATGTAAGAAAAAATATCTGCAAAGTATAGTCGATTTTTATTTTTAAAATATATGTATATATTTTTTCCTATTACGGCCCTATTCACACTAAATTTATGAAATATTTCGAAAATTTTAAAGTTTTGTTTCGTCCAATGAATCATTTGTTTGAGTACTGTCTGGAGGAAACACGAAGGATTTTGCAAAATCGAATAAAGGCGTTTTTTTATAAGACATAACTATATTTGTACTGGGACCTATACATAATTATCTAAAATTATACTTCCATAAAAAAATTTAAGAACTTTCCCTGAGTGGTTTTGTCATTTTGTTTTGCGGTGGATGAAAATAGAAAAAACTATTCCCTCAAGTAATATGCCAACATTTTATAAGTAACAACTCTCATTAAACCTCCATAGTAAACTTTGCGCAAGCTAATATTTCCTACGACCCAATAAAGGCAAGTGAATCTTAGGTAATATTTTATCGAAGAAAGATATTAATATTCCTTCTTTATTGTGTAAAATCAATAACTTCGGTGCGATTCTAAGTTTATTGCTAGTAGTTGCAACTAGAATAGTTTACGATGAAATGTCTTGAACAGTATATTCTTCTAATAGAATAAGTTTATCATCTGATCATGGATTTTACAGAACGTTGTTTCGTATACGTTTTCTAAAGAAAAGTACTTTGGTACTTTACATTGAGGAATAACTATACTAATATTTCATTAAATTTACCGTATCAAGTCTCAAATAGTAGTTTTGTTGTCTAAATCTTTACTACATAAGTTATAAATAATTCTAATTTCGAGAAAGTTAAATAATAGACTACCGTATTTGTGTTATGAGGATTGCCACTGTATCTTCTTACGGATCATAAATATCAGCAAATAATCTTATTATCTCGAGCTATGTATATTGAAGATCATGTAACACAATTCGTAGTAAATTTGTACGCGATATAAGTCGTTATTAAAGGTATTACAGCTAAATAAAGCTAAAAAACTTGGGCCCAACCCTGTCCCGGGCCTAATGGACCCAGCACCCGCATTTCGAATGCTGAGAAGTTTCGTCTCACAGCAGAATAAAGTCTTGAAATTAGTTTTTCTGTCGACATTGACAAATATACATAAAAGTATATACTTGTCTTTGTTCTATTCATAAATACATACACACACACATACTCGAATATGGAACTAAAAAGACGACAAAAACTA
The DNA here is from genome assembly GCA_916720795.1 of Danaus chrysippus. Taxonomy (NCBI): domain Eukaryota; kingdom Metazoa; phylum Arthropoda; class Insecta; order Lepidoptera; family Nymphalidae; genus Danaus; species Danaus chrysippus. Next base: position 253,362 of record CAKASE010000004.1, on the reverse strand, counting down.
GATGTTCCAACAATATCATCAAGTGCTTATTTAAAGAACCTAAGCAAAGATTTTTAAGTAAAAATTATTGGCAAATTTAAAAGGAACCTTAACATTATTTGAACTGGAGTATATTCTTTTGACCTGATCGGACTAATGTTGATTGAACACTTTTGTTAACATTGCATTGCATCATTGAAGTGGTTAAATGCGAAAGACTTTTTTTTATATGTGTTTCAAGTTATTTCAGCCATTTTTTTATATATGTAAAACAAATAGTAAGGATATATAAGGCACAAAGGTTATTTGAAATCAATCGAAATTAGACTTTTATATAAATAATAAGTATAAGGTACGCACGACAATTGGGTTTTTGAATTATTTTTTTTTTTGTGATAAATGGAAAGATCATATATAAGTTTAATAACAAAACTATTTTTATTTTATTTTTTTTTGCAATATTTAAAAAGTTATTTCAAAATAAAAATTAAATTTTAAATTCAGTACCGAAGACAAGCCGACAGCTCGTGAATAAACCCGAGCGCGTGTGACGTCACAATGTTAGTTTTTGCTCATTGTAGCATACAGAGATATAATAATTAGTACAGTGTTTTGAGTTTTTATCTAGTAAATTCTGTTGGCATTGTTAAATAATCAAAAGTTTTGTACCATTATGTACAAAGACTACAAAAACAACTCCTGAAAAAATGTTTTTAAATGTTCCACAAGACGAAAAACGTCGAAAGAAATGGTTTCAAGCAGTGCATCGAGATTATTCAAAAACAAAATCATTTTTTTTTGTTGTGAAGATCATTTCGTTGTAAGTTTTCATAATAGTATTGTTATTAATTATTATTTATCTAAGTGTATAAATCGAATAAGTATAGTTCAATAATTAATTTTTTTACCTGGGCTCCAAATCATAACCTTTAGAATCGTAGCATTAAAAAATTTTAATTGATAATTCAAAGCGATTAAATAGTAAATCTATATATATGTTTGTCTAATAATTGGACTTCAATTAATAGATATTTTCATAATTTTATAACATTCTAGGTTCTGTATCAGACTACATTTAAATTTTTAAAGTACATATATGTTATTTTGGTTTTTTTATAATGTTATAATAACATTTTATTAATAATGATTTAATGAAATAATTATTAATTATATTTAATAGAGAATAAATACTAATTTTCATTTAGAATAGTATTTTTTGACAGACTTACCTTGATGTCTTAGCACCTCGAACTTCAGCAAAATTAAACCGCACTTTTTAAAAAATTAGTTATCATAAAAATATATTAACATCAGGAATATTATCCGATTTTGCTTTTATAAATCCTTTATCACACATAGTTAGTCGGAATAAACTTTTCAAATCGTTTTTCACTAATAAATTTGAGATATTTTTATCAAGTTAAAGATAATAGCCATAAACACTGTACTATTATGAAATTGCTTTAACATTATGACGTCACAAGTATGCTGACCAATCATGGCGCGTTTACAGTCACGTGATATATTTTTGAATTTTATCAATTTTTAATTGTTTATAATTAATTTAAAAAATATATTTCAAGTTTTTTGCATTAAAAATCCAATATAATTAATAATAAAGTTTTAAAATACATAAAAAAAATCAATACTTTTTTTTTTTTCAAAAACCCAATTTATAAAGTTATATGAATGGAGACAATCACCCTAATTTCGTCATGCTTACTTATCAAAAATTTTAGTTCAGTTATCGTCACTTTACAAAAAAATCTCCTATGTTAAATATATCATTATTACAGATTCAAATGTTAATTTGAAAACCATATAAATAATAAAATAGCGGACACTTTAACGACATTGCTTCGTCTGTAACAATATTCAGTTGTATTATGTAGCATTTTCGGAAATAACGTTCCCTCGCTAATTCGGCTCTTTATATGTATTTTATAAATGTAACAACCTCTACCTAATACACTAAATTGACTCCGCTGGAATTATTTTATTATTTTTGATGAAAGGCCTTTGTTTAACATTCGACGAATCAATTACATCTGCTTTTATTTTAATACAATAATACCCGGGGACGTCTGTCGAAAAAAAATATTATACAAATGGCAGCCGAATAAATGGACGTATGTAGGATGAATATTCGAGCTTTGTTTTGTATGTCACCATAACATTATTTCAATAAAAACATGATAAGTAGAGTCATCATAAACAAAGAAAAACTTTCAAGAAATGATTAATATTGATACAAAAAATACATAACTTCAAAACCGTAGAAAGTTTGAGATAAGGTGTGAAACCATTAATAAAAGAAACGCCTTTGTTCTAAACCTTAATTGGATTCCAGCCCTGGCTTACTTTGAATCTCTTGGAGGTAGTACTATATCTGACTTTTCTGATACCTTTATGATACCTTTATCTGACTTTTCAATTCTTGGAAGAAATCGGTCAAAAGAATGTGAATATCAATTCTTATATGTACTTCTCTAAATAAATTTAATTCGAGCAACAAAAGCGTTATCTGAAACTGACTTTTATTCAAGAACAATACGTAAATTTCAAACTAAATGCGAACTTCTAAGATTAAACTGAGAATGCAACGATTTAACGAACCAACGACGGATGAAACCTTAACAAAATCGCAACTTCTGTGAGAATTATAAACTCTAAAAATTTAATTCTCTTTAAAAATATTACGAGCTACTGTTTTAAATCTTTTATGCCTTTATTAAAATATGTACTAGAGGAAGCCTTTCATACCAATTACATATTTAGATATCGTTTTATACAAAATAAATTATTATATTTAATTTCATATATTAACTCTCAAAATTATTTGAATTTATTAAGCATCAATTATCTTCTTTTCAATCAATATTAATTTTTATACCGTAACTTTGGAAGTCAATGCTTTGTCAAAATCAGTTTAGTAAGTATAATTTTTCATCTACAAATAACAATCTTAACACATTTTCAGTCTTTCATCTTCTTGTATCATAACAGCTGTACATATTATCAAAATAAAGTACAAAAACAGTACACAAATTAAAGTAATTCCTTAAAAGCTGTATAAACACTGAAACAGTAAGTCTCGGGACCGAAAAAAAAAAGATTTACGGTGTCTTCCTTGTAAAAATATTTATAATTTACACACGAGTACATTTTTATATTGGGTCCGGAATAGGGATTTCCGTAGAGATCCGGACTCCCTTAGGTGCTGTGATCACTTATATTTATGGCACACTTTTGTATATTAGGGTGCAATTTATACGGTTAGGACAATTCGAAGCTGTACGAGATATTTTAAGATTTTGTTTTCTATCATTGTATTTTTAATGCCAACATTTCAAATGCTTTGATAGCAGTATTGAGTAGGTATATCTAATAGAATAGAATAGAGTCTTTATCATACTATTAGTAGTTATTCAGGAATTAAAACAATTAGCCAAAACTATATACAACATGTGAGGCAGACCCTGGCAAAAGCTGGAAAATTGCCAGGAAGAATAAGAAGTAGTTATTCAGGAATATAAGTTGGTCTAGACTAAACCCGAATAATAAAAAGACGTACTATACAGTAAAATTTTACCTCGGATGACCGACAAAACTATACATTGTTAATAATTCCGAATAGATAGTCATTTCAAGCGAATAATGCTTTTATAGAAGCAGATTCGTTTTTGCGTTCTTAACGATTTTCAGATAAATGTCAAGCTTTAGCATGTATTACTGTGAAATTGATGTTAAAATTATTTTCTGTGTAAGCCATAGTTAAAAATTAATAAGTCATCATTTAAAATTATATATTAATTTTGTGTTTTTCAAAACCCTTTTGTATGAAAGAAATGACTCAAATTATTATCGAGCATTCGTTAAGTAATTATGTCGTATTTTTACTTCGCTTACAAAGTAGCTATTGTTGAAAATATTAGCGGCTTTTTAGTTCCGCTAATCAGAACTTGAAATTACTGATTTAAAAATACAAGTTGTATTTAGTTTAGTAAGCAAGAAGATAGTGATTTCATTTAGTCACGCAAGTCGTCTTCTATAAGTAAATCATTAACACTTGTAAAGATTCTACAGTTGCCCTTGTATTAAGAAACTATCTCACTCTTATAAGTTATCTCAATCACATCGAATTGGCCACTTGTTAGTATTCTTACCTTCCGCCTGATCTCTTTCTGTCATATGACAGTTTACGTGGGAGTGAGTGAGATATAAATATCTTTATACCAAATGAAGCGGTATTTACTTTGTAACTTGATAATCGTGTGTGGGCCCGATGATGTAGGGATATACTTTTTACATTGATAACTCCATACAAATATTGGATAAATTATGACATAGATATGTAACAGATATTTGTTATTGAAGAATATTAATATTGAAGTAAATGTTTACCTTAAGGTAAAGCTTTACAATTTGATTGTTTTTTTTGGTAAAGAGAATTGGCGTAATTATAATTAGCAACTGTATCTACATACAGAAACCATGACATATGATTATGTTTTGTAGCATTTTACAAAAGCTTCTCTACGTGTTAATTCATGATATTTATTATATGTATTAGGTCTAATCTTCTTATAAATAATTCGATACCATCTAAATGGCGACTTTAAGCAACGACCAGGATAAAATAAAGCTGATTCAAAATAGTAATTGGTTATTGAAAAATCCTTTACTTAGGATATAAAGCGTTATTATCTATCAAAAATGAACTACACACTGGACAAATTTCAATAATATATATGTAGGAATATAAGATAGTAATGGATAGATGGATGGGCCATAATTCAAGGCATGAAGTTCTTTTAAACTGAATAATAGTTGAAATCGGATATAATTAGTCCAAGGACCAAATTACAACACCAGAATAATAATTAATTCGTTTTCACAAATTAATTATCCAAAGAGTCAAGGTTAACAGGCTAAGTACAACTAGTGCACCGCGCCACGTCAGAGCCAAGACTCCCTTCGAATAATCGTGAACGTCTTTTATACAGCTAGTAGTGGGGAGAGTGGGGCATCGAATCACGCGCTCGGTGGCGTGATCGGTGCACGTGTGGGTTATAGTTATGTTTAGTTGGCGTGCTAGTGCCGACACGGCCATGCTGACATGCGTGCGCCCTCGCACGCGCCTCAAATATCGTTCGACTATCCTGACAATATTAGTGTCTGGTTCGGTCCACACTGACTCTTCAGATTTATGGTAGTTAGTTCGGATCCATCCTGAGGTCCTGCAAAAGATTTGATTAGTAATTTCTTTAGAGAGGTTAGGCCGGAATAATTATTCCCTGTAACCTTTTCTAGACCGGAATTAAAATTCCCTGTAACCTTTGCTAGACCGGAACTAGTATTCCCTATAGCCTTAGACCGGAACTAGTATTCCCTATAGCCTTAGACCGGAACTAGTATTCCCTATAGCCTTTGCTAGACCGGAATCACTATTCCTTATAGCCTTTGCTAGACCGGAATCACTATTCCCTGTAGCATTCATGCTGGACCGGAATTATAATTCCCTTCAGCCACAGTGTTGGACCGGCGTTAGCCCTTCAATCGCCTTTTTTTTTCTTTGCTAGACCGGAATTAGTATTCCCTATAGCTTCTGCTAGACCGGAATCACTATTCCCTATAGCCTTCATGCTGGACCGGAATTATGATTTCCTTCAGCCACATGGTTGGACCGGCGTAAGCCCTTCAACTCTTTCTCTTTCTTTTTTTTAACTTTTTTTTATAATCCTTTTTCTTTTTTTACACTTTTTTTCTTTTTTTGTTACACTTTTTTTTTACTCTTTACTCTTTTTTTTAACTTTCTTTTTTACTTTTTTTTTTACTCTTTTTTTTCAAACTTTCTTTTTTTACTTTTTTTTTTAAACTTTCTTTTATTTTTTTCCTTTTTTCTACTCTTTTTTTTATTTTTTTTTTACTTTTTTTACTCTTTTTTAACTTTTTTTTTCGTTACTCTTTTTTTTTGGCTCTTACCGCTCTTTTTTATTAGAAAATCAGTGAACGATGACCCGGACATAGACTCTAATGAGCTAGACCGTTCATCTTCACAAGCTTATCAAAGCGTAGTCCGGACTTGGACTCTGGAAGCCATTGACAGGCAAAGAATTGATGCCCTCTGCCCCATCTGGGCGACATAGGATTAAAAAGAGAAAGAAGAGGTGGATTGATAGGATGCTGGTTACAACTATCTGTTAATTTTAATAAAATTGCTTCCATTCCAAAAAAAAGACTTTTTTTTTTGCTTTTCAATACAGTTGGTTTGATTATGAGATGGAGGTGCATCGCTATCCCACTTCTGATGTAGGAATATGAGATAAAGATGGATAGATGGATGAGCCATAATTCAAGGCATGAAGTTCTTTGAAACTGAATAATAGTTGAAATCGGATATAATTAGTCCAAGGACCAAATTACCACACCAGAATAATAATTAATTCGTTTTCACAAATTAATTATCCAAAGAGTCAAGGTTAACAGGCTAAGTACAACTAGTGCACCGCGCCACGTCAGAGCCAAGACTCCCTTCGAATAATCGTGAACGTCTTTTATACAGCTAGTAGTGGGGAGAGTGGGGCATCGAATCACGCGCTCGGTGGCGTGATCGGTGCACGTGTGGGTTATAGTTATGTTTAGTTGGCGTGCTAGTGCCGACATATACATATTTATATCAATATGTTCTTAAAAAGAACATACATGGTAATATTTCATAAGCAATGCATGAAGGTTACAAAACTATTCTATTGATACAAAACTTTTCTTTGAATCACTTTAGTTGGATAGAGTTTTTGTGAACTGAATAGTTATTTTTTAGCATCCCAATATTTTTATTTCTTTTTCTTCACAAATACAGCTTCTTTACTATGGCACATTGGAATAATATTTTATTTGAATTATATAAGCTAATATCTATGAAATGGGTAAACATTTCGAAACTTACTCATATGTCTATGTAATTCAAAATAAAAAAAAAACATGAAAATGATAAAATAGAACAACCTTTATATAAATTTTATATAATATATATTCCCAATGAATAGAAGTACAGTATAAATATTTTGGTATCTACATACACCGAGGTTCTGTTGCTTTATTTTATAGAATTTTCGACGGTAAAAACAACGGATTCTACTCTTAATACAAGCATTTTTAATATTAATGTTTATTATACAAAGAAATTTTTCAAAGACGTTACAAAATGTACCGCAATTAATACATATTAGGATCTGGTTGCTTGAGCAAACAGTGGCTGTGAATCTGTCTCCAAAAGAAAGTTGTGTTTGTGTTTTAATTAAATCTTTTACAGTGTTTTAGACTCTGTTACATAATTTGTTTTATTTAAACTAAGAGCTACATTTCGCTAGTAGTTTGAATAATATACCTAAAACAACAAAACTTTACATTCTTTTCTTTGGTGTTTATTATACTAAATAATTATATAAGTGGCCTACCTTGCTTTTATTTCTTAACATTCCAACTTTTTATACATTGTTTCCTTAGAATAAACAACTTAAATTATAATATGTAACTATTGATGAAAGGCTTGTATTGTAAATAATATAAATGTTGCAAAGCGAATCATTAAGGAATGAAAATAATATTTTTCGGATTACTAGGCGTATTTTATTATTGTAAAATCTACATATTCCCGACGTTTCGATTACTTTTCAGTAACCGTGATCACGGGTAGACGAGATGTGAAAGAGATTTGAATATAAATATATCCTTTGTTAAATTAGAGTTTGCCACAATTTTAACGTTAATTAAAGAAATGATTTGATAGGTTGGGTTGAAGTTAGAAAGCACTGAAAATATCACATTAATTTAAACGTATCAAAATGATTTTAAAACATATATGTATTTATAGAGGAATAACATTTTCTTTATAATAATTTGAGGCAAATTGCTTAATTGTGTTTATACTAAATAGTTTATTTTAAATATGCTTTAGTTACAAAGGAAATATTCAATATATTAAAATTATATTAAATGATAAAATAAAAATAAATGTAAATATATATATCTGTGTTTTTGTATAATAATACTACATATTACGTTATGATAATAAAAAGGCCAATATTTAAATCCATGTCATTATAATATTCATTACGAAGTAATTCATTCTTATTAATCATTTTTTAAAGTTTACTTTGTACATAAAACTAATTAATAATACTTTATCTGTATTCTTAAATAACTCAGCTTTAAAACATATGAATTTATAAGTAACTCAGCATAAAATGAAAGCAAATGAATATTTTAATTTTGCCTTAATAATACGTGCATGAACCCGTGCAGCTTTAAGAGAATTTATAAAGTATATTTAAATTACAATTAAATAATTTATTTAGCAAACGAAATTTAAAATTTAACGTCATTATTAACTTTAAAATTTCTATGTTTTATTTAAGATTCTTGTTATATATTAATTAATATGAAAAAGGAAATGACTGAAATAAAATGAATTATTATTACACAAATGTTTATATTCGAGTTGCAAATCCTTTAATAACGCTGGTGTTTTCAGCAAATATGAAAATAATTTCAGTATTAACTTAGGCAAATGTGGAGGCATTGGAATATATGATTATTTAAATGTCTATCTAAAGGTAGCATAATATAATATAACATTTAATTTTAGGTTGACTTGCTATTATGTATATAAAGAAAGAAACTCTCCTAATATTATGAGGTGTAGACTTAATCGTAATATTACCTACATGTGAAACTATATATTATTATAAAAACATATATTATATACATTGATATAAATAATTGTTTAGAATAATTAAAATCTTGTAATACTTTATAATTCTGTCCTAAACGCTGTTTATATTCTGTTTAATCTGTCATTATGAATTGAAAATTCTTATTAAGTAAATTAGCACCATCTGTATATTGGTAATAATAGTAAAAATTATTGATAATAAATATTTTTAATATTAATACAATTGATTTTATTATTTGTAATTAGAACGATAACATGTTTTATATAATATTTTATCTTTTAAAATATCGCCCTCTATGTGATTGTAACTTAACGTCACCTTAATGTTTTACGTTTGTCATTATAAAATTAGATTTCAGTGTTGACTGGGCATTCAGTTACAAATTGAGGGGTAATAAATTTGGAAGTGAAAGTACTATAACTCATTCCTAACAATACCAATATCGAAGCTTCCACTAGTCACGACTAGAGTAATTTAATAAATTATTTTTTTCTCTTAAGTAAATTCTAGAAAATGGAAAGTGTCGAGTCAGCAGAAATGGTTATTTCAAATTCCGGGAGCCAATATGATTAAAACAAGCCGAAATCTTAACAAGATCTTGCTTTTTTCAGGTCAAATATTTACAAAGTTACGCTGAATTACTTTGAAGACTTTATATGTTACCACTTTAATCACTATTTATTTATATTTATTTGTTAAACATAGGTATGTGTGTTACGTTATGCGAACATAAAATTATTAAATTAAACACCGAATGCTGACACCGCGGAATCCACGGGAATGGAATGCAGAAAGAGAACACCACGGCTTCCCGAGTCATTGTAAATCAGTTTTAAAATTATAAAATCACTTCTTCGTTCAATCATGTAACGATAAGTCGTCTTTAGAATAAAGTAATTATAAGTAAATCTTGGTTTCTTTGGAACCTCCGGCTGTAGTCGACATAATAGGCGCAGTCGGTAGGATCGCTGTAACGTAGCATCAGTGCTTTCGGCGATCTCGAATCTACGTCGCTACATCCCCGGAGGCGTATCAAGACATAGATACACCAGAGGAACCAAAAGAAATGTTCAAGTAAGTACCTAGGTCTTTCTAGAGTGCTTTCCTTTTATATATTGTGTATCCTTTAATTATCCAAGATTTTCCATCCAAGGCAATCGCGGACCCCTAAGTTAGATAAAATAAATAAGTTAGATTTAAATAGGAATTTAAATAACATTATTGAAGAGGAAACTTTAAACGTTACAATTTCAAAAATGTCCGACGCACTTGTAGATCAAATTTTTAAAATTCTTCGACTAGTTCCCGAGTTTGACGGAAACTCAAACGTATTAACACGATTCATTCATTTAAGTGACCAGTTAGTCAGGCAATATATAAGGGCTGAGCCAGGGTTTGAATAAACCAATTAAAATTCTTCAGAGTAATGAACATAAAATAGAAAACTCGTATAATGATCATATTACATTCACTAAAAATTGGATGTTACGTAACACGAAGGTAATAGAGAATATAATTGAGAATCAGAGTAAACTCAGTAAAATAGTTGACGTCATCATACAGAGTGATAGTGAAAAGGACAATGATTTAATTAAATACGCCCATCTGGCAAAGCATCTAGTTATCTTAGGAGATAACATCGAAGATATATACGATGAGTTAAATAGATTAGAATATAGTTTAGCTTTCATACGTGCATCGAGCACACCGCATTCTATTATAAGCTTAGATGATCTTAAGAATTTAGTAATAAAACTAAGATCCTTGTACTTAAATGATGAGGTTCTTAACGTAGACTTTAGAAATTTTTACGATATAATAAAATTAGGTTACTTTTACTTAAATACGCAAATAGTTATAGTGGTTAAGGTTCCGATTGTCTATCCATTAACCTATGACCTTTATAAGTTACCTGTCTTTCCTAACAAACACCGTAAGGTACTTGTCCCCACCTTACCTTATATAGCATTCCCTAGACAAGATTCTATGTACATGGAGACTAAATGTCCGAAGGTAAACTCATGGTTCCTCTGTAACACCAATGCTAACTATAGAACGAGAAACGAGTCCGACTGTATTCAACATCTCATCGCTACGCAAGAGCTTCACGAGACGTGTAAAATGACCTCAGTGATCCTGATAAGAGCAGCTGCTGAACAATTAGACGACGAGCACTACACTCTTAGTTTTCCGACACCTACGAAAGTCCAGTTATCCTGTGGGCAAGTACAATATCGAACCCTCTCAGGAAGCTTCCTCGCAGTTATCCCGATCAATTGCTACGTGAAAACGCCATACTTTACACTCCATCAAGTCGAAGATATCTCTCCAGCATCCAGTTCAAATAGAAAACGTAGATGACTCCAGCATATGTATATCATACAACTATTCCTTTGTACGTCATTGTGCTGCTTTGTACGATCACCCTAACTATCGTACTTATACTTCGGAAACTAAGATCTAGAAGTGTCAAGAAAATAGATACAAGCCCAGGACGAGCTCAAGAAGCATATGAAGGAAGAGAAATTGGCCCACATCTCATAAGGGTCGATCACAGCAACATCTCGGCGTCTCTCTCGAACAAGGTTCTTCAATAGTCGCCGTTCTACGGGGGGAGGTGTTATGTTATGCGAACATAAAATTATTAAATTAAACACCGAATGCTGACACCGCGGCATCCACGGGAATGGAATGCAGAAAGAGAACACCACGGCTTCCCGAGTCATTGTAAATCAGTTTTAAAATTATAAAATCACTTCTTCGTTCAATCATGTAACGATAAGTCGTCTTTAGAATAAAGTAATTATAAGTAAATCTTGGTTTCTTTGGAACCTCCGGCTGTAGTCGACATAATTTGTGTATAAATTATGTGCTTTAGTAAATAATAACTTTAAACAAAAATACTAAATTAGTGAATAATTTTTGTTTAATTATATTATTTGGAAGTAATAAATTAAATAGTTTAATAACACAAAGAAACTGTTTAATATACACAAAGAGTTAGAATTCACTAAACTTAAAACTTCATTACATTTAGCACATTTTTGTACCAAATACTAATCATATTTTAGATGTAGTAATGATTTTTTAAATTGTCTTTCATTCATTGATTGAAATCTTTGTATTTCAAGTTGAAATAATATTGTAGTTTCATAAAACATATGCATCATCTACACAGAATATAAGAATTTATACACTAAATATGTTTTATTCAGTAGGTATTGCAAGAATGTATTTTCTTAACTTGTTAACAATAATTTATTCGAGCTCTGGGACAAATATTGAACGCTGTATTTTTAAACTTGGGAATTTTAAATTTTTAAACTCAATATCAGGAATACAATTTCAATTCTATGCAAATTCAATCTTTGTATTACACACATATGCTCATTGTATACTTATCAAAAATAGTGATGAGCAAAAATTTATAAACAAACAATTGTATCGTTAGTTTAAAAAATAATTCTCTAACTTGGTATACCTATAACTAGTTAATTTTAACTTTTTTGTGCCAATTTTTTCAGTAATACTTTTTCAGAATTCATAGTTGCTCCAATTAAAAAACTTTACCATATTGTACATATTCGCGTATCAAAAGTTATGAAATCAGTAAATTATTATGCGAAATAACTAGGAAATTGGCGGTATATACATATATAAAATTACATATTTTATACGTGTTAACGGAAGTCTATGTAATCCGTCATTGTAAACAAATCCTAGAAAATGTGTACAATTCCTATGCAAATTACGGAATGTATTTATGCATTAAATATTTTTTCAAACAATATATTATACATTTTCTAAATAATATCAATTGTACACATTTTCTAGGATTTGGAAACAATTCTTTGGTTTCATACATATACGATAACATATGTACTCGTATGTATAAAATTGCAATATGTTGCTATCACAACTAAGTATTTGGCTTTTCTTAAACTATATAACTATGTTTTGTTATTATAGAAATTCTAAGAAGTAAATAAGTATCTAAAAATAAATTTTAATTGCATATTTTATGTTTTTATTACTTTTTCAAACGTATTTTAGCTTCCAGTAAAGTATGTGCTTTATAAGCAGGCGGCTATACTCTGGGGTCTGTCGGAGTATAGCCCTGTACGGTGCTCCCGTTTGGGCTGATCGCCCAATGAGCCGCAGGACCAAAGCCCTGCTGCGCTCTGCGCAAAGGGCTCCTGCGGTGAGGGTGATTAGGGGGTACCGTACGGTCTCCTGGGCCGCAGCGACTGCCCTTGCCGGCAATCCGCCTTGGGATCTCGTGGCGTCGGTTCGAGCCGAGTTGTTCTCCTATGTCTCGGGTAGGAGGGCACTCGGCGAGAACCCTTCGTCGGAGGAGATCCGAGCGGTTCGTCGGCAGGGGGAGGAGCGCCTTATGCGGGAGTGGGGGGAGGACCTGGCGGAGCAGCCGTACGGTAGACGTACAACGGCAGCGCTTCGCCCGGTCCTAGAGCGTTGGATGAGGCGGAAACGCAAACCCCTCACTTTCCGTCTGACGCAGGTCTTAACCGGGCACGGGTGCTTTGGTTACTAATTGCCGGGATCGCCCCCATGCTCCGAGGGAGTAAGTCCGGTCTTTGCCAGGACCGGCCAGTCGCTGGTGTGCCCTGTCGCTGACAGATCCGGGGTACACCGACATAGCGGCCGATGGCTTTCGCAGTGGTTTTAGTGAGTAGGGGCCTGCCCAGGCCGAGCCTCACACATCCCTTCCGGCCCCACCAAGGCCGGTTGGACGGCTCGTAAAAAGAGTTTCCACTACGTCATCAAAAAAAAAAAATGTGCTTTATAAATTCAACGTGCTTTTTGTTTTTTGCATTATAAAGCCTACTTCCAAGGTCTTAAAATCTTGTTTTCTTTATTCAAAAATAAACTTCTCTTGTACATTAAAGTACTATTAGCATTGGATTTATAATCCATACTTATTTCAATTCCCAAAATAAGTGTAGAGTATTCAGTTCTGATAAAAAATATTTATGTACTTTGTATATAAATCAGTTTCCTTTTATTTTTTTTTCAGAAATTTATATTAGTATATATTTTTAAAAAATGATAATCATCTTTTTTTTCTTCCTTTTACAACTAGTCCATAACGTCTGTTATAAAGTAAGTAGCAACATTCAAATGGAATTTTTCCTTAGTTCAAGAATTACTGTTAATCTTATTGCCTGAAGTAAATATATATAATAGAATAGAAAACTTTGTTTTTTTTTTTAATTTTGATATAAACAGTATGTTATTCACTATTAAATTAAATTATGGCTTGTTTTGTCTTTATCTGAAGTAAATTTCCATTCTAAAACTTTAAAAACTTGTTATCAAATGGAACCACCCTTGTTGTCAAATGGAACCACCACAATTTGTCATGACTGCAATCAAATCTCCTCAACTTTCCACGACAGAGACTCTTTTCTATTTAAATAAAATCCTTAAAAATAAACTTCCATTCAAAAGTAATAATTGTAATAAAATAATACCTTCTAATAAAAACAATATAAATTTGCCACTTAAATATTAATAGAAAAAATGTTAAAACAAATCACATCATTACATGATGTGATTTGTTTTTCTATTCCTAATGAAGGAGGAGTTGAAAACACCAAATAGTCCATTAAATGAATAACATACATTTGAAACAGTGTTGAGCGCCATTTCTGTTCAGTTAAAAACTTTGTAATTCCAATGTTCTACTAAATAGAAGTATAATTTGGAAAGACAATATAATTTAGTGTTTAATTATAGTAAAATCTGGTTAATTCATTGTTTTGAAGTGTCTTATCTCTGGTATAAACTACAAACCACAAGTTAATTAAAATGATCTTAACTGTTACTTTAAAGTATCTTAATATGATGGGTATAAGATAGAACCAAGATCTTTTTTTTTTTGTTTTCAAATTCCGTATGAATTTTCGAAATAACAACCCCTGGAGTTTTTATTGCACTTGATCTTTTGCATTTATTAACCTATGGTATGATATTGTACTTACTTGTATAATATATTGATAACACCTCATACCATTTGCAAATACTGGCTAGAACTTTTGTTGGTACTTTATATAAAATTTTGTATTTATGTAATATGATAATGTGTGATAAATACAAAATTTTAGTATGTAACACCGCCTCTTTCATTGAATGATTTTAAGGAATACCAGTAAATTTTAATTATTAGACATGTGAAATAAAATATTGCTTCTATTAGTATATTTTTAGTAAGTTATGTTAGTGTCCCATATAAAAATTTGATTCAATCTTCAACATTGAAATGGGTCTCATGGTTTATAATTTATTTTTAGTGTGATAACTTCAAGTTGTTGCATAAAATTTTCTTAATAAACAAACTAACTAATTACAAAAAATGTTTAACTGCAAATGTAAATATAAAAAAAAAATATTATACTAATAATTATTATAATATCAATATATTCAAACACATTGAAAGAAAGAATTAATACCCTAGTCACGTTTTTTTACCTTTTAAGTTGATCGTGTTTAAAAATAAAATCAAGCAGAATGAAAATCGATTTCACTCGGATATGTGCTGATTTATAATAAATTGTATATAAAATGCTTATACAATCTTAACACTATAATGATTCTGACTTAAATATATAGGTGTCGGGGACGAATTATGGCCTATAATGGCCAAGTTGTCGAGAATAATGGTCAATGTAATCTTGATACATTGGCACTGTGTATGAGTTTTTAAAGTTATTATGTATGTGCGTCAAATGAAACATCATTTTTTTCAATGTGTTTCATTCATTGAAGAGACGAAAGACCCTTACGAAAAAGGGTTGTATATAATAAATTAATGGGTTTGTATTAAAATAGCAAAAATTATTGAACGACATTATAAAAACTGATAAAACTAAATGGAGATATTTTTTTTGACTTCATAAATGTAATTAGGCCATAATAAACTTAAAAAAGGAAAGCTTGACTAAGGTACGTACCTGAGTGTTGTAAAAACTATAATTGTATTCATTTAGTTACATAACGTGTTTTAATGAAAGGACACTTAATCAGTGAACAACAAACTTCCATATCATTTTTCATTATTATTCTTAATTATTGAACAATAAAAACATAACACAGCCGATGACTATTTTTCACTAACATTGAATTAGTATAGCGAATGAAAGGTAGCAAAGAGTCATGATAGTGAGGCCGTGCATGGCAAAAAGTTAAACTCTATTTCGTACCAATAAACGCGTAACTACGCGAAGTTTAAAAGTTTCTCTTCTTTATTATATATAGTTTTTCGAACATATAGCACCAATAACATTAATAAACATTACTGCTTAAACATCTTTTTTTTACTTATTTGTTTATTCTTTTTTACCTACTACATATTTCATGGATAATATTTTTGTTATTATTTCTTGATCTGAATTTACTAATTGTAACTATTATAACATCTTTTTATTCATAGCCGTCTTTTTATTTCATTCTCGTTATGTTTTGTTCCTTCTTCTACTCATTTCAGCCCTGATGTAAATATATTACGTCTTTTTTCGAGTGTTCTAGACATTTTTTTTTAATTATTAGCCGTCCTATGGCTAATAATTGTTTTACGTTAAATATCAGATGAGGATTTCTATGGGCGTTGCTGGACCTGCAGTAGTTATCAAGAACATATTTTGCTTAAAAGTCCAGATATATAGTTACTTTAATAATATTTTGTATAGCTATGTCTTGAAACTAAAGTAACTTTAGTGAATTAGCCCTCTATCACCCCAAGACTGTTGCATCATTTATTCTAGAATCTGATGGAGACCAGGCAAATTATTTGTCAAGTTCAGGAAAAAACTTGGAACTCTGAAGATGCATTGTCATATCATAGTTGGAGAACAATTTTTTTTATTTTACTGTGTGGAAGATTTGGTACCGTGTAACCCGGCCTGAAAATCCTATGTTGTTTTAAATCTCATGAAATGAAGATAAATAAAAGAAATTGCCACTTTTAACACTTCATTTTAATTGAATTAGGAAACCAATCAAATTACATTCGAAATGCTTTTTTTATCATAAATACTTTAGAAAAAGTTATATATGCTGCAGTTCTGGACTTTCTAAAGTTTTCAGGAGGACTAAGAAAGTTACTTACATTTGTAATTTAATGAAAATTGCATTTTAAAAATATATAATGTGTATATGTTTAAGAATCATGATACGTGAAATAAGCCATTAACACGATGCAATGATATCACAGCAAAGATTTAATATTTATTGTGTACAATCTTCTGACTACCACGGCTATGTTTTGGTTTCGTCGATTCGTTACACGTTACTCGTTACAAGATATTTTATATATAAAATGCTTTTGCTTTAGTGAAACCGTCAATGTTTTAAATATTTACCGCATATTTTTAATGATGTGATAACATAAAAAGATAGTATACGAAGAAGACAGACAAAATAACCAAATATTTCTAAAATACAATTCTTACGACCTCGACAAGGATAATAGACAGTCCGTTATTGTGCTTGAATTTGGACCTTAAAGGCTGGGATTACATGAAGGTCCAAAAGGTAGTTTCAAGAGGCTGAGGAGGTAGCTTTAAGGTACTCTCTATACATAATAATGGAAAATTCTCCACCAGCAGACAGCTGGAATAACGAAGGCATAGTTAGAAATATTTTTCGTCGGTCAAGACGGTTTAGGTGTGTAATATCGCTTACAAGCCTTTTGATGATAAGGTTATCAGTCATTACTTGATTGTCAAGGTCTAAAAAAAATACTTTAGAGTGTCTTTACCTATTTCGATATCAGCGATGGGAAATAATTAGTCATCCTTGTAACGACCGACTTTGTAACCTGCAAATTTGCACAAAATTTAAATGGCTAATTTAAAATTCTCATAGCGATCTGATGCCCAATGAACCGGTAGGTTCTTACTAACTCTAGACACCAATATTTTTTGTAGCACCGAAGATGCCAGACGGTTGGAAGGCTTGCATGCATAGAAAACATGTAGCTAAAAGATACTAGTAACAGATATTTTCCTTTGAAAGCAGAATAAGAGATATGTGCAAGTTAGAAAGTATGTGACTCAATGGAGACTTATATATATGTGTTAGATATGCATAAAGTGTTTTTTGTCTAAAATTGCTTTACCTTATTATTTACAAACTGATAGAAGTAAACGTTCCCAAATTTTTTATGAGAACATAGAACCTTTATATTAGTAGATTATTTTTTTCTTGAAAACTAGTTTTTCTTGACAAACATGTTATGTACGATTAGATTTTTGTCCATATGATGTTTTAATGTATCAACGCCACTACATTAGTTTCGTGAAGCCAAAGAGTAGTGTTAAAAGTAGTAATAGACATGCATTACGTTAATGTAACTTCATAACCTTCCTGTTTAAAAATAAATGTAGATTATAACTAAAGTCACGGATTAACTTCCCATTAAGTATTTTGAATGTTTTTTTTAAACAACGCGTTAGGATGAAAATCCGATTTTTGTTTATTTATCTTCTTCGCTTTCTTATTTATTTTCAATATATATCTGGTTAATTCCATTTTGGTCTTATATCTTTATAAATTAAAGATAGTCGTGTTAGTTACACTATTTATAACTTAAAAACGTCTGTACGGGTCTAGGTCTTTCTAAAGGGTTGTTTTTAAACATTGTTAGTGCTCAATAAGTCAACAGTAATAAGAAAATCTTGGCAATATTCAAGTTTTATTTTGGAATCGTTTAATTTGTATCAAAAGATGATAAGAAAAATAAAATCTTATATCCAATACCGTTGCAGCAGTAGAAAATTGTGTTAATTTATATTTTGCCTCTGTTTATCACAGTGACGATTTAAAAGTTTCTTTATTTTATTTAACCAATTTTTTTTATTATGTATGTTTTTTGCGTTTTGCCTTATAAGAGATAGTTAGATATTTAAATTAAAAATTCGTAAATACTTTGCTGGATGAACAATAGAAGTGATATCTTTGCAGTTTTATTGAAAGTACTGAAATTAATTTAACAACCATGGCTGTTTCTAAGACGGCCTTTTTGATATATGCTTATATATAGCAATATCTAACTAAAAACATAGATTAAACGTTGCTTAGTTTAAAAGTATGTTAAATGAAAATAGTTATGAGTGACCTGGAACATTCTGAAATTAAGTCTTTTAAGTTTTTCTTATTGAAAGTCTTTTAAAATGTTATGAAGTTAGCTTTTGCTCTAATATTTTTTAGTTTTAATTATCAGAAAAACATTATTAATAAGTAGGTATGTTTGAATAAAACCAAAGAATAATATTTTAAAACTTAAAAAATATTATTGTTTAATTTGATGTTAATAAATAATGTTTCTGAAATCATAGTTAGTTTCATTTTAAATAAAGTTATCACAGTTTCATTGAATTACTCTTTGTAAGGATAACAATACGAGTATCTACAGGAAAATATACTGATAAATGATTGCGTTTGAATATCAGCAATAATCGATAGCAAGAATAATTTTCAAAATAAAAAATCAATGCATTTTTGGAATGAATGCTGAATAGTCACATTTAAGGAAACGAACACGCCGTTTAACTTAATAACCAAGTTCTGAAGCAAAATAAGCTTCCAGAATCACATTCTACTTATATTTATGTGAGCTCTGCGATTTTACAAACATTATATGGACGCAAGATAAGACTGTTTAAAAAAAATGTGTGAATTTATGTTAAACAAAGGAAAAAGATTGTATGTATTTACTAAATCTATAGTTTTTGGGTAATAAACTAGATATGGTTAAAAACATTGGTATAGACATAGTATGTTATGTATATAAAAATATTTTGTTTGCTTAAATATTTAAAAATCCTCTCGGAAAAAGAAGTCCTTAATTTTAAGGCTCATATTTTCTCTAAATAAAAATTATGATTATCTTTAACTGTCACAATAATGTAATTATATACATTAAATGAAACTTAAAGTGTAACATATTTAATAATACGATTCCTTTTATTATTTGTTAAGTTTTTAAAAATCCCTTCCAGTTCCATAAACGCTGTTAGCATTTGTATTTCACACTACTTGTTATAGGTACGGTTCCAGTCTTTACAAGTATAATACCTTTGCATCAGCTTGGCACTTTGTTGACAATTCTAATTCTGGAAGTGTTCCGTCTTTTATTCTTATACGATGTAGATTTTAGATGATAATTTTGGTATTTATGGAAAAGTTATTTTCAGAAGTGATCTTATTTAAATCAAACAATAATATCTCCTTTTGTATTTTTATATAAAAGACTACATCATTGACATAATGAAATAAAAATATATTTAAAAAAACCTGTTTTTGTTCTGTGATACAATAATGTATAAATAAAATAGAATAATAACAAAATTCCAAGTAAATGTGGTTATTCAAAGAAACTCATCAGTATCTTATTGAAAACACTTTGAATAGAACAAGACAGGAAAAATTATTTCATTAAAATAAAAACTGGCATGATTGGAAATAAATTGTCATTATATTCGTTTTTTCATGTCATTTTAGAATAAAAATATTGCTTCTGTTCAAATAGGGAAAATAAATAAATTAATAGGTAATTTTAATGAATCGTTTTAAAATTTGTTGGATTTCATAAAGCTAACTTAAATGTTCTCTTCACAAACCAGATATCCCGCGATAGCTTAAATTTTAATTGATTCCAAAAGTATTAAAAGGATAAGTACGCTTTATATATAAATATATTTTATGTTGACGGCAAGTAAGCGTACGGATGGCTAGATGTTAAACCGTGACACTAGCTTATAGACGCCTGCGGTACCCACGCTATAACATATCCATTAATGACACTTCAAATACCCATTCACTTCTCTCTTTATGAACTCCACACTGTTTACTTTAGGAAAAAAACTCCTTATCAAAGAATCCGCTGTGTGTGAGTGATCATTGAGGTAAAAAGTTGTAAGACGACATTGAAAGCATTTCAAGGCAGAAAACAAAATGCATGAACACATCACCTAAAAATAAGAAAAAGGTCGACAGAAGCAGATAGATGTTTAATTTTGTTTATAAAAAATCATTTTTACAAAGTTACTTAAATTTTTTTAGTCGATCGTACAGTAGTTATCTATACATATAATAAAATTGTAGAAAAGTGCTGTCTGTACATTGAAAATAAAAATAAAAAAAATAGCAGGGGTTATTGTTATGTCGATGTCGAACCGAAAAATGTAATTAACTTTTTTTTGTCTGTTTGTCTGTTCACGCTAATCTCAGAAACTGCTGATCCGAGTTGGATGCGGTTTTCACGAATATATTGTGGTATGTTTCAGTTATGCTTTAGTGTTTGTTTCATGTCAATCGATTCATAAATAAAAAAGTTATGTCAAATTAAAGAATCACGTCGAACACTATTCTATGCTTATATAGACAAACTATGAATTTATACATACAATCTATTCATAATAAAAATAAGTATATATTTAAAAAAAACACGCTGCTCATAGTCACTATTCCACGCGAACGAAGTCGCGGGCACAGCTAGTATGTAAATATAATACCATATATTCATTCAACATAACGAAACATGTGATGTCATCATTTTAATATATATTCGAACCAGTGGTTTTCTCAATATTTGTTGGTTGTATTGATCTAATTTTCTCAAAACTCAAACGGGCTTTGGATCGAGATTCACTAAATTGAAAACATAAAAAGTAGGTCTTCTCAAAAGCACTGAAAACTATTTTCGTTTTGTGCGCCGTTGTAATTAAAACTTACTCCTATGTATAACCTCTCCGTGGAAGAGAAATAGACTGTGAATATAGTTTATCAGCTTTGTGGAAAGGGACAATAAAATATATGTTCAAGGACAACTTATTTAAAATTTAATTAAAATATCAATAATTAATTACTCATAAAATTCTCATTTGAAAAAGGACATTATGATGGGAAAAGTCGCCGGTAGAAGAGGTGTCAGTCGTAGAAGAAACTCATGGTTACGAAACATCAGAGAGTGGACTGGAAATGCGAGTGCTGAACATCTTTTCCACCTCGCAAGAGACAGAAAAAAGTATGCGGAGCTAACTGGCACCCTTCGCTAGTCGGAGAGGCACCTTAAGAAGAAGAAGATAAAAAAGGACAATAAATTCTTCTCGATATAGTTATATTTTTGATTTCTTTAATGCTTCGATTATATCTGGTCAAAGAAAGTCGGTAAATTTAATATCAAACAGTGTATTAACAAATATGGCTACATATAAATTAAAATCACGCAGTTTTCATTTATGAAATAATTTACAAACGCTTTACCTTCTACTTCGTTAAAATACAAAACAATAAATAATGAAAAGTATGAATGTATATTATATACATATAAACAGTCACTGCAAGGAAGGGGAACATAAAATTACAGTCTACTTTCCCTACTTTTTTCATATAGAGAATTTTTTTGTTATCAAATTTACTATGTCAAAAAGACTTATCAATATTAAAAGCATATTTTGTTAGTCATTAATATTTATTTCAATGTAAAAAACGTGGTTCTTTTTATATTTAAATAAAAAAGTATTTTAAATTGATTTGAAAACTATTTTGTTCTTTAAAATGTTAGTATAAAATTTTATTGATTTAAAATGCATATTTTCAGTGACAGTTTAAATGTCGAATAGTTGTTGTATATATCGGATTTATTAGACATTCGTTGTTTTAAAACAGAGAGACGCCAGCCTCGCTGACGTTGCTAAATGTCACTTCTTCTAATACATACGTTCCATGATATTTTAAAATGAAACTTCAATTGTTCTTAATGCTCCTGTATTTCTCGAAGGTTCTTCAGAATCACATACTTCAATGATACGCACTCACTTCAGTGAGTTCACTCTCAATTCTCAATTCTGAATTCTGCCGTCGTGAGTCCAGACGTCATATTTATACCAAGATTTAAACATATGTAGTTCTATTCTCGTTTTGAACAATGTTTGACTTCGTTTTACTTTTAACCAGTGGCGGCTGGTGGGTTATCGAACTGGTGGTGCACTTTAATAAAGTATTAAAATTAGAAAATGCAACAAAAAACCAAATGACATAAACTATGTTTATTTTTTAAACATCATCATCACAATCAATGCGACGACATTTTTCTGAAGCGAAATGTTCAATCACCTTTTTATTAAAATCGGTTATTGTTTGTAGAATTATTTTTTTCAATACTAAGCGTAGAAAGTGCATTTAGCAAGTGCATGGTATTTCGGAGAAAAGTTTTGATTCTTTTCAACTCCAATTCGTCATACATCGGGTGCTCTCGGTAACCTTCGGCCGCTTGTGCGGCGCTCCAGAACCGACTCATTACTCGGTACATTTCTATGAACTATCTTTTGTTTCACGCGTCAGGCGTATTAATGCGTATCTCATACAAGATGTATTGGCAGTCCTCGTGCACTCGCCGAAGCGCACGAGATATTAGTTTAGTAAAGCGCACAAACTTTTTGACTATAATTAGAAATGTAATTTTTTATACGTTTTTGTATGTTTAGAAAATAAATATAAAAATGGTAATTTAAAAATAAAGATGAAGTATGTAATATTTTGTAATTTTTAAATCTTTTGAATTGGTGGTTCAGCGCACGAGTGCACTTAAGGTACAGCCACCACTGCTTTTAACAATA
The DNA here is from genome assembly GCA_916720795.1 of Danaus chrysippus. Lineage (NCBI taxonomy): Eukaryota > Metazoa > Arthropoda > Insecta > Lepidoptera > Nymphalidae > Danaus > Danaus chrysippus. The sequence goes on along the minus strand of CAKASE010000004.1, from coordinate 230,006 downwards.
ATCATAAATACTAATGAGGTTTAATAAGAATTGATGACAGGCTCAAATTATTTTCATGTCGCATCCGTTATTAAAGCTGGTAGCGCCGATATATACTATTTAATACATTTTTAATTTTATTATAAAATTACGTTTGTGTTGTGTTGTATTAAAAAAAATATTTTTTGATAAATAAATCAAATAATTATTTGTGTCAAAATTTCACACTATGAGATTTACTCGTATTTATATATATACACACATTAACTAATTATTATTAAACAAAATAGAAAATCAAACAACAGACCTAACGAGTCTTTTAATTCAAATGTCAATACTATAAAAGTTAGATAAGAAAAATGAAATCGCTTGAGCAGAGAACAAACACAATAGAAAAAGCTTAAACAGACAATAATTAGCTCTCTCCTTGAATGTGACTATAACTTGGGATGAGATTTAATATTACTTGTATATTTTAAAATATCTGACGGTTTTATTAGTTAATATAAGATTTTTAGCTATGATTTTGCACGGTACCACTAGTATGTGAAGAATATATTTATAATCATATAGTTGTCATACAATTCGGTTCATATATTTTAATATGTGATAAAAAGAAAGGAAAAACTATGTTTATCGTAATGGGTTGCCTGGTTTGAATATTTTTGCATTGTTTTTGAAATAATAAGGTTAATAAAAAAATACTCTTTATTATACTCGTACTACAGTTTCATTATATGTCTTCGAATTGTATTTAAGTTCTTTATTTTTTTTATATGTTGGGTTTAATTAACTACAAACTAATACCATGTTTTAAGTTGTTTTATAAACATAATAGTCTTACGTTACCTTTCCAAGTATAACAGTTACGTATTTATTCATACATAATTGAAACGAATGAAAGAAGTGATTTCTTGCTCAAAACCCTATGTAGTGTTACCTAATGAAAAGAAAACTTGATTTCGTTAATAATGCATATCATATTACATTTAGCTTAAATTTTTTAAACCTTTTATAATTCATAACCAAATATTATGATAAATTAATTTGTATACCAAACCTAATAAATTTTAAGATTAAACGCCAATAGTATTATAATTATATTTCACTCTAAGAGGTTGATCTTTATTTTATATTCATACTAAGTATTTTTACAAAATTAGTTTGACTACAAAAAGGGTTTTTCTCCAGACCAGACATAAAAAGGTACCTTCTGAAGCTTCCACGTTATCAGATAGCGAAGCAGGATTAAAAGGACTAGAATCAGAAATCTACTGGAATTATTTTCTTCTATTGAATAATGAAAACAATACACCATCTTATCCTTAAAAGGCATGATTATAAATTAATAAGTTTAGAATAGTAGCAAAAAAACTTAATTCGTCTTCAAAAGAATATTGCACATTAAACATTTTTTATTTGGAAATGCTTATTTTTGAAAAAAAAATAAAAAAAATAGGTAGAACGCAATATAGATAGTACAACTAAACAAGTTAGTTGTTTAAGCGCAGATGATTAAAATTTAAAACCATACACTAGTCTATATAAATATATTATTTAGCTACAACCAACAAGACTACAATATGTAGGAAAAATTTAAATTAAAAACACAAGTAGTTCTGGAATTCATTCGAAGAACTTAGATTGCGCGCTTTCTAACTTATATAATAATTTTATGGAAACGAAATTGTTTAAAGTGCTTCATAGATTTCAATAATAGTATGTGCACAAGTTGTTCCGTCTTGATAAGATAATAAAATAAAAGTAATACTTGCTTCACGTACGTTTATTACTTTGAAATATGACTTTAAGGATAAACAATATCATATCTTTCTTTCTCCGTCTAAGAATAAATATTGAATTTAAAAATAGACAACCTTTTAAATACTCGCACTTTATAAAACGCATTTTTAACATGTTCTTTTAAAAAACCTTTGTCATTTTCATTTCTCAAGTAATTGGATGTTTCATTAAATGTCAAATTTATATATCAAATAATACTTTTTATAATATTCTGATTTTCTATATCATATATTGCAAAAAAAAATTTAAAAGGATAGTCATGTAAATTTAATCCGATCGATTAAAGAGTATAATTAAAGTCGATTTGACTTTAATAAAATCTATGAAATTATTATTTATTTATATGTATATATACGAAATTGTAATGGATTATTGGATAAAAAGTCAGTGGTGGCCTAGTGGTTAAGGGGTCCGCCTCTCGTTGCCGAGGGCGAGGGTTCAAACCTGGCAAGTACCAATGTGATTTTTCGGAGTCATATGTACTTTCTGAGATTATTTAGACACCACTGACATATGGTGAAGGAAAACATCGTGAGGAAACCTGGACTTATAGTTTCACAATTATAAGTTTGAAATCACCAACCCGTCTTGAGCAAGCGTGGTGATTAATGCTCAAACCTTCTCCATGTGAGAAAGAGGCCTTTGCTCAGCAGTGTGCTAATAGGCTGATGACGAATGGATTATTGAATCGCAAACGAGTAATAGATCGAGTTATATATATTTGATACCTACAAATAAATTTTCCAATATCATACAAAAAAACTGCAAGACAATTTATAAGAAACAATAACTCTGTACTCGTTTAAGGTAAAAATTATCCACTAATAATTACGTCTTTGTAATAGGAAATAATATAATGAGATCTTAGCTTTTCGTGAGTATTCATTTAAATGAAACTACATAATATTTTCTGATTTACTACGCGTTTTTTTATTTTGATTGTAAACTATATGTATACTCCAAGAAAAGATGTAGTCTGTCCGTGATCACGGTGGCTGTAAAGTAACCGAAACATCGGGCCATGCAGTTTATAATCATAAATAAAAAACCGAAAATATTAGTTCCATTTAAGCAAATAATGTATTTTTTATAATAAAACATTATTTAAAAAGAAACATGACACGTTTTACACTGAGTCATTTAAACATGAAATAAATTATTTTTATTTTATTAATCAAATAATAATGTTCGTTAATCTTTTTTGAAAACAAAGCGGTAAGAAAAAGGTCATTTATAGCTTTTCAAATTCATAAATTTTATTCATGGAATTAGTAACAATGTTTTGGATGCACACAGGCAATTGTTATACTACAATAATTACTATAAATTTAAGTCAGGTCTCCTAAGAAATAAAATACAAAAAAAGATGGATTTTCAATTCCGGTTACAATTCTATTTTAAAAGAATTTAAAATGTAGACTACTTTTTATTAAATTCTATACCTTCAGGGATATTGTAAATAGGAGTTTGTAAAAAAATCTCGATTGACTGACCACCTTTAATGGTAAAGAGTTAATTGTAGAACCGATTCCTTTATAAATCAAGTATTTGTCATTTTATTTACTTTAAAATCGGTCTAAAATAACGTAAACAAAAATGAAGGATTTTAATTTTCTAAGTTCTGTTTTATATATGTACATACACGGTTCACATGAGACAAACTATAATAAAATAATTTAATATTCTATTTATTTCAAATGACTGTAATCGTTAACTTTACATTTTCCGTGAGTAGTAATGAGTATCTCTTCATTAGAAGTATTAAGTCACTCTCAAAATGCTAAGTCAGGACATATGATTGGATAAAATTTTATTTTTCCTAGACTATTATTTTGTCTCAATTTCGCAACAGGAAGTTTTAGTGATTATAGGAAGAGTAACGTTAAAGAAGTTGAGATAGTCATGATAAAGAATTTATAGTACCTGTATTACAGAAATTGTAATAAAGAGGAGATACAGAAGTCTCTTTATTTCTAATATGTACTTTGGAAATATTTGATTCTAAGAACAAGTAAAGACGCAATAACAATATTATATTTGTAATTTATTAATTTTCTTCACTAGCTTCTCGCCTCTTAAAGTACAATTTAAGTGTTTTTGTAATATACATATTCGTGGTATCCAACTCTTAAATTATATCCTCCACTTTAACCATATCAAACCAAAGTCTAACAAATATAAACCACAATTAAAGTAAAGATTTTTCTTCAGAAATAACATTCTTGTTTAGTTACTAAACAAGTGTTATAAGTAATAAGATTTTAAGTTTATTTAACTTAAGGCAAACTAAATTAAAGCAGAGCGGGCATACTTGCCCAATATTTTATATTGCAAAAATCCACTGAATTCCTTTTCACTAGATACCGATTATAATTGAATTTTAAATGTGATACCACCCACCCTTGGAATTTTGAGTGACATCTTTAATAGGTATTCTTTTATTGACACAAAATTTATAAGAAGTTTAAAAATTGCCTTTAAAGTAACAAGTTTTTTAGAATAAAGCCAGAAAGTAAGTATGCTTATGTTCTTTTAAATAATTTTATTTTACGAATTTGTATAGATACATGTTGGGTAATACATAGAAAGCAAAGTATAAAATAAAATTTTTATAGTTACAAACGATGGTATGAAAGTATAAATCCTTAGCATTGGTATTTTATCCTTTGTGGCGGTCGTAAGAAAGGAAAAAACATGCTACCGTTAGTTGTTATTTATATTGGGAACCTGTTGTAAAAAAATAACATAAAGAATTTCAATAATCGAGATACATTTTGAAGATAAAAGTTTTTTGTTTTCTTTATTACTCCGTTTGAGAATAAAAAATGTAAATCTGACCTTTGAGTTAAAGTTATTCACGTTCATATCAAAAACACTGTATGTAGTTAAAATACATAAGTATAGTATTTAAATATAGTATATAAATAAGGTAATTAAAAACTAAACGAGCGATAATGCTGAAGAAAATGGTTATATGCTACAAAAAATTATTATAGTAATTAACAACTTTAAGTTTCTTTATAATTGACTACATTTGCCCGCGACTTCGTCCGCGTTAATTTCAGCACTAGTAATATATAAAAGAAATCCTACAAATGGGGCAATAACCAACAACTACAAAACAACAGAAATGTTATAAAAATTAAGAATTACGTTAACATGAATAGTTTGGCAGTATTTAACAAATTAACTACAGAAAGAAACTGTTGTCTATACTGTCTATCATAAATCTTTTTTTTTTAAACGAAAGGAATGCTTATTGGCTGTCGATCGTGCCTACATAAACCGGTAAAAGGTACATAGCGATAATGTCGTTTTGGCTAGGAGTTGAGTTCTCGAGTAAGTAAATATAGTTTTTCGCTTATATGAGGAAAAGTCGAACATTTTCCGGGATGTAAAGTATCCTCTGTGTTATTCCTGGACGTCAGCTTTCTGTATACAAAATTTTATCAAAATCGCTTCAGCCGTTTGAGCGTGAAGAAGTAACAAACATACACACACACTCACAAACTTTCGCAATTATTAGTAGGATAGGATTTCAAAGAAGGTGATAAATTATAATTTAAATCTCATTTTTATGTATTTTGTTGACAATAGTGATGTTAAAAAAAATTCAAATTTAGTAACGATTATAAAAAAATTGTTACTTGTATTAAATTTATAATTCAATAATTAGTATTGTATTTATATATGTATATGTACGCTGTTTGATATTTCAGAGTGGGTATTTGATTTAGTCACTTAGTTTTCTAATCCAATAAGCTACAATATAATGTGTATTGTACCTTAGCTTTCACGTCGATTGCCCCAAACAATCTCGGGGATCTGAACAATTAATTAAGAGCCTTTGTTCTTATATTCACAATATGAAACCGTCATTTTCAGTAACATAATTGCTGAATTAGTCTAACAAATAGATATATAGAAGAAATAGATACATACAAATAAACATATAAGACCTGAGAAAATTTCAGCACAAGTACGATAGTGTCAAAAAACTACAGCTTTGCTGATTTTTACCATCTCTTGACTTAGGTTTAAAGATCTTTATTCTCAACAAGACAATACATATTACGATTTTAAATGATGTTAATTAAAAGTTTGCTAAGAAAACTTGTTTGAGTAAATATTTATGGATTCTCCACTTATTAAGTTCTTTGGTCAACTTATATTTATTTTTAATATTGACATTAAGTGTGAAGAATTTTAATTATTTCATTTTCATTTTATTTTAACAAAGCTATTTATTTTAATGTTGTCACATTTATATAAAGCGTATAAACTAAATTGTTTAAACTGGCTTAAGCCTAAGGAAATTCCCTTAAATGAAAACATTACATATCTGAAAAATATTTAGTTGTATCACATTAAAAAACTTGAATCATCAAAAATGTTAACACACAAACACCCTACCTATATTTTTATTTTAATCTAATACTATATAGTGAAATTTTTAAATCCGATGAATATGAATTAAAAACTCGTTTACACGAACAGGATTTGCACTTGCAACTTTCAATATATCGCGTTTCAGCTATTTTCCAACCTAGTTATGGTACCCTGATTCGAGGTGATGATTAAGAATCCTTGAAAATACAGGACATAGGGGGATGGAAGTGTCATCTAATACGTTTTCTTACAACAAATAGATTGAAGGTGAGATGCAGGTGGTAGGGCCTAGCTGTGGTCAGTTACTACTGCTTGAACATGGGCTGGCTTTACCGCGGAAGTACCGTTTCCTCACAGAATATCGGTGTGAAGTAGTCTTGGTCTGCGTTACGTCCGATGAGTGATTTAACGGGTTTCTTTTTCTTGTTGGGACCCTTTTCAGTCATTGCTTATTCCCAGCCCTCCCTCTTTCTCAACAAGTTTGACTAAGCATCCGTTTTGCCACCTTTCTCATAAAAAAGATTAAAGTTCCTATAATTAATTTTTGATATAATATATTTCAATTTTAACACAAGTATGCGCTCAACATTTCTGTGAGGTTAAGATAAGTAATTAGACGAATATAAGTGGATTCAAAGTATTCAAAAGACTAAAGAACTTCAGGAAATTGCTTTTTTCAGTTAACAATATAACAAGTAACTTTTATGTACATAGTTTTTTTCGTACATATGTACATATACATGGTTATGTACATTCATTCATATAATCGGAATTGCAAAAAAGTTCTTAATGGAATGGAAATATATTGAAATTCCAATATTTTTTGTTAAGCATAAACATAAGCCTTATTACCGACTGTTATTCAATCTGCTTTGTTTGTGAAAAAAAGGGAACAAGTCCATTTTTATTTTTTTTATACTTAATTTATTAAGTATTTGAAATCAAAATATATTTCGTTTATAACCAAACTGTAATTTATTTTACTTCCAACTAAAGTATAACAATTTAAATACATTATTTCCTGAAACAAAAGCTATTTGGGATAAGATTCGCTGTATCTAACGGAATTTCATTTCGACATTCTTGCTGAATAGTTATATATAGCGTTATATTTCTTATTGCCAGCTTTTAACTAAATGTTATTCTGACCACTTGAATATCTTAAGTTGAGCATAATAGGAAATTATTTTACATACTTAATCTTGAGGATAGTTAAGAAATTAATGAATATTTGTATCAACAATAATATCTCATTTATATTCTCATGATATCATCAAAAGTCCAGACATTGTTTTATACTTTAATACATATCGAAAGAAACACTTCATATAAAGATATATTTTATGCACAACGTATATACAATTTGTTTTTTCTTTATTAAGACAACTGGATTACAAGAAGCATTTAAAGTAAAAGTTTATATTCCTTGAATGTTTATTTATATATTTATTAGTGTAGTGACGTCATATGGTTTTGGATTTCAGTCATCAAAGTGTGTTACGGGTCATCTCCAAAATTCCAGATAATAACATTTTAAAGCTGTTCTAGGTGCTGGAAAAAGTATTATTATTATATTAATGCCTTTTTATCCATTTGGTAAACTCCTTAATACTTTCTAAACACTCAAGATTATAATTCGTCCTAATTCCATTACGAATGAAGCCATAACATGTAAAAAATAACGTTATAAAACATTAACACTCATTTATTAATACAACCAAAACATTAAATATATATTTACCTGTCCAGAATATTATGGAATTATTAATTTCATGTTATACTATATATTGCAATAAGAATTGTAAATAATACGCTTTGAATAGGTAACTGAGTAGAGATTAAAAATTGTTTTGATAGTGATACCAGATACCAGGATCAACTATATTCAGATTCAACTTGATAAGAACATACGAGTAGATAATGAATTAATTCTTTGAGCATTAATTTATGGGACAGACATTGTAACATGTATGAATATGAGACGAAACCTCTTAGCATTCAATGGATTCAACGTGCGGGTGCCGGGTCCGTCGCGTTGCAGGGAGAGGAGCTTCAACAGTGCTTGCCCCTTATCAGCCCCTTATCTAAAGCGCGTTATACGCTCACCTCCACTGTCCAAGCTCCTCTTCCTACCTAACCAAATTTGAAAAGAAAATACTAGGGCTGCCTTCGACGTACGTTCCAAAAATGAATTAATGTGAGTTCATGATAGCTCCAAGTCTTTTAGTAGGTTATAGAGAGATTTAGCTGTTATACCTCTCTTTCACGCTTCTATCGCGTAAGTTATACTTGTAAGTATGTCACGAAAGAATCAATTCATTGTTGTAATACATTTCAATTATATTAGGTAACAAATTTAATGTTTAAAATATATTAAAAATAAAATTATGTTTCAACTAGTTGCTAATGTAAGATTAATAATATGGAGGTAAAACCCAGTAAATATAAGTAAATTAATAATAACTACAATACAAATACAATCCAATAAATTTACTCTTATGTTTAAATTCATTAAAACTATAAAGTTATAATTTAATACAACATTTGCATCGCGATCACAATTGAAAGTATTAGTAACAATATATTAAAATAAAGAATACTTCAATTAATCCACACCACATGTATAGAAAAAAAGAAACAACATCAAGAAGAGGTTAGTTGAATGTGTTAATAAATGATGTTTTTTTAATAAATCCATCAAAAAGTTAGGAGAAAGTGTCAAAATTGTTATTTAAGTTCTATTATAAAAAGCATGTTGAAAGGAATTTAATGTAATATTATTTTTTTATTTCGAACAGCCCATAATAAGTTTTTAAATTTATATATATGTGTATATGTAGATAAATTTATCATGTAAAGTTTTTGATATCTTTCTTAATACATCGAAGAAGTATTTAATAAGATAATTTGTAGAGTAACTATATAAGAAATCAATCAAAATATGAAATTACTACTTTTACTTCATGATAGTGATAAAAGCAAATTAACTCTCAAGAGTCCGATATCGTTAAAATGTTTCTGAATCTTAGCGAACATTTACTTAATGTAAAAAGTTGTATAGAAACGTTGTTTTATTTGTATTTAAAAACTTATTATGGGCTGTTCGAAATAAAAAAATAATATTACATTAAATTCCTTTCAACATGCTTTTTATAATAGAACTTAAATAACAATTTTGACACTTTCTCCTAACTTTTTGATGGATTTATTAAAAAAACATCATTTATTAACACATTCAACTAACCTCTTCTTGATGTTGTTTCTTTTTTTCTATACATGTGGTGTGGATTAATTGAAGTATTCTTTATTTTAATATATTGTTACTAATACTTTCAATTGTGATCGCGATGCAAATGTTGTATTAAATTATAACTTTATAGTTTTAATGAATTTAAACATAAGAGTAAATTTATTGGATTGTATTTGTATTGTAGTTATTATTAATTTACTTATATTTACTGGGTTTTACCTCCATATTATTAATCTTACATTAGCAACTAGTTGAAACATAATTTTATTTTTAATATATTTTAAACATTAAATTTGTTACCTAATATAATTGAAATGTATTACAACAATGAATTGATTCTTTCGTGACATACTTACAAGTATAACTTACGCGATAGAAGCGTGAAAGAGAGGTATAACAGCTAAATCTCTCTATAACCTACTAAAAGACTTGGAGCTATCATGAACTCACATTAATTCATTTTTGGAACGTACGTCGAAGGCAGCCCTAGTATTTTCTTTTCAAATTTGGTTAGGTAGGAAGAGGAGCTTGGACAGTGGAGGTGAGCGTATAACGCGCTTTAGATAAGGGGCTGATAAGGGGCAAGCACTGTTGAAGCTCCTCTCCCTGCAACGCGACGGACCCGGCACCCGCACGTTGAATCCATTGAATGCTAAGAGGTTTCGTCTCATATTCATACATGTTACAATGTCTGTCCCATAAATTAATGCTCAAAGAATTAATTCATTATCTACTCGTATGTTCTTATCAAGTTGAATCTGAATATAGTTGATCCTGGTATCTGGTATCACTATCAAAACAATTTTTAATCTCTACTCAGTTACCTATTCAAAGCGTATTATTTACAATTCTTATTGCAATATATAGTATAACATGAAATTAATAATTCCATAATATTCTGGACAGGTAAATATATATTTAATGTTTTGGTTGTATTAATAAATGAGTGTTAATGTTTTATAACGTTATTTTTTACATGTTATGGCTTCATTCGTAATGGAATTAGGACGAATTATAATCTTGAGTGTTTAGAAAGTATTAAGGAGTTTACCAAATGGATAAAAAGGCATTAATATAATAATAATACTTTTTCCAGCACCTAGAACAGCTTTAAAATGTTATTATCTGGAATTTTGGAGATGACCCGTAACACACTTTGATGACTGAAATCCAAAACCATATGACGTCACTACACTAATAAATATATAAATAAACATTCAAGGAATATAAACTTTTACTTTAAATGCTTCTTGTAATCCAGTTGTCTTAATAAAGAAAAAACAAATTGTATATACGTTGTGCATAAAATATATCTTTATATGAAGTGTTTCTTTCGATATGTATTAAAGTATAAAACAATGTCTGGACTTTTGATGATATCATGAGAATATAAATGAGATATTATTGTTGATACAAATATTCATTAATTTCTTAACTATCCTCAAGATTAAGTATGTAAAATAATTTCCTATTATGCTCAACTTAAGATATTCAAGTGGTCAGAATAACATTTAGTTAAAAGCTGGCAATAAGAAATATAACGCTATATATAACTATTCAGCAAGAATGTCGAAATGAAATTCCGTTAGATACAGCGAATCTTATCCCAAATAGCTTTTGTTTCAGGAAATAATGTATTTAAATTGTTATACTTTAGTTGGAAGTAAAATAAATTACAGTTTGGTTATAAACGAAATATATTTTTTGATTTCAAATACTTAATAAATTAAGTATAAAAAAAAAAAAAATGGACTTGTTCCCTTTTTTTCACAAACAAAGCAGATTGAATAACAGTCGGTAATAAGGCTTATGTTTATGCTTAACAAAAAATATTGGAATTTCAATATATTTCCATTCCATTAAGAACTTTTTTGCAATTCCGATTATATGAATGAATGTACATAACCATGTATATGTACATATGTACGAAAAAAAACTATGTACATAAAAGTTACTTGTTATATTGTTAACTGAAAAAAGCAATTTCCTGAAGTTCTTTAGTCTTTTGAATACTTTGAATCCACTTATATTCGTCTAATTACTTATCTTAACCTCACAGAAATGTTGAGCGCATACTTGTGTTAAAATTGAAATATATTATATCAAAAATTAATTATAGGAACTTTAATCTTTTTTATGAGAAAGGTGGCAAAACGGATGCTTAGTCAAACTTGTTGAGAAAGAGGGAGGGCTGGGAATAAGCAATGACTGAAAAGGGTCCCAACAAGAAAAAGAAACCCGTTAAATCACTCATCGGACGTAACGCAGACCAAGACTACTTCACACCGATATTCTGTGAGGAAACGGTACTTCCGCGGTAAAGCCAGCCCATGTTCAAGCAGTAGTAACTGACCACAGCTAGGCCCTACCACCTGCATCTCACCTTCAATCTATTTGTTGTAAGAAAACGTATTAGATGACACTTCCATCCCCCTATGTCCTGTATTTTCAAGGATTCTTAATCATCACCTCGAATCAGGGTACCATAACTAGGTTGGAAAATAGCTGAAACGCGATATATTGAAAGTTGCAAGTGCAAATCCTGTTCGTGTAAACGAGTTTTTAATTCATATTCATCGGATTTAAAAATTTCACTATATAGTATTAGATTAAAATAAAAATATAGGTAGGGTGTTTGTGTGTTAACATTTTTGATGATTCAAGTTTTTTAATGTGATACAACTAAATATTTTTCAGATATGTAATGTTTTCATTTAAGGGAATTTCCTTAGGCTTAAGCCAGTTTAAACAATTTAGTTTATACGCTTTATATAAATGTGACAACATTAAAATAAATAGCTTTGTTAAAATAAAATGAAAATGAAATAATTAAAATTCTTCACACTTAATGTCAATATTAAAAATAAATATAAGTTGACCAAAGAACTTAATAAGTGGAGAATCCATAAATATTTACTCAAACAAGTTTTCTTAGCAAACTTTTAATTAACATCATTTAAAATCGTAATATGTATTGTCTTGTTGAGAATAAAGATCTTTAAACCTAAGTCAAGAGATGGTAAAAATCAGCAAAGCTGTAGTTTTTTGACACTATCGTACTTGTGCTGAAATTTTCTCAGGTCTTATATGTTTATTTGTATGTATCTATTTCTTCTATATATCTATTTGTTAGACTAATTCAGCAATTATGTTACTGAAAATGACGGTTTCATATTGTGAATATAAGAACAAAGGCTCTTAATTAATTGTTCAGATCCCCGAGATTGTTTGGGGCAATCGACGTGAAAGCTAAGGTACAATACACATTATATTGTAGCTTATTGGATTAGAAAACTAAGTGACTAAATCAAATACCCACTCTGAAATATCAAACAGCGTACATATACATATATAAATACAATACTAATTATTGAATTATAAATTTAATACAAGTAACAATTTTTTTATAATCGTTACTAAATTTGAATTTTTTTAACATCACTATTGTCAACAAAATACATAAAAATGAGATTTAAATTATAATTTATCACCTTCTTTGAAATCCTATCCTACTAATAATTGCGAAAGTTTGTGAGTGTGTGTGTATGTTTGTTACTTCTTCACGCTCAAACGGCTGAAGCGATTTTGATAAAATTTTGTATACAGAAAGCTGACGTCCAGGAATAACACAGAGGATACTTTACATCCCGGAAAATGTTCGACTTTTCCTCATATAAGCGAAAAACTATATTTACTTACTCGAGAACTCAACTCCTAGCCAAAACGACATTATCGCTATGTACCTTTTACCGGTTTATGTAGGCACGATCGACAGCCAATAAGCATTCCTTTCGTTTAAAAAAAAAAAGATTTATGATAGACAGTATAGACAACAGTTTCTTTCTGTAGTTAATTTGTTAAATACTGCCAAACTATTCATGTTAACGTAATTCTTAATTTTTATAACATTTCTGTTGTTTTGTAGTTGTTGGTTATTGCCCCATTTGTAGGATTTCTTTTATATATTACTAGTGCTGAAATTAACGCGGACGAAGTCGCGGGCAAATGTAGTCAATTATAAAGAAACTTAAAGTTGTTAATTACTATAATAATTTTTTGTAGCATATAACCATTTTCTTCAGCATTATCGCTCGTTTAGTTTTTAATTACCTTATTTATATACTATATTTAAATACTATACTTATGTATTTTAACTACATACAGTGTTTTGATATGAACGTGAATAACTTTAACTCAAAGGTCAGATTTACATTTTTTATTCTCAAACGGAGTAATAAAGAAAACAAAAAACTTTTATCTTCAAAATGTATCTCGATTATTGAAATTCTTTATGTTATTTTTTACAACAGGTTCCCAATATAAATAACAACTAACGGTAGCATGTTTTTTCCTTTCTTACGACCGCCACAAAGGATAAAATACCAATGCTAAGGATTTATACTTTCATACCATCGTTTGTAACTATAAAAATTTTATTTTATACTTTGCTTTCTATGTATTACCCAACATGTATCTATACAAATTCGTAAAATAAAATTATTTAAAAGAACATAAGCATACTTACTTTCTGGCTTTATTCTAAAAAACTTGTTACTTTAAAGGCAATTTTTAAACTTCTTATAAATTTTGTGTCAATAAAAGAATACCTATTAAAGATGTCACTCAAAATTCCAAGGGTGGGTGGTATCACATTTAAAATTCAATTATAATCGGTATCTAGTGAAAAGGAATTCAGTGGATTTTTGCAATATAAAATATTGGGCAAGTATGCCCGCTCTGCTTTAATTTAGTTTGCCTTAAGTTAAATAAACTTAAAATCTTATTACTTATAACACTTGTTTAGTAACTAAACAAGAATGTTATTTCTGAAGAAAAATCTTTACTTTAATTGTGGTTTATATTTGTTAGACTTTGGTTTGATATGGTTAAAGTGGAGGATATAATTTAAGAGTTGGATACCACGAATATGTATATTACAAAAACACTTAAATTGTACTTTAAGAGGCGAGAAGCTAGTGAAGAAAATTAATAAATTACAAATATAATATTGTTATTGCGTCTTTACTTGTTCTTAGAATCAAATATTTCCAAAGTACATATTAGAAATAAAGAGACTTCTGTATCTCCTCTTTATTACAATTTCTGTAATACAGGTACTATAAATTCTTTATCATGACTATCTCAACTTCTTTAACGTTACTCTTCCTATAATCACTAAAACTTCCTGTTGCGAAATTGAGACAAAATAATAGTCTAGGAAAAATAAAATTTTATCCAATCATATGTCCTGACTTAGCATTTTGAGAGTGACTTAATACTTCTAATGAAGAGATACTCATTACTACTCACGGAAAATGTAAAGTTAACGATTACAGTCATTTGAAATAAATAGAATATTAAATTATTTTATTATAGTTTGTCTCATGTGAACCGTGTATGTACATATATAAAACAGAACTTAGAAAATTAAAATCCTTCATTTTTGTTTACGTTATTTTAGACCGATTTTAAAGTAAATAAAATGACAAATACTTGATTTATAAAGGAATCGGTTCTACAATTAACTCTTTACCATTAAAGGTGGTCAGTCAATCGAGATTTTTTTACAAACTCCTATTTACAATATCCCTGAAGGTATAGAATTTAATAAAAAGTAGTCTACATTTTAAATTCTTTTAAAATAGAATTGTAACCGGAATTGAAAATCCATCTTTTTTTGTATTTTATTTCTTAGGAGACCTGACTTAAATTTATAGTAATTATTGTAGTATAACAATTGCCTGTGTGCATCCAAAACATTGTTACTAATTCCATGAATAAAATTTATGAATTTGAAAAGCTATAAATGACCTTTTTCTTACCGCTTTGTTTTCAAAAAAGATTAACGAACATTATTATTTGATTAATAAAATAAAAATAATTTATTTCATGTTTAAATGACTCAGTGTAAAACGTGTCATGTTTCTTTTTAAATAATGTTTTATTATAAAAAATACATTATTTGCTTAAATGTAACTAATATTTTCGGTTTTTTATTTATGATTATAAACTGCATGGCCCGATGTTTCGGTTACTTTACAGCCACCGTGATCACGGACAGACTACATCTTTTCTTGGAGTATACATATAGTTTACAATCAAAATAAAAAACGCGTAGTAAATCAGAAAATATTATGTAGTTTCATTTAAATGAATACTCACGAAAAGCTAAGATCTCATTATATTATTTCCTATTACAAAGACGTAATTATTAGTGGATAATTTTTACCTTAAACGAGTACAGAGTTATTGTTTCTTATAAATTGTCTTGCAGTTTTTTTGTATGATATTGGAAAATTTATTTGTAGGTATCAAATATATATAACTCGATCTATTACTCGTTTGCGATTCAATAATCCATTCGTCATCAGCCTATTAGCACACTGCTGAGCAAAGGCCTCTTTCTCACATGGAGAAGGTTTGAGCATTAATCACCACGCTTGCTCAAGACGGGTTGGTGATTTCAAACTTATAATTGTGAAACTATAAGTCCAGGTTTCCTCACGATGTTTTCCTTCACCATATGTCAGTGGTGTCTAAATAATCTCAGAAAGTACATATGACTCCGAAAAATCACATTGGTACTTGCCAGGTTTGAACCCTCGCCCTCGGCAACGAGAGGCGGACCCCTTAACCACTAGGCCACCACTGACTTTTTATCCAATAATCCATTACAATTTCGTATATATACATATAAATAAATAATAATTTCATAGATTTTATTAAAGTCAAATCGACTTTAATTATACTCTTTAATCGATCGGATTAAATTTACATGACTATCCTTTTAAATTTTTTTTTGCAATATATGATATAGAAAATCAGAATATTATAAAAAGTATTATTTGATATATAAATTTGACATTTAATGAAACATCCAATTACTTGAGAAATGAAAATGACAAAGGTTTTTTAAAAGAACATGTTAAAAATGCGTTTTATAAAGTGCGAGTATTTAAAAGGTTGTCTATTTTTAAATTCAATATTTATTCTTAGACGGAGAAAGAAAGATATGATATTGTTTATCCTTAAAGTCATATTTCAAAGTAATAAACGTACGTGAAGCAAGTATTACTTTTATTTTATTATCTTATCAAGACGGAACAACTTGTGCACATACTATTATTGAAATCTATGAAGCACTTTAAACAATTTCGTTTCCATAAAATTATTATATAAGTTAGAAAGCGCGCAATCTAAGTTCTTCGAATGAATTCCAGAACTACTTGTGTTTTTAATTTAAATTTTTCCTACATATTGTAGTCTTGTTGGTTGTAGCTAAATAATATATTTATATAGACTAGTGTATGGTTTTAAATTTTAATCATCTGCGCTTAAACAACTAACTTGTTTAGTTGTACTATCTATATTGCGTTCTACCTATTTTTTTATTTTTTTTTCAAAAATAAGCATTTCCAAATAAAAAATGTTTAATGTGCAATATTCTTTTGAAGACGAATTAAGTTTTTTTGCTACTATTCTAAACTTATTAATTTATAATCATGCCTTTTAAGGATAAGATGGTGTATTGTTTTCATTATTCAATAGAAGAAAATAATTCCAGTAGATTTCTGATTCTAGTCCTTTTAATCCTGCTTCGCTATCTGATAACGTGGAAGCTTCAGAAGGTACCTTTTTATGTCTGGTCTGGAGAAAAACCCTTTTTGTAGTCAAACTAATTTTGTAAAAATACTTAGTATGAATATAAAATAAAGATCAACCTCTTAGAGTGAAATATAATTATAATACTATTGGCGTTTAATCTTAAAATTTATTAGGTTTGGTATACAAATTAATTTATCATAATATTTGGTTATGAATTATAAAAGGTTTAAAAAATTTAAGCTAAATGTAATATGATATGCATTATTAACGAAATCAAGTTTTCTTTTCATTAGGTAACACTACATAGGGTTTTGAGCAAGAAATCACTTCTTTCATTCGTTTCAATTATGTATGAATAAATACGTAACTGTTATACTTGGAAAGGTAACGTAAGACTATTATGTTTATAAAACAACTTAAAACATGGTATTAGTTTGTAGTTAATTAAACCCAACATATAAAAAAAATAAAGAACTTAAATACAATTCGAAGACATATAATGAAACTGTAGTACGAGTATAATAAAGAGTATTTTTTTATTAACCTTATTATTTCAAAAACAATGCAAAAATATTCAAACCAGGCAACCCATTACGATAAACATAGTTTTTCCTTTCTTTTTATCACATATTAAAATATATGAACCGAATTGTATGACAACTATATGATTATAAATATATTCTTCACATACTAGTGGTACCGTGCAAAATCATAGCTAAAAATCTTATATTAACTAATAAAACCGTCAGATATTTTAAAATATACAAGTAATATTAAATCTCATCCCAAGTTATAGTCACATTCAAGGAGAGAGCTAATTATTGTCTGTTTAAGCTTTTTCTATTGTGTTTGTTCTCTGCTCAAGCGATTTCATTTTTCTTATCTAACTTTTATAGTATTGACATTTGAATTAAAAGACTCGTTAGGTCTGTTGTTTGATTTTCTATTTTGTTTAATAATAATTAGTTAATGTGTGTATATATATAAATACGAGTAAATCTCATAGTGTGAAATTTTGACACAAATAATTATTTGATTTATTTATCAAAAAATATTTTTTTAATACAACACAACACAAACGTAATTTTATAATAAAATTAAAAATGTATTAAATAGTATATATCGGCGCTACCAGCTTTAATAACGGATGCGACATGAAAATAATTTGAGCCTGTCATCAATTCTTATTAAACCTCATTAGTATTTATGATTATTGTTAAAAGCAGTGGTGGCTGTACCTTAAGTGCACTCGTGCGCTGAACCACCAATTCAAAAGATTTAAAAATTACAAAATATTACATACTTCATCTTTATTTTTAAATTACCATTTTTATATTTATTTTCTAAACATACAAAAACGTATAAAAAATTACATTTCTAATTATAGTCAAAAAGTTTGTGCGCTTTACTAAACTAATATCTCGTGCGCTTCGGCGAGTGCACGAGGACTGCCAATACATCTTGTATGAGATACGCATTAATACGCCTGACGCGTGAAACAAAAGATAGTTCATAGAAATGTACCGAGTAATGAGTCGGTTCTGGAGCGCCGCACAAGCGGCCGAAGGTTACCGAGAGCACCCGATGTATGACGAATTGGAGTTGAAAAGAATCAAAACTTTTCTCCGAAATACCATGCACTTGCTAAATGCACTTTCTACGCTTAGTATTGAAAAAAATAATTCTACAAACAATAACCGATTTTAATAAAAAGGTGATTGAACATTTCGCTTCAGAAAAATGTCGTCGCATTGATTGTGATGATGATGTTTAAAAAATAAACATAGTTTATGTCATTTGGTTTTTTGTTGCATTTTCTAATTTTAATACTTTATTAAAGTGCACCACCAGTTCGATAACCCACCAGCCGCCACTGGTTAAAAGTAAAACGAAGTCAAACATTGTTCAAAACGAGAATAGAACTACATATGTTTAAATCTTGGTATAAATATGACGTCTGGACTCACGACGGCAGAATTCAGAATTGAGAATTGAGAGTGAACTCACTGAAGTGAGTGCGTATCATTGAAGTATGTGATTCTGAAGAACCTTCGAGAAATACAGGAGCATTAAGAACAATTGAAGTTTCATTTTAAAATATCATGGAACGTATGTATTAGAAGAAGTGACATTTAGCAACGTCAGCGAGGCTGGCGTCTCTCTGTTTTAAAACAACGAATGTCTAATAAATCCGATATATACAACAACTATTCGACATTTAAACTGTCACTGAAAATATGCATTTTAAATCAATAAAATTTTATACTAACATTTTAAAGAACAAAATAGTTTTCAAATCAATTTAAAATACTTTTTTATTTAAATATAAAAAGAACCACGTTTTTTACATTGAAATAAATATTAATGACTAACAAAATATGCTTTTAATATTGATAAGTCTTTTTGACATAGTAAATTTGATAACAAAAAAATTCTCTATATGAAAAAAGTAGGGAAAGTAGACTGTAATTTTATGTTCCCCTTCCTTGCAGTGACTGTTTATATGTATAATGAGAGCCATTAAATCTACCAGTAAAAGAAATGTATGCAATAATACTTTCTTTTAATTGTTGAAATATTTTTTTAAATTTTCTTGTTCACCGAAAATTTTACGACATAACGAAAAATCTCTCATTCAAATATTCAAGCTGAAACTATAGTAAAAGCTCACCCTCATTCCCGTGTGTGAAACTAACGAATCGTAAGAATTGAATTCTGTTGTTTAAGCAAAATTTTAAGAAGGACTATAAATATAAAAGGCACAAGTGGTATATTTTTTATGATTGGTACTAAAAAAATATTATAATTCTAAAAATCCTTATCTTTAAATTGAATTATACGATATTTTAAATAAATATCGCTACTGATACTATCAAACAAAAAGAAATGTTTTATATCGTCTGTATTCTCAATAAGTGCATATTGTAGACGCAATTGGTTTCAAATTTATTTTAGCTTAAACTCTATTGTATTCAAGTTTTTATTACTTTTTATTTATCTTGAGTACATTGACAAAACATTTTGATTGTTTTATTTTTTTTAATATATTTTTACCATACAAAGAAAATCAAAACAAAATTTATATAAACTTATAGTTGATATAAATTTTATAATATAATAATTCTTAAATTATTCAATTTAATTTGGTTTATTTGTAGTTTGTTATAGATATTTTTTGTTATTTATAGATTTTTTTATAGTAGACGAGATTTAACTTTAATAATAATGCAGATTTCAACATACTAGTCGGTCCTAGAAGGAACTGGCCTGATATGGTTCTAAACGTAATATCGCCACTTTTATCTTTACCTAAAAAAATGAGCGCAAGTTTTTTTCAAAATAAGACAGAAAAGAATGCGATGCGATTCAGAGTTTTGGATCTTTGTAATGAAAACTCAAAAACTGTACTCGAGAGACTTGTGACTGTTGATAGAACTATGATGTTGAATTATGATCAACGAAGCAATTAGAAAGGCAAAACAGACCCTAAAAAGGCGAAGGTGAAACTATCAACTAAAAAATTTAAGTGCGCAAACTTTTTCGATTTTCAAGGCATTTTGATGGAAGATTTGAAAGGTCGTAATACAGTAGTGAACGGCAAATATAAATCTTCTTTAATATATAAATTATGAGACTGGTTGAAGTAAAAATAAAGAAGCAAGCTGTCAAAAGGTGTCCTGTTGCTCCATGACAGCGCCCTTGTTCATACCGCTGGTGTTTAGAAGGAAGCAGTTCGTCAATGTTCCTTCACAGAAGAGAAACATCCACCTTGCAGTCCAGACACGAGTACGACCCTATCCATCTATAATTTATTTCTAAATGTAAAGTGGGATTTGAGAGGAAGAAAGTTTTTAAGCGATGAGAAGTTGCAGGCAGCCGACCTCGATCATATTGATCACGGGCAGACGATACGATCTCGGAAACGTCCGGAGTATGTAGTTTTAAAAATAATAAAATACGCGTAGTAAAAATAAATCCTAAAAATATTAGTTTCATTTAAATGTATACTCGAGAAAGTCTTAGATCTCATTAATTATATAAAAGTTTAGAGATTCACAGATGTCAGAAGTGTGTTAGGCTTCATTATGATGATATTGAAATAAAAATTGATAGGTCAATTCTTTGTGGGACCGCCTACGTAAGAAGTAATCTTTGGAAAAAATCAGAAAACACTTCTTTGTTGTATCAATTATCCGTTTTTTATTACCAAGCATCAGATGAGTACTTTTTTTACAGAACAAGTAAAACTATCTTCAACTGACATATTTTTTAAAGAAACTTTGATCTCCACTCTCAAACTGACTTGAAATAAAGTCGAAAGAACTAAAAAAAACTTTAGTATTTTTATATCCTGAGAATGAAAATGTGTAAACGTGAGAATATTATTTCTTCAGCATATTTAAAAGACGTTGAAAAAAACCTAAAAAATACTCACTTATTTTTCTTGAAAGAAAAGAAACACCATTAAGATTTCAAATATGCAAGACAAAAAATCCTTCGACTTTTTACCCTTATGCGGCCTTCGTGTCAGAATAAAAAATTTACAAAAGTGAGAGTTTCGACTTAATATAATTTATTGAGAACTTAATAAATCATCCCCAACCGACTTTTCTAACAAGTAAAATGGTTTTATAATATATTGTTATTGATATTTACTGAGAACAGTTTATTTTTATATTAACCTTGAACCTATGGTTACCATTTCCATTATCTTCCTTATAAACACTAGGATTTAAATATCACTAGATATTTATTAATAAAAACAACTTTAGCTTTAACGATTGGGACAAATAGTTAACATTTATTGATTGAAAATTTTTTAATGAGACTATTTTTTTATCTACAGAATTTATAGGGGCATGCAAGACTTATATTTTTTTCTTGAAAATAGTGATTTTATTTTCTTTCAATAGATAATATTGAAAATTGCCTTTTATTTTGTTTTTATTGTTAATGGTGGGGGTTTCAGAAAAATAACCGATTGACAAATTAGATGACTACGGTAACAATATTCTGAACTCATTAGACAAAAAGAGCGCTGTAAATCTTTTGTTTCTAGTATATGTTCAATGAATATCCTTTAAACATTGAAACCATTACAGTATCTCATGGTTAACTTCTTCCCTTGGTAATTCTACGACAAGGTAAACATTTTAAGGTTCACCTGTGAAATCACCACTGTAGCCCTCATTTGCTATAAACCTAAAGGCTGTTAGGCCTTAACTTAATAGCCAGTTAAAATATAAGGTATCTTTGAGGTAAAATAAAAAGAGGCTCAGAAAAGAAATTTTGGAGTTAGTTGAATCATATAGTGAACAGTTTTTAATTGAGCGGGGAAGAGAAAGATAATTAATGGCTACTCAACTGTAAATCTAGTTTACCGTCGTTTTGTAATCCGCTAATAATCAAAAAATAATCTATAATGTCTTTTCAACAATGGGAAACTTTGTTCATGTTTTCTATCTTCTGTATAAAATGTGAAGAAAAAAAGTGTGATGACCACACCGCAATTTCACAAGACCCAGAGCATTTGCGTACATAAGAACAATATACTAGAAAATTATAAAATCGTAGGCAGTAGGTGATAAATAACAAGATAAACTTTCATCTCGTCTCCCCATTATCACTGTTACTGTAAAGATCCTAAAAACGTAACCAATAAATATAAGATGTTTTAATAGTTCAAATAAGATTCTGAAAAAATAATATGAATAAAAAAATATTAAGGGACTTCTTAGCTAAATAAAGCTTAAACCAAATAAGATTCACAAAATTCATTATAAAGATAATATCTATAATTATCTCAACTTAGTCATTTGTTAGATCGTTTATATAGCATATAAGAGTTACTAATAAAAGATTTCATAATTTACTTTGATGTTAAAATAATAATGCTACAAAGATAAATTATTGCACAAATCCATTTATATACATAGGTTAAAGGTTATACATATGTAGTTAAGGAAACGACCAGAGATATAGTAATATATTTTCCCATACTTTTATCTTATATGTTACTAATATTTTATTACTTTTACAGCCTACGGGTAAACAAATGTCTTACAAAAATATATCAATACAAATGTCATACAAAAATATATCAGTCTTTTGATGGATCCATCAATTATTCTATTAATTTTTTATCTATTTATATAATTAAATATTTGTTATATTAGCGTAGAATATGAATCATTCAATACAGGTAGTAGTTTAATATGTAAGTAAGTATATAAAAATAATACAAAATTATAACATGTTACGCAAGCATAACCCGATATTAAGTTTTCGGTATAACAATTGTGTAAAGTACGGAATGCTGACTCTGAGCCGTCGGTGGGACTGGGAAAGTGAAGTGGACACCACACGCCTTGCACCATCGGTGAGAATGAAGAATGGGATTTTTACATATATTCAGTCTGGAGTCAACCGCTGACTTACAGACACCTCCTTTAGTATGTAGTTAGTTATAAGACTTAATTATAGAATGGGTCTTAAGTCAATCGCTGACTTAAAGACCCCGCCCTAGCTAGTTTAGTTTAACTACCTTTTTATAGTTAATCAAGTTTAAAATATGAAATTGATGATCTGAGTTAATTGAAAGTTACTAAACCATAAAGTAATAAATAAAGTTAAGTAGGTCATTATTTTCAGATATAAAGGTTTAAAAATACATTTTCTTTAGCATCTCTTATTAAGATTCTGTTCCATTTCATTCTGATCAAATTCAACTAACCTATTCTTTGTATCAAAAATATAAAATTATGATAAAAAATTCGATATATGTAACAAGGGAAGTGATAATGGATTTATACAAATAATTATAACAAAAGAAGTGCGCGTCGTCAGCCTTGCCTCATGGCTGATACTCTGAGTCCTACTCCTCGGTGTTATAAAAATATTCTGTAATGAGTTTTTATGTGGCCGCCTAATAGCGAACGAAGTTGAAATGCTCAACAATAACGAAAAATTAAAAACAAATAGGACAAAGTTAAATTCAAATTGCTTAATGGCAGCACTATACATGTAAATCAGTTATTAAAAAAGAAAAAGTTGAAGCGATGTTGAGATGTTCTTTACGATAATAATATTATATTTTTTAAATTTCGTGTACCTACACTCGAAATTATTTTAAACAAAGTTTCAAATTCATAAATTACACCAACGCAATTACAATTTAAAACGGTAATTTTATATGACGCCTCAAACTGACTAAAACATTTCTTACTCTCCAAATACGCTTTGATATGTGGGTATATACTGAAGCTGTTTAATAATAACTGTTTATAAACATATAGCTTATCTTAAAGAAACAACAATATTGAAAATATTAAACTTTAACAATTCATATAGGTAGTAAGTATACTTAGTTATTTAAGTCCCGTAAAAATTATTATAATTTTAAATATAATTTTTACTAAAATCTTTGTAAGATCCAAAAATATTAAAACAATATTGGTAATCTAGGAAGGATACAGCAAAATGGTTGAACTATCAGGCTTCCCATAATCTGTTAAGAAACGGTGGATCAATAACCACAACTTTGTTAAAGATTTGCCATTAAAATACAAATTACCTTTCGTTCAGAAGCTTCATAAGAGAATATCTAGAATACAGAACATACTACAACAGGATTAAATTGAGAAATAGATTTGTTCTTGTAGGTATGTACCTATATAATATTTACTTAAAATTATATAGAAGAGTTTTTTAATGGCTCAAAAATTACATAACTTAAAAAATATCAAGCAGAGGTCAGTTACAGTGCGTAGGCTAAATAAGTTTTAAATCGACATTATTGAAAAAATGTTTCAAACATCAGATCCATAAATGGTTAAGGCGCCGTATAGTCGCGCGGGCGCACGCGCGGCCATTCATAGCAGGCGCCGGGTCGCCGGAGTTATTATTATTATTTCGAATATCGATTTGCAAGTTTAAAAATTAGGTATATCGATAAATATTCTATCGATATTTTCAATTTTGCTATAAATAGTTATGCTTTTCAGTTTTCACATTAAAATAATTTCATTCAAAATAACTTTTATTAATAACTAGCTTTTGCCGTGACTTCGTCCGCATGGAATAGTGAATTCCGGCAGATTTTTGGTTCTTCCCACATAGTTCCCGTTCTTGCGGGATTTTCGGAAAGGTCGAGTTCCCGCAGAATTTTCAGGATAAAACGGTTTTTGTAAGTTAATCTTAAAAGATAGACATATAATGTCGCGGACTGTTTTTTAGATCATGAACAGAGCTGTGATTCTTTAATACATATTTTTTGTGTATCTTGTACCGTTTTCACGGCGCACGCAACGGAAGGCTTAAATAATTTCTCCCGTTTTTTACACATTTACCACTATATCTTTGCTCCTATTGGTCGTAGCGTAATGTTATATAGCCCACAGCCTTCCTCGATAACTGAATTATCCAACATAAAAAGAATTATTCCATTTGAACCAGTAGTTTCGGAGATTAGCGCTTTCAAACAAACTCTTCAGCTTTATAATATTAGTATAGATAATTATTATTAATCAATATTATAATTTCGAACTTTTTCAGGTAAATTAATTATTTTGTATTTTTAGGATAAATCGTTAACCTACTTCTGTTAAAAATGGTGTTTCACAATCAAAAATAATATTAATGTTTGATATATCAAAATAATTATCGAAATAATATGAATATGAAATATTTATTTATTGTTATGATTTTTTTAAATATCGATATTTTTTATTCGAGTCTATGCCGCCCTTTTAATAAAATTCACATTCCACATCGAATTTGGCTGGAGTATAAACCTATTCGATTCGAATATTAACTCGAAATATATAGCTATCCTTTTCTATATCATTGAAATATATAGCTATCCTTTTCTATATCATTGAAATATATAGCTATCCTTTTCTATATCATTGAAATATATAGCTATCCTTTTCTATATCATTCCCAAACGCATTATATCTGTCGCATTAAGTGTCGTTAGCGTTGCAACTTATAGATATGCCAGAGGTAAGTGTGTATATGTCATACATGAACTAAATCCGATCGGAGCGTAGAATGAATGTACGTCATCTTTAGTTTTTTTACCTATTTTTATTTTCTAGTTTTTAGTTTTTATTTCGCATTCTGTTTAATTCATTTGTGCTTCATTATTGCAAGGTTTCTTGCCCGGTAATTTATTGCAGTCCAACTCCTCTAAAAAATTGTTATCAGCCATTTGGTAGCGGCGGCCATCTTAGATTTCAATTTATCATAGTAAATTGTATTCTACTTGTTGAGACCTTTCATTTGATACCCATGTTGATGGGATTGATAAAACCTACGTTATGCGCCATTTTGTAGCGGCGGCCATCTTGAATTTATAATGATAATGAATAAACATGATTGTATTGTCATCAAAATCCAAAGTGTATACAAAATTTCAGATTAATCGGTTGATAGGAAGAGTGTGAAATTTGAATTACTCAATTTGACCCAAGAATAAATAATAAAACAAACGGGGTGAGCTAAATAAAACCGTTTAAAAACGTCAAAGAGTGAGAGAGTGGTGCATTGTTGAGAGTGGCGTACGTCAAATGACAATTACCAAATATTTAAAGCAAATTAAACTTATTATTTTAATTCATGGTTACCAATTGCAAATTACCAAATACATAGGTATTATAATTTATTTCATTATTAAATTTGCATTTTTAATACATACAAGTAAGTATATGTAATCTAAGAAAATGTATCCTTTACGAGTAATTATTTATTAACAAACATTGATTATCGTTGATATGCATTTGTTACTTTTTTAAAATAAACATATAACATTATGTACTACACATGTATAAAACCCGCATTTCTTCATACATTCGATTATCGGATTTTCGATTATCCGAATGCCTATTTGTTCATATCACGTCGGGGTCACCAGTTTAGTATCGCTACTTTAAGTTTTTAAGCAAACGATAAGAGACTTTACTATACGTTGAAGATACAGGTACATATTATGTAATAGGCCAGCGAGCATACGAGCGACGTGCGACCCGACCCGGAAGCTGGAGCGTACTAAACAATTAATTATTATAATTTATAGTTGTGAAGCGACGGCTGGCCGGCCGCAGGGCCCGCGGGGGGACGTCGCCCCGCAATGGGGCGGAGTCTAACTTACGTATATACAAACTAGTCAACGACTAATAATTAAATTGATAAAAAAATAATTAAAACATAGAAATACAAATCACACAACAAAGATAGGCTACGCCACACTTATCGACAACAATTAGTTCGCTTAATCGAGTTTCTACTGTATTTGAAATTAAAACAAATACTTCTTTTTATACATACTCCATTTGTTTACATAATGTCGCCTTGTATCGCGCCGCTTTGGCACTTGTCGGCTCTAAGTAAAAGGATACCGCCCCAAATCAAACAATTCAATAATAATTAAAAAGATAGATAACCTTATTAAAGATTATTAAAAGCTAGATGTAAACATTTGAAATATTAAGAAAATAAACATTTTCTCGGTAACGTACTATATAATTTGATTACGCATTTGATTTGATTACACATATATTGTATATAGTTAATTTTTCGTTTTTATTATTTCGATACTTCAATTAAGTTTGATGCTTACTATATTTAATGTATTATTTTTTATTTGCTTATTCAGGCATTTTTGTCGGCAATCAAATAGTGTCAAATATAGTGCGTTCGGTGCGGCGGCGACGATTGTTTGTATGCGCAAAAGAAGCCGCCGCACGTGTATCTTGACCTTGTACTTCCGAGTAGCCGCAAAATTTCTTTGAGAGTTCAGCACCCGACCTTTGATGATGCCGACTAGGCACTGCTTACTATCACACACAATGCCGAAGGTTGAAACTGGGGATGTACTCCCTTTTCTTTTATTGCATATTTTTATTTCCTATGTACTTTTGTATATGGTGCCTACTGCCTAGTGTACGTAATTCACATAAGTCCAATTTTACAAAAAACAATCATATATTCTTTGCGACTCATAGAATCCCTAAGCGTATACACCGAACTCCTATATCTATTCCTTGAAATGACACTCAGTCCTAACTGCAAGACGCAAGCAAGCAAGGACCCGGCACCCGCACCGTGAATCCATGAAATGATGAGAAGTTCGTCTAATAAGTTTATTATTAAAATACTAAAATAAAATATTGTTAAAACTTTATATTGTTCAGTATGTTATGAACAAACAAATTATTTTCAGTAAACTCTCGCTCGACTACGAAACTCAAAACTTGACTATTTTTTATACAATTATACCAACGTCAACTTTTATTTTTCTCTGGCAACGCTTGTTTGAATGATATAACAAAAAGGAATAAAAAATATTAATACCTATAGCACTCGAAGACTGCCGCGCTAAAGTTATTTCATAGAAAATTTTATTAAAGTATGAAATTATAATTATATATATTTCTTTTTTTTATGCGGTATTTTTTAGCAAGTTTAAATATTACCATCATACGCATACTCGTTAAGATCGGACTTGTCGTGAGCTCGAGTTCACTCGTGGTAGCGGTCGCTGTGCTCATAGCCTACAATAAAAATTATGTAATAGCTTCAAAAATGTATAATAGTTTTGTTGATAATGTATGCAATAGTCTCTAAAATAATCCCTTGCAACTAGTCACATACATTGAAACTTAAGACTTTATCATTGCTAGCCCTACTTGGAGCGTTAGATATCTTGTATGGGAGGAGTGACAACGTGTTTCAATAAAGAAACGTTTTATTTGAAACACAATAACACATTTCAAATAAATAACAAAACATATGATATTATTGTTATAATATTTATAATTTAGTAATTATCTTTTATTTTATCAGTTTTGTGAAGCAGTTTTATAAGTATTTTTTTGAATCAAAACTTACAAGACTTTGTAAAATTTTTCACTGAAAAATATTTTACTATAATTAAACGACTTATTTTAGTTTTCTATTCAATTACCTTTTTATCTTTCATATGTACTAAACCTTTCTAATAGTATTCTAAGAATGCAGTATTAATTTTATACTGTACTAGCTTTAAACCCGCAGCTTCGCCCGCGTGGAGTCCGGTTATATCGCGTTACCAAGAGAACTTTTCATAAGTCTGGAATAAAAACTATCTTAGTTCTTTCTCAAGGTCAACTCTATCTCTGTACCAAATTTCATTAAAATCGTATTTTTCGTTATTTACTTTGGGTTATTTAATTGGGTGGAATTTCGTAAAATCCCTTCTTATCTGACCTCTACTCGGCGAAAGGAATAATCCTACCAAATTTCAAGTCGCTACCGCCTTATGGTTCCAGAGATATCGTGATGAGTCAATATATGTATAGGTGGAAATCTCTTTTATATATATCGATAAAAATCTTATTTTATTTTATTTTATATTTAGAGTTTCTATGGTCAATATAAGACTTATATGCAAGTTTTAAGTAAAGGGTAAAATTTACAAATATATTTTTTTAATATAAATTACACAAGATACTATCTACTATTAATGGAGATGTAAGTCAAGTTGGTTTATAAGCATAATAACTTCATCGTTGTAAAAATATATTTTACTCAGTTCTTTAGTCACAATTAAATTGTTGTGTATAACTTATGCTTGTTAGGTATTGTTCAGTAATACTTAATATGATGTCAAGTATTAGGTATGTGGGTAGATCATTTGACTATATTAGGTCATTTAACTAAATTTACTTTGCCTTTAGGAAGGTTTATCGAAATCTTTATTGTTTTTTTTACTCAGTATTCATAATTTTTAAATTTTCATAATTTCAAATTGACTGTGATTTTTAGATTTAGTTCCAATAATTCCTTTTACAGTTAACTAGCTCTGAAAATTATAAAAATGATCGAATAAATCGGTTTTGATAAATCTGTAACTAAACTGCATAACGAAGATTACTTAAAAACATTTTCTATGAAAGAAAAGTGACTGACTGTTTGACCGGCCTCTTAATTTAAGGCTGGTAAGCGTATTAATATTTAATAAATATTTCACTGTTATTGAAACGTTTTAACAGTTTTAAAATATTTGGAGTAAAAAAAATATTTAACTAGTAAATAATAT
Source organism: Danaus chrysippus (assembly GCA_916720795.1). Classification (NCBI taxonomy): domain Eukaryota; kingdom Metazoa; phylum Arthropoda; class Insecta; order Lepidoptera; family Nymphalidae; genus Danaus; species Danaus chrysippus. Next base: position 199,902 of record CAKASE010000004.1, on the reverse strand, counting down.
AGGGGAGCGGGGGGCACGTTGTTACAATTTTTAGATAATTATTAATATCACAAAAGCTATCAAATAATGTATACATTTGATTGCTTTTACCATTAGTGTGTCTATTCAGCTAGTAGAATAGAATTGGAAAAATATTAAAATTTACGTATTTTTTCCCAAAATAGACAATTAATGAAATAAGTCGATTGCAACAACTTACCCCTGACTTGGGGCTAGTTGTTACAGCTTCGGGGCACGATTATCCGAGCGGAGCCAACTCATCCGCGTGGTTGGCGCAGACCTTTCGTTGCCGGCAGTGGTCCAGGCCATGGTCGGCAGCGAGAGGGCATGGCAGGCGGTGGCCGACTTCAGCGAGAGAGTCATCTTGCAGAAGGAGGCTGCTGAACGAGTGAGGGAAGACGACCCCTCCTCGGCGCCGCTGCGACGACGAAGGCTGGGTCGAAGGCAGCGGGCTTATGCTCGCGACCTGCCTCCCCAGTGAGGAAGCCTCCGGGCGTCGGTGGGGAACCGGCGTCCGGGTAACATAGGCTAGAGGAAGAGCGGCGTGTTTGGCGTTCCCGGCACGCTGCTCTTGAGTCGGAGGGGTGGTGTGGTCAGCCACTGATACCCCTGCCGATGGCGGAGTCCCTTTCGGGACTCGTGCGTAGTGAGCGGAAGTATGGCTTGCCGTTCCCGCTCACTAGTCTACGCACAGCGCAGAGAACGTCGAGGTGGTTTAGTGGGTGGAAATCCCACATGCCCCTGTCACGTTTCCCCCGCGGCAGGAAGTCTTTAAAAGATTCCCCTCGTAGAAAAAAAAAAAAAGCTTCGGGGCACGATGTTACAGTAGGTAAATAAACAAAATGAACAATAATAAATCATTTATTTTTTATTATTTCAAAACGTTATCAATAAAAAAATCTATTTTGATCAGTCTTATAACATTTATGAGCAGTTATAATATCTATATCGTAATTTTCCAACTTTTTAACAGTAATAATCACATAACATTGGCAGGAACTTTCTTAAATCTTATATATCGTTTATTTTAGTTATTTTGGTTTATCGGTTAATACAGCGGACTTACGTTTACGACGGTTATGGATGGATTGTTTTTGAGCCTCTGCCTTGGGAAAGGACCTTATCTTTGAAGGCGAAAAATTTTCAAATGTACTTTGTATACCAGATGGACCTGGTATCTCTAATTCAATTTTATTTTTAAAACTTGACGAATCTGCACTTGGAAATGTTGTTAAACATTCTGTATCTTGCGAACAAGCTGGATTTGGAGAAGGTGAAACAGTAATATTTTTAACAGTGTCAGGTAATAGATTGGTTGCTGTTTCGATTGCCTGTATGATTTCATTCGTATGATTTCATTTTTTCACTTTCCATTTATTCTAATTTTTAAGTACAGCGAAGTTATTTCTAAATGATAGTCAATGAGATGAACGGTAATACAAGATCTGAGGCAAGTTGTAACATGTAACAACCTACCCCGAAAAACTGTAACAACCTGCCCCATGGTGTGTTTTTTAATTAAAATTAAAGCCGCCATTAATGGATATCAATAGCAGAATAAAACGCTATTACAAATTAAAACTCGATACATTATGAACGTTCGAGGCGAAAAGAATTTAGAGAATAACAAATATAGACAGCAGGAATCAAAAATTTCGTAAAAGATTTTGTTACGAACTTGATGGAAATCGAGACACATGCACATAACCCAACAGTTTGCCGCTTGGGGGGTCACTTATTGTTTTTTTGCAACGCACGATGTTATAAGAAAACAAATGAGTCCACTTACGTTTACCAAAGAGTTGAAAATCCCGGTAAAAAATGCGTGTAACTTATTACCCCTGTAACAACTGGCTCCCCTACGGACTATAATTCTGGCAGTTACATCAGTAGTTTTGTAGAATAGTTTGCAAAGATAATTAAAAATCGTGAAATGCCAGCAGGGCCGATGCAGTGTGTTGGAACAAAAAACGGTAAAGGCGGACACAAAAGTTTTAATTGGACCAGAAAAAATTAAATTGAATCGAGTGAAGCCAAACTGCTGCCCAAGAAAAAATATGTATTGCAGATCATTTATGATTTAGTAATGTAAAATGTGTGTTTACTAAAGCAGAAATTTAAATTCTACTAAAGACTAAATTAGGAAAGTAACTTTCAGAAAGCTTGTCTCTTTATTAGTTTTTTATTTATAAATTATAAATATTCTACCGAGTTTGTTTCTTGGAAAGCAGTACAAAATTCCAAAGACCAATAATAATATTTACCAACATAATTTATAAATGAAAATAACAAGTTTTTACTTATTATTACTAGGCAAAGGTATACGAGTATATTCACTGTCACCTGACTTCTGCAAATACAGTTTTCATTCCGTCACCTTCCTTTCCAACTTAAATGTTGTTTATTTCTATTCTTATTAAGCAAATTGTCTTTTATATTTGTGATTTTTCGACAGCCAATTCGTGGTTCTCTCTTTGTATTTCCGACGGTAACATTTACATTTATTCTGACAATTATATTTATTATATATTCCAATACAGCCACACATTTGATTACAAAATTAAATTTGTAATAATAAATTTTATCTTTGATGTAATGAAAATTGAGAAAATATAAGGAATCATTGTTAAGAATAACGAAGATTTGTATTACTAAGCATAAAAAATCTCTTCAAGCAAATGGAATTCGCAATAGAGTATAAAGCTTAGCAGAAAAACCGATAATATATTGAAAAAACAATTTAAAAATAAATATATATTAGAAAATAATATTTTAAACAACATATTGACAAGTTCAGTGACTCGTATAAGCCCAGTAAATAATATTATCCCCAAGTATTCGTTGTTTATTGATAGCTTTGATACTTAAGAAAATTATCGTTTTAACTTATTTGTATAAAATTGTTTCTGAAACATACTGATCTTTATATTTTGAATAACTATAAAAGGTATTTTTTGTTATCCTGTTCCACGGTTTTATTTAATTTATGAAATAATATTTAAACAGAAATATACTTATACTAATAATAATTACTGATATGTAATTATGTTATGTATTGATAATAATGTTGGTCTTATTAAAAAAGAATTAAATCACTAAATTGCATTGCTATAGTTTTATGTTGATAACAAGATACGCATGAATTTACCTATCTCACAAGTTAAAATATCTAGATCTTAATGACATCTAAGATTTTCGCGAGTACTCAATGAAATAAAACAAATATTTTTCAGATTTACTACTCGTTTATAATTATGTTTAACAATATACACGCGTGATCACGGGCAGACGAGAGGAGTATTGTCATAGATCTTCTATCTTAAAAAGAAACCATGATTATCGTAATACTAGCTTTTACCGCGACTCCGTCCGCGTGGAATAGTGACTTCCGGCTGATTTTTGGTTCTTCCCACATAGTTCCCGTTCTTACGGGGTTTTCGGAATGGTCGAGTTCCCGTAGAATTTTCAGGATAAAACCTGTTTTTTTTTAATTCAAAATGAAGTACTCTTAACCAACAACATATTTATTTGTTTATTTGAATAAAGATTAATATTACTATGTTGATACAACTTAAACAAATTATTTCGACCAAATTAGGTACCATAAAAACGGTTTTTGTGAGTTAATCTTAAAAGATAGATATATACTGTCGCGGACTGTTTTTTAGATCATTAAAAGAGCTATTATTCTTTAATACATATTTTTTGTGTATCTTGAACCGTTTTCACGGCGCACGCAACGGAAGGCTTCAAAGATGAAATAATTTCTCCCGTTTTTTACACATTTACCACTACTATATCTTTGCTCCTATTGGTTGTAGCGTGATGTTTTATAGCCTACAGCCTTCCTCGATAACTGGACTATCCAACACAAAAAGAATTATTCAATTCGAACCAGTAGTTTCGGAGATTAGCGCTTTCAAACAAACAAACAAACAAACAAACAAACTCTTCAGCTTTATAATATTAGTATAGATTATCTGTGCTCATCTTAAATTATTCTGTTACATTATAAGTAATATAAAATATTACGTAATGTGCTAAAAATTTTAATAATATAACATTATTAAAATAATCACTAATTCAATATTCTATCAAAGTAAATACAACACTAACGGACTCTTGAGTCGCCCGAGTTCATTTCATTTTTACAGAAATGAAGACTTTAATGAAAGCTTTTATGTACGGCAAAGAAAAATTAAAAAAATATTTAATGATAACTTTGAGTTTAATAAGGCAATACTTTGGCTTATCAATACACCGGTCCACAAAGACATCGAATTTGAAAAAGGACGTACTGAATAATGTAAATTGCTTTATTTCAAAATGATATAAAAGTACTCCGTGAATATAATTCTCTTTTTACTAAGTAAATTATTATTATAAACGAAGGGAATAGCAACGAAATAAAATGTATAAGACGGAATTATTGTAAAAAAGGTAATTACAATACTTTGACCGACTAAAATTTTGTTCAAAATTTAAAATCGAAGTCACATATTGTACACTTTGGAGATGAAAGTATCAAATTGTATAAACTCAAAGAATTTTAAATTATAATTTTCTGAACAAAAGTGAATACTCTAAATATTTCGATGAGAACTAGCAAAAAGGTCAAAATTAGCTGCTTAAGATACCTATAAAACCGACAATATAAAGGTAACAAAATTGTATCTCTATGTATATGTTTAATAAGTTAGTGGTGGCCTTGTAAGTAAGTGGTGGCCTAGTGATAAAAGGGCCCGCCTCTCATTGCCGGGCGCGGGTTCAAACCTGGCAAGTACCAATATGGTTTTCCGGAGTCATATGTACTTTCTGAGAGTATTTAGACACCACCGTTATACGGTGAAGGAAAACATCGTGAGGAAACCTGGACTTATAGTTTCACAATTATAACTTTGAAAACACCAACCCGTTTTGATCAAGCGTGGTGATTAATGCTCATACCTTCTCCATGTGAGAAAGAGAACTTTGCTCAGCAGTGGACTCTGATAGGCTGAGGATGATGATGTATATGTTTAATAATTAATTTAACTTCTAATAAAAGCGACTATTAATATCCTTATCAGGTGTTATTTGGTACAATATTATTTATAACATATTGACGTATGTTTTTTTAAAAGACACCTTATCACTTAAAGTGTTATGGTGTCTTTGATTCCAAATAAGGAATTGGTCGAGAATTTATGAAGAAGTTTTGAATGAAAAACTATACTTTATCTTGTATTACAATACACTAATTTTATTAAGCTTTGAAGAGCTAAAGCAGTGAAATTTATTAAGTACTCAATTAAATACAAATATAAATTATTTAAGTTAACGCCAGCCTCACACTAAGAACGTAAAACATAAAAGCTAATTTATATATGAAATTTGGAGATTGTAGACGTCTTAAAATAATTTTTGACGAGCTATTAAATTCTAAGTTTATGGAGACATTTATTCATTTCATATACGAAACTTAACCATCCGCTGATTTTGGCGTCAATAAAAAAGTAGTTAAATAAATTAATTATCGAGAGTTTAATTTGTTAAGACAATAGACAAAAGATCATAATTGGGTTAAGTCTATTTCTTTAAGCGTCCCATAAAAATATTTATACACAATTTTCTTTTATTTTTAAAATATTTTTTGGTTTATAGTTATTATAACTTATTTTCTAATGAAGTCAAGGACTTAATATTAGTTTCTTAATTTAAATCGTTCCTTTATATTTTATTCAAACTTTTTATAGGGCACCTAGGTCAATCTTAACTTCAACAATATAATTACTTAATATATGGAGAAGCAATTATTTTATCTGGAGTTATAATAACATGAAAGTGTAATCAAAAGCAATCCACGAAAATTGCAGGAGTTCACTCAGCGTTATTACAAATGTACTCAAAATTGACGATTGATATTTAATAAGATGATTATAAGTTGTAAGCATAGTTAGTTTCTGAGTTATGAGCGTATTTTTTAAACTAATTTGAATATCTTAAATCTTTGAACATCACTTATATAGCGATCATGATATCTAAGATTTTAGTGTAAATATTTTGATATAAAAAAAGTCTTTTTTAAGGATTTACTCCCATATTTATTTTATTATTTCAGTTGATGATTCAACTATTTTACAGTAAAGTATATATGTACATATAAAAGCAAAAGTAAAACTTTTAGAAAACAATAAAGAAGTCATTTTTGTTAAATTTTGCTTGTTTTACTTTGTATTCCATAATTATTTTATTTTGGAAAAGAAATAACCAATTGTATGACATAACATGAACCTATAATAACAATAATTTTTTTTTTTTTTTTTTTTGGTGTCGGGTTGGAAAATCCTTCATGGAGCCCCGCCGCCCTCGGGGAAGGACGGAGGGGACTGTCAGACTCCTACTGACTAAAAACCAACCCGTGTGCCTCATCTACCCGTGTGCCGGAGAGGCGGGTATCGCCGAAGCATTCGTCGCTACCTCCCCGACAGGCATTGACCCGCCAGATGGTCAGGCGGGCCCCGTCACCCGACTTTGGACCTCAAACTTTGAGGCGCGCGTGGATTACACGCCTCCCCCTCGAAGCCTGTGGCTGTTATCGGACGACAGGTGCCCCGAACCTGTCGTCCACAGGCCGCGCTCTACGGTGGCCGGAAATCGGTCACCCTACGGCGCCCAGTGCGTCTGGTGCGGGAGGGGAGAAAGGAGGCAACCTCTCTTTCCCTTTCCGCTACCTCCTTTGCGCGCATCACTGCCTCGCAGAAGGTGGCGACGGCACACCACCCTGACTCGCTCCCCACCATAGCTAGTACAATTGCCGGGAGTGACAGGTTTCCTGCCACCCCTACCGCCGCAACCAAATTACGGCGCTGCTCGGCCCAAGCTGAGCATTCCGCTAATGTATGCAGCGCCGTATCATTGGGGCAGTTACCGCAGTGACGGCACTGGGACGTCTGTTCCCGACCTATGCGGCACAGGTACTTCCCGAAACAACCGTGTCCGGTAAGTACCTGCGTTAGCCGGAAGCTGAGGGCGCCGTGACTCCTGCTCAGCCACTCCTGTAGAACAGGTCTTACCGCCGCTATAACGGCGTGCCCCGCCGTGGGTTGCGCTAAGCGCATGTGCCACTCCGCCATTAGGACCTGGCGGAGTTCCGCCCTCCGTGCTCTTATTAGTCGAGGCATCAGGCGTTCGCCTCTCTCGACTGCTTCCGCGCGCCACCGATAGAGCGTCGCGAGGAGTTTTGCCTCTAGGTCCCAGGGGGGGGATCCGGCTAGGAGACTCGCTGCCTCAAAGGATATCGTACGGTAACCTCTTATGACCCTAACCGCCATCGCGCGCTGTGGCCTTCGCAGTGCAGCGACATTGCGGGCTGTCAGGGCATCTACCCACACTGGCGCGGCGTATAGTGCCATCGACCTTAAGACCCCCATGTAAAGTCTCCGGCATGAGGAGTTGGGCCCTCCCACGTTGGGCAGCAAGCGCGAGAGTGCAGAGGCGGTGACCAACAACCTAGGGACGAGCCGTGTAAAGTGCGGCCCGAAGTTCCACCGACTGTCGAGGATGATTCCAAGGTACTTCATCGTCGACTCGACAGCGATGGACACCCCTCCTACTATGATGCTGGACCTCGAAGGCGGTTTCATTCTTGGCCCATGAAAGTACAGGGCTTCAGACTTGTGTAATGCCACCTCTAAGCCCAGCCGCCGTATTCTGCCCACGACGTGCGCGACACCAGCAGTTGCATAATAACAATAATCTTATAACTTATCCTATGCAAATATCTGTAAAAAGGGCCAAGTGGCAGATCGATGGACTGTGGCTTCTTCTGAAATAAGGTAATTAATTTTATATAATGTTTTAGTTATCTATCAATTCAAGTGATTCCTTACAATCGATACAATACTATTATTATTAATGAATGATATACATACATTATTGGACCATTTTAGTTGGATGGTTACGTCAGCTTACTGCATTAAATAAAATAGTATTTTTTAAAACTTCAATTCATTGCTTTTGCTGTATTTTTATATTTTATAAATTTAAATGTAACGTGATTTTGTAATCAGTAGAGTAATAGAATATTTTAAAATTTACTATATATTTTGGTAGTAAATCTAAAATTAACGTGTTTTATTTTGAGATATATTTTTTTAATTTTACTCAAATATTTCAATGATCGATTTTCGTCTGACGCAGTTTTCCCTCAGACAAAATTTATGACATTTCGGAAATAAATCCCTAAGTCACATTTAATATAGAATTATTATCCGATATACTTGAATTTTACTCTTGAAAACAAATTTCTTTTATCTGTTTACGTTGTTATAGTATCCACGCACAATATTTTTGTAGTCATCTTAACTAGTTAAAATATGTTTAAACACTGGCAGTGATGAATTTCCTAACAGCATGATTTTCTTTAAACTACACATGCTACTACTACTGAGCTTTGGTTTAATTATAACAATTTTCCAGGCTATTCATTAATAAATAAACCACTAGAGGGATTAATGAATCAGTAAGAAGAGGTACAGTAAGGGCCTACATTCAGAACGGACTTTAATATACAGAACTAACGGTAGTCTCAAACGGATTGGAGTGTTGGTTAGTCGTGAAACTGAAAAGACATAAGGCAGTTATTGGGGACTTTTATAGGTCAAAAATATTTAATTATTATTCATAAATGAAGTATAAAGAAATGATATCATCTTTGAGTTATATGTATGATCTTGTTTCTGTTACTCGTGATACAAATATCAACTTATTGCGTACAAATGAGCCCTTAATTGTTAGATTCCTAGATTTTCTATCACAGTATATTACATCAAGTCTAAAAGAGATTGTAATTCCAGCTAGTCCTTATTGGACGTGATTTATTGTTAAAAAATTATTGACAAAAACCGTAATCGTAAAACAAAACGAATATCTACTGCATTGCTTTGCGGATTTCGTGAGTTAATACGATCTCAATCGATTAAGTCTGCTTTATGTTCTAACGCGAATAACATCTCATAACTAACGAATTAATGTCACATACATATGCAATCGTAATTGCTGGTCTACGTTTAATCAATGTCAAGCAAAGGAAATTGAACCTATCGCTTTCACATCTATTCATATATGTATATATAACCAATAGTTAAAAGTTTCCTCAGGGGAAATTATCATATTCTTTTATAAGAAACTTCAAACGATTTGTAGCGATTGTAAATAAAGCAAATACTATAGCGTTTTATCTAAATTACATTATTCAATATGACTTTGATATTTTTTTCAACAGTTATTATATTAAAGTCTTAAACATAAAAACTTAAATACCATAACAAATGGAACATGTTCAATTTTTAACTTATTCTTTAAGCAAAATATTTTCCAACTACTACTTTACTAATAATTTGTTAAAATAAAGAATTTTAACGAAAATATTTTTTGGAAGTATCTTGTAACAAGTATATTTTAACACTACGGTCATTACACTAATATCAAAATGCAAGTGAATTTTGAAGTAAAACTTCTAATGCTAAGAATATGGCTTTTGCATTTTACGTTTTCGTTTATAAGGTAAATAAATATAACAAAACAACACTTGGAAGCAGGAAGATATGGGCGGAGTTTTAAAGAAACACAATTATATCAGACGACAAGCTTACAATGAATTGAGATTTATTTTTCACTAGCTTTCCGCCCGCAGCTTCGCCGCGTGGAGTTCGGTTATATCGCGTTTCCAAGAGAACCTTTCAAAAGTCTGGGATAAAAACTATCCTATGTTCTTTCTCAAGGTCATCTCTATCTCTGTACCGAATTTCATTAAAATCAGTTCAGTGGTTTAGGCGTGAAAGCGTAGCAGACAGACAGACAGACAGACAGACAGACAGACAGAGTTACTTTCGCATTTATAATATTAGTAGGGATGAATGTTAGACGAACTAAATTAAGATAAAAATGAAAAATGAATAAAATATAATGAAATACCTCCTGGTAAATGTAAAAATATTAAGTATATTTGTTTTTAAGATTATTTCAAAAGAATGTGTATGTACCAGCTCTTTTCTAAAATTATATATCGTTTTTTGACGATGATTACTGGATTTGTTGCGTCTGACATGAATTAGTAGATGGCAACGATTTCTACTAGAGACAAGTCGATACATTACATGTTTTTAATTATATTAAATTCTATTATAAAGAAAAATAACAGTTATATTCAGATTATATACGTCACCATATTTAAGATAAATTTAGTTGTATAAGTAAAACAGAACTCCGTTATATTGTGTTTTAAATTTAGTTCTATTATTATTTATTTCAGACTTTGTTAGCAGCATAAAACTACAACACCGTTCATAAATTTGTTGGTCATAATATAAACCGTTAACGAATCTTTATGTCAGTATTTAGTAATTCGATGTCAATTCGTTTCAAGGGTTTATTTCCCTCAAAAGTCATGAAATCTGAAATATACATCATAATAAATAATGACTTTTCACCTTTTTTTACATGATTACGATTATAATTTTTGATTTAGGATTCGATAAATACAGATTTATAACACAGGAAACTTTTTTGGAAAGATTTTTTGGATATATCCTGGCTCTGTGTAAATTTGAATTATTATTTTGACAGTAATCAACCTTGCTATAAAGAATTGGTCAAAATAGAAAAATAATAAATCTTACAGAAAAAAATGGGAAACAAATGTTCACTTTAAATAATAATAACACTATATTTAATCCAACAGCTATCATCTAGTAAATCCAGAGTATGAATAACGAACGTTTTGCGCTCTTTCCTTAAGAAACCCGATTTCCCTTTAAAACTATTGCTCCTATCTACACTGGAAAACTTACAGTGATCTCTGTCAAATTATAAATCAAACTCTTTAAAACTTTTCCTTTTACGATTTTATAGTGAACTAGGACATATCAAGTACAAATCCATTAAAACATTTAACATACAATGCGGAAACATTACAATTTAATCAAACGAGAGAGTTCCATTATGAAATTGGATGAAGAATATTCATTATTGTCTACACCCAACAGTAAATAAAAACAAACGTAAGTTACTTCAGTACCAAATCATGCATAAAGGGTATCAATTTGTCTAAATATCGTCAACTTTGTGAGCTTCTTATATCTCAGTCTCCCTTTGGTTTGAAGTCATATTTTCATTTTATAATGCCACTGTCACTTCTTATTATATAAAATTCAAGTCCACCCATGTAATTTTTATATAAACTTGGATATATTAAAATGTCGAAGCGGTTATTTGATAATGCTATGCTATTTTCTTTCAGTATATCAAGCATTAATATTCGGTAATAAATTCAAATTATTATTATATTTAATCATAAAATCCATTATTCTCAAAACAATTACCTAAAATTTACTAAGGATTATATTTAATAAGCCTTTCATATGACCAATATAATTAAAGTTAGGTTATTAATATTAATAATAATTATTACTGGAGGTTTACGAAAAAATTATACCAATTTCTATTAGTGAATATGAGACATTTGTTAGTAATAACTTTTATGCTATCAGAATTAATTAATTATCAGACCGACCTGTACGTATCTATATAAAATTTGATTTTTTTTAAAAGACTTCTGTCATATGAAAATTATAATTCCATAAACGGATTTTCGATCTATTCAATAACAAAGACACGAAACATCTTAGCATTCAATGTATTCACCGTGCGGGTGCGGGTCCATCGTGTTGCAGGGAGAGGAACTTCAACAGTGCGAACTTCAACTTGCGACCCAGGGGCCCTATCTTACGCGCGTTAAACGTTCACCTCCACTACCCAAGCTCCTTCCTCTACCTAACCAAATTTGAAAAGAACCTACTAGGGCTGCCTTCGCCGTACGTTCTAAGAATGAATTAATCTTTATTATAGAGAACTTTTGAACACTATAGAGATATGAAAACAAATTCCTGTATTAGATACACCACAGTGGATTAGAAAGAATTGTTATTAACATTTTATATTTGCTCATATATGAGACGGCTATATTGTTATGGTAATTCTTTTTATTGTGTCTATATAAAGGACGCCTTACGGTCAAAACGCGTGGATATCGCTTTGCGCGTAAATATTTAACGCATTCGCACTTATACATAGTTAGTAGTAGCTAAAGGTATCTATGAGATCGATCCAGGTTTGTTCGTCTTACGGTTACGAGAAAATAGTATATATTTCTTGCGACAATCATTGCATGTATGGTTATAATTTTTTTTTGTAATGTTAATCATTATACACTATGATTTTTTTACTGTTAGCCATCTTTGGAACCTCGAAATATATAAATATATACATACATATACAAATACATATATACATATATAGAGCTTAAAATGGATGAGGTGGAGTTAAAATTCTAAATTAATACTTAATATTATAAATCCGACAATAACTCTTTCTGTGTTTCTAGTTGTTGAGTTTCCAATCTAATACTATTGAATCAGTTTGCTATCGAATTTTTCTTACAAATAGTCAGAACACGGAATCTTACCTCGAATAAGATTACGCTCTAGTCGCCTTAAAATTAAATAACCTTGGTCTAGGGTAATTTAATGACGTATTTTTATATCTTATTTCTAAGTATTGTTTGTTTTCTTAACCTTTTTTGACATATTTTACAACAATATTTTCATGTTATATAAGGTTTCTATGCTATTTTTTTTATATTACCCAAAGGGGCAAACGAGCAGACGGTCTACTTGATGGAAAGTAGTCACCATCGCAGATGGAAATTTTTTTTTCTTTAAAAATGAATTACTTGAACTTTTCAATCAATAACATTTTATATCAGATTAGAAGTATGCAAACTTTTTTACCAAATATTGAATTTGAATACAAATCAACAGAAAATCCTGCACTGGAATTTTTAACCAGATAGAATTTAATTAAAATTTAACCAGATATACATAATTTCATGTCACTGATCTTTATACTAACATTTAAGAATATCGAGAGAATGCATAGTTTTTTTTAATAGCAAATTTGATCTAGTCCACTTCACATAAATATAGATTAGAGATAATTTTTAACTACAGGTAAACATAGAAACTTTTTAGATATTCTATATATAAAAATAATATCATCTTTTTAATGTATAATCAGTCGTTGGTTAAGAATTTAAAACACAAGTTATTTGGCTACAAGTCTTCTTGATCGGCAAAAAATAGCTTTGAAATTCAGCGACATGTTTTAACTTAAAAAACAAAGGTATACATGCTGGCGCAAAGAAACACGTGTATAAATTGCCAGCCGGTCGTTTTGTAAACAGCTCGATCCATAGAAATTCGTCAACAGTAATGGTACGCTCACCAGTGAGGCCGTCAAAGTCAATAGGACTGGCAGTGAACAAAAAGGAATACTTTTAACTTCGCAACTAAGACGACAAATCACTTTAATTATTGTGGAAGGAGGATTATACATTAAAACCACACATTAGCTCCTCATGACCGTAGAAACGAACTAGTTGTCATAGGAGACCGAAATATCTAGCATGATTAAAATCATCTGAATTCTTAAACATTCAACGACAGCTACAAGAACCCGGCCAAAACTTTACTCTACATAAAAATTAACAAAACAATTTGAATATCAGTTTGTGAGTAATAAGAACATACTTATAATTATTGTATAAATATGTCGTCTGGACGTATGAGAGTTCAGTAAGTGCGGACCATAGAAGAATGTGATTATGAAGAACCTTCGAAAAATACAAGAAAATTTAGAACAATTGAAGTTTAATTATCAAATATCATAGAATGTTCTAGAAAAAGTGACATTAGTGACGTCAGCGACGCTGGCGTCTCTCTCTTTAAAAACAACGAATTTCTAATAAATCTGATATATACACTATCTCAATTAAACGATATTCATATACATATACATTGCCTATATTATATGACAATATGTTGTTTATACAATACGTCGAAGATATCATAAACGAAGTAATTGGTTTCACAACCAGGCCCAGACTTTGGTAAGTTAGCGCTTGATAGAAACTAGAATGATGTGTAAACCTAGTATTACAATGAAACCTTAACTTAATAATCAATTATAAACATTGTTGACACCTTTAGCTGAGATTTATATTATTTTTGTTACATACGTATATTATCTTTTATAGATACTACGTGAAATTTTTTCTGTTATAAAATTAAAATATAATTTTAAATAGAACTTTTCTATGAGAAGTGAAATAAGAAGTTCATTTTCAGGCAAAGAAAATTCTTTACCAGTTCTTTTCGTTTTTATTTAAAGTTTTAATTCTCTTTTTGACGATGGAATAATTTGTTCAAAATGAAGTCAGTTGTGAATTCAAAATCCAAAATTAAATATACAAATATGTATTTTCTAAATCCAACATTTGGAATAACAAACATAATTTTTGTATACATATATACACTTTATATACATATACACTTTATATAAAAAATTTATGAAATTTTAGTTATTTTTTTATTGAAATCAATTATATAACTCAATAATTAATATACATGGTTACAGGACGACCGCACAAACAAATTTATTTAAATTTTGAAGTCAATTCAAGTGAGAACATTCACAGCAAAGTATCGATTACGAAGCTTCACTATCAGATTGTATTAATATTAACCCAAGAACTGTTATTGTGTACAGTGTATGCAATAAATGCAAGCACTATACTGCTTTTATTCCTTTAAAAATATGCTTTTAAAAAGATCACAAACTAAACTATGTCGGGCCACGGTATTTACTGTCTTGTTATATCAAAATTACGGTCTATTTTTATTATTCTTTACTTACAACCAAAACATAATAAAAATGTATCGAACGCTACATTAATATAAATAAGTAAAATATATTTAAATGAATGAATTATGGCGAATTCAATTACTATTGAGTGGTTGTATTACACGAAAAAGGTATTTTCAAATAAATAGAAATAAATAATTATTATCACTCACGATACTAACTTTATTGGAGTATTTTTATCTCAATGAATATTAAATATTACAGTTCAAGGACATAATAATATCTAAGTAAACGTTCAAATATATAAGCATGAAATAAAATTAAGCTTATATAAGTTAATATTTGAAGGTAAGAAACGAATATAAAATTCATAAGCTATGGTCTTGGCACACAACTTGAATCTCACAGCTAAAGTAATAAATTTTATCATGCGATTCTGTTAAGTGATATAATTTTTTGATCAAGTTACAAACGTAGACAAAAAGGAAACGACAGTACCTGCACCATAACCTATATTTCTTCTAAAATTATATATATTCATAAAAGATTATCTATTATACATTTTGTATAATGGGCCAATCCCTACTTTTATTATCTGTTTTAAAATGTAAAAGAAGATTTCTTCACAGTAAAAGCAAAACTGCGTATTTGTAAAGAATGTATTTCAACGTGTAGTTTACCGAACATTTAACAATAATGGAGCGTTATGACAGTGAGCGTAAATTGATGATATTGTATTTCGAATTAATGGTAGATTTCCTTTCGAACTGCCTAAAGTAATAAGACAATAGATCGAAAAACAAAATAATATATCTTTATAATTAGTGTAAACGAAATTACTAAAAGATAAAAACTTTTTTAAATTTGTGTTGTTTTGTAAATCTATATCTATTATTGACTAAATAATTTTGTATCTTTATAATTCATGTCCTATAATTTATTGTCAAAGACTAATTGTAGAAAAAGATCTTTATAAAAAAATGTAACTTTAAGAATAATTTTGTAGAAGCTTATCAAAATCTGATATTTTTAAAACATAGGATTTTTTTTATGACGAATACACTGACTGTAGTTTAATTAAATATCATACCGTCCTTCATTTAATTTAATTTAACTTAACATTTAATTTAACATAAGAACGTATATTTAAAAGTAACTTAACCAATATGACTTAAAATAGTTTGAATTCTATATTTGATTACATTATACGAAGCCAAACATCTTAATTATTTTTTCTTTTGATATAAGTAATTTGAATTATAACTTTTATAAATATTATTTACTCCAAATCAAGCAACAAAAACAATGATATATGCATTGATCACCTTGTTTTACTAGTTTAATTATTATTCATTTCAGTATCATTTCTTACTCCTTCATAACAAAAATACATATGCTGTTGAAGCAATTTAGAATAGTATTATAGAAATATAATCTTCTAATACTCGGAGCCTGCATACAAAAGTGACTCAAAAAAGTCATAATGAGTGAAATATTCATCCATTGTTGTAATTAAAAGATAAGGAGTCAAATAATCATTTCATTGATAAAAACAATAGTGTTTTGAGTCTTGAATATACTTATTGATAATAAAATCAAACTCATTATTTTGATTGATTTTTTAAATATTGCATACAAACGATTCTAAATTGATTTGTTTGATCTGAATTTACACTTGCAAATACTTTTATTTTGTAAATTTTTTATTGTTTTTATATGTAAATCAAGGAAAACCTTTTATTGTTGAAATATTATCCGTATACTAATACATTAAGTCACTCAGGGGTTAATGGAAAGGACTGCTTCGGATGTTTCATTGCGTGGTCGAATCAGAACTTGGGAGGTCAATGAAGCAAAGCAAGAAGTCACAGTTAAAGTCCGGAGAGTTGTTAAACTCAAGTGGCAGAGGGGTGGGTGTGCGTGGGTCGAAGGAGAACGGTAAATCCGGTTTAGAGATCTATTACTATCGACGACGTAATTATAAGCACAACGTAGGTAGACTAGATATTTTAAAGATTTAGTCAGTGGAGAAGATGTTAGTGGCATTGTAATATGTATTAAAATAAACTCTATTTCCAATTATAATGCAAAGACAGAGATGAAACCTCTCAGCATTTCATGGATTCACCGTACGGCTATGAGTCCATATTAACACAAAATGTTCATATATTTTTTGTACCATTTTTTAAATTTCCTAAAGAATATGAATAACTCATATTTTTATCCTTAAAACTGTCAATAGCAGAAGTCATGAAATCAAATAATTAATTGAAAGAATTTTTTTACTTAATTGTAACAAAAACCAACATTAAATCTTTACTAATATTTATATAATTTAAATAAATGAAGTAAAGTGCTATGGGATGTTGACTGGAAGTTACAATTTTTATTAAATTATTTTATGTATTTTATGTTTAAAACATAATTTACGAAAATATAAAAATAAACTAACAAGAAGGAACCCGTCAAAAATTGTCAGATTTTTTATAATATGATAGACTTTTCAAAAAATCCGAAATGGCAGTAGACAGAACGCATTACAAAAATAAAAAGAGAAAGTCTTTAACGACTTTTATGGAAATAATTGGTGAATGTGTATAAATATTTTACAAATATAGAATTCCTGTTTTATTCTCCAGTGTAACTGGGAGAGAGAAAGTGTAATCCGGTATTCGGGAGCATTATGTATTTTGTCATTCTAAAAGCTTACCAGAAATATTAAAAAAATGTAAATCGTGATATACAAAATAATTTTATAAATAAAAAAACTACTTTCTGTATCATAAAATACGGGATTCAAAAATTGTATGCTAGTTAAACTTTTAGAAGAATTCAAAAACTCCATTAAGGCTAAGGCTAAAATCAAAACGGATGATATTTAATTACAGAATGGCTGATTATTATTATCAGATCCAAAAGTTTAAAAAATCTATTTGAAAACTAGTAGGGTTAGACGTCTTTTCTATAAAAAATTAAAGATCAGAAATAAGAGTTTAAAAGACAGTGTTGATAAAACGAAAAGAAATTTTTAAACGTAATTAAAGGTTTATATGTATATTCTAATAAGCTTAATTACAAAGGCGTTCTACTAATATTTCATGTTTTTTGTAGCCACTGTATACATTACAATAATAAAATTATATAGGATATGCTCGTTTAAAATATTATTTCATTTCTAAAAACACTGAACTAGGTTGTTTTAACTATTTTCATCCGGTCCTTGTTAACAAATAATAATTAATTAATCGACCACACAAGCGTTGAGCCTATTCTTCTGTGGAGTAATTAGTTCTTGAATATTTCTATTTTTGTTAGGTTACAATTAATGTGTAGAGTAAACGTATTTATACATATCTGCTAGATTAGATCGATGGCCAAGTTTCAGATATCAGAAGGTACAGGTAACTAAAAATTGTGCTCACATTACTTATAGTCTGAGGTTTGATTAACAAATAATTTGAAATAAATACTAGCGAAAATCTTTTGTCCGGAGAAATTTTTGTCAGACGCTATAAATATCGACAACAAAAACATAATATCACAGTCCGATACTTGATTTTCAACTGTACCTAGTTGTTGGGGGCTATTTAAATGTATATTCTAAGTTTCCAGACCAATCCTAACGTCCAAATATATTTTAAACCAACACACATTAAAATGCAAGTAGAATGGTCTTTCGGACTTATTAACAGCGACTCTTTAATACGTTTAAGGCAAATTTTGATAATCAGCAGATCAGTAGATTATTCAAAATTAGTGTTAGAAACAAATCCTCAACCATTAGAGTAAAAATAATATATCGGGTATATATAAAAAAAGTAAAAATAATATATCGGGTATAGCATACAAATGGCCAAAAGAAAAATATTATACAAATATATACCTAAACAAGATATTAACGTTTTCCAATTCATTAGTTTTATTTTCATTTCATGCCCGTGTTGCTATTCTTGTCGTTTTTTTACGTCAAAAATAATATATGTACATTGTACATTGCAAATAGCATCTTTTATTCATGATATCGTTGGACCCAACTTTAAATAATTCAATCTTTAAGTCATTATTAAGAAAAGAAAAAACTATGCATAACCTAGTAAAAGAAGCAAACTATTATTCAACATAATAAAATTTAGTTTCAACTTAAAAATTCCAATCTTAAACTTTATATTTAAGTGATAAGTAATACTCACTTAATCGAGTAATCACAGGGAAAAAATGGTTTACATTATTTGGAGAATAGCTAATTCAATTCAGCTAAAAATCACTAGAAGAGAACAAGGTTTCAAACTTTTTAAAAAAGGTTATCGAGTTCAGTTTGAGAGCTAGAATATCATACAAACTTTGTTATATACGCACACACACGCACATATAGATATCTATATCCAACTTAAAACACTCCTAAGTTTACAAATAAACACCAAATCCTAATTGTACATAACCAACAACGATGAGAATATCGTTTCATGAAGAAGGAATAATTAACTAGGGGGCATATAATATTTTAAATTCAAAGCTTCAATTTTGTGACATGGAGCTTGTTAATGTTAGTAACGTAAACATAAGAATCTATATTTTAATAATATACAAGTAATATTTATCCACAAGAATTGAAAAGGTTGTACTTTCAATATCAATCATAAATAAGAAATGGAAATTTCAAAATTCAAATTCAATCTGTTTGAAATGCATGCTTGCATTAAGGTTGGCTTCCTTTCTAAACACGTATGAGTTGAAATCAATATGCCCCCACACAAATCGGAAAGCTCTAATTCCTCGTACACATGTTTGTGGATGTTTACATTTTGTATTCTTTGATATTAAAAGAAGTATTTATTCACAATAAATCACTTGCATCTTTTTCTAAAAGTTAGGTAAGGGTTAAACAGTAACAGTAAATTAAGTTTATTATTAGTTAGGTTTATTCGTAAGTGAGTAAGTTGTATCACGTCAATAAATCTGTGCTATTCAATAAAATATCAGTTAAATATATCACTAAAGAATCGCTTATTATCTTAGATAGTCTTTAGTTGTGGAAAAATTTTATTATAATATTTTGAACCATTTCCTTTTAAGAGTGATTGTAGCAAACATAAAAATATAATGAAAGCTGATTTGTAAGATAAAAGTAATAAAATGTGTATGTGTAACACTATGAAATACAATACGAATTCGTAAAAGAGTAATAAATTTCCAACTTAAGAATTTCAACATAAAAAAATTTAAACCTAACTTTTTTCATAGTTAATTAACTTAGAAGAAACTCATTGCTTTATTTAAATTTTTTATTATTACATGGAAAATCCCTTTTGCTGTAAGCTGTTGCAGTCCGCAAAATTTTTATCAAGTAAGTCAAGTATTTCCCAAACTTAGCTTCTTCCTAATCCCATAGTGGGTCTTATACATAATAAATAAGTTGCTACTTCCAGTTATACCCATCAATAGCTGAGAAATTAATTTAAACTTCTGTTAGATATATGCTGTTATAATAAATTTAAATATTAGAACTCAAAGGCCAAACCTTCCTGAGGTACTAAAGCAACTAGTAACACAATTGACAAGTATGCTACATATATGACATTTTGTAGGATAAGGAGTATTAATAGGCCTTCCAATACTGGAACGTTTCTGAGAGATTATAAGAAAAAGTAAAATTAAAATTAATAGTGATAAAGTTTAATCATTGACCAATAAGAAGAGATAAAAATATTTCTCTTATTAAAGTATCTATATAAAAGTATTTAATTTGCGACGACCTTTTATGTGTTTAATAAGGTAGGATTGACTGTCTTGTAAAATATTATACGCAAAGAATTAAGGACGTACATACCTCTCAATTTTCAACATATATCTAAATCCGACTCTACAGTAGTCTGAATAGCTCATGATAACTTCAAACTCCAAGAAACAGAAAGACATTTTCTGATATCTCAAATAACTAAGTCGGAAAGCTAGTCTACTTAAAAGCCGTGAAGGGTTTTGCAAGAAACTCTGATGTTAAAACCCTACACTACACAACGATAACGCGTTTGACCGTCACTCGCTGAAGTCTAACAAAGGCGACATCATTATGAAAATCACCCACCCCTAAGACACTCGACCAAACTTCAAGAAAAGGTGCAATAGCAAACCGAATTCTTTCTCTTGTGACACCGTAAAAGTGAATAAAGCTGATACACATACATATATAAGAAAATTGATATCATTACATAATTATTGTTCAGTAGGTTATAAAATAATTCAGTATATTTTAGAACTTCATTCAAGATTTAACTAATTAACCTATAGTGTAGTCCAGAGATTAATTTATTTTAAAATACTCGTAGGTTGAACAAACTTAATGTATCATGAGGTTTAATAAGCCAAATAACATTTAATTGTACTTGGAATAAAAATGTTTCTAGAATAAAAAGAAAAATAAAAAGTAATATCTATCTTTATCTGACTTCTATTTGAGCATAAATAAATTTATCATGTATTAAAAAGCTAAAAAATACCTACATAATCTAACTTTCTCCGTATTGAAAGAAACGCGACGTGAACAGGTTTGAAAGAACATCCAATATTAAACGAAAGGGTTGGTCAGTTGAAATATTCTATGAGATTACAGTTTTGATTTGACTCACCAAACTTTCTATTTATATAGCAAAAAGTTATGCTGAATAGCAATAAAGTTATGCTCTAATAAATAAAAAGTAACTCTAATGTTTCGTATTTCCCAAGTTATAAACTTTATTTTCTTATTAAAGTTTTTATATGAGATAGCGATGTTTATTTTGTTTGTACTTCTTAATTAGATTTCTTTAAACCGTCCCCAAAGTTAAGATGTCTAGAAAATTTTAAGTTTTTTTTTGTGTCAACTTAAATAATATTTTATAATTACTTTAGTGTAGTTTCTTGCATTATTTATTTCGTATTAAGTATAAATTTACCTTCGACAATAGTCAAGTACAGTTAAAAGGATACCGATAAAATTGCAACTCAAAAAACATTACTTTAATACAAGATCTTCTAAAAATTTTAAAATAGATTAGTAAATTAAATATACATATATATGTAGAAATATAATTTGGAGATTCAATTAATTATACGTTATTGGTAAATCAGTTTAGGGGTATTACATTAGTAAATTTCAATTAGTAGATTTCAATATATCAGATGCATAATACGGTTTTTATGTCATTATCATTATACTTTTAGTATACTCGAAGTTACTGCTACATTGATAATATGGCATCTATCAGGCATCATAGGATATAATATCGTAATAACTTCGTTATTTCTTAAGAAATCTGTTTATTTACTTTTTTTTTAAGGTATATTTTGAATTATTTTGTAACACGTATATAAAAACATTATTATTGTGGTGCCAAAAATAAGTAAAAAATTCTTCAACGTGCTAAGAGTATAACAGGTGATGTTTAAAACTGGCTTCACCGTTGATGTAAAGGGAAACATATTATAATATAGGACAAACACCAAGGTGTATTGTTACCATACTATTAAAATAAAAATAAATACTGTCACAAAAATATTATCTAATCCAATGACAATTCTACACAATTGAAAACATTATATCATATAATAAATCTTTCGAAATAGCAAGCAGTACCTCATTAGGTAGATTATTAAATCAGTGTAACAATATAATAACTGAGAAATGTTGTTGGAAGATAAATATTGATACAATTAATCGAAGGAACTAACAAAGAATGGAATAATAATTTCAGTTATTATAATAAATAATTATTTATGAATGCATACAAATTAAACGAATCTGTGATTGAGGTGTGTGGAGATATAAAATATTAGTAATTGTTTCATTACATATGTATATATACATATATAGGGTGTCTATAATATGTAGGATGTACTGAAATAAATAAGGTCTCATAAATAATATCGGTTCCCAATGTTCTCTTTGTTTAACAAATAACCATGCGGTAAGAAAGCCTGTATGCATGAAATACAGCCAATCGTATTCTGTGGTTTTAACTCAACGTTCACTGAGCTCTTTGAGTCGATTGGTAAAACCATTTTGTGAACTTGGATGCAAAAGGTTAGCACGAAAAATTTTTAGTATCTCTTTTGGATTAATTTATTTTCATAAAAATATTTATTTATTGAAATGAATAAAAAATTATCTAAGTTTACAAGGTCCGAATTAATTTCTTGTTGTGGTAGGAGTTCGATATAACCAAGTTCTTTAACGGATTTCAATGAAAGTATATGAGTTGACATTATCCTTGTTTTAGAAGAACCCGTTTTTGGTAAAATAAACCGGAATATTCCAACAATAAAACCTCATATATTCTTATGAGCTATCCACTATACATAACGCTATTGATCGTTTGACCCGATTGTTTTTGTGATTTTTAAACTAGACCCTCATACTTTCGCAAAAAAACCTCTTTTCACTGAAACCTCTCTCAATGACGGGTTCTGATAATTATCTTTTGTTTAAACACTGTTTTCTATGATCCTCGCTCGTGAAGAAAGACATGTAGTGTAATAAAATAATATTAATTTCTGTAAAGCATATAGCTCGCAATTGTCTAATATCTAAGGTTCAGTCACCAAAAACATAAAATCACCTGCCTGTGACAACATTGATTGATTTTACTATTGCCTGCTGCACTCAATAGGCAAGCAAATCAAGCTATAATTGGGGGTAGCGGTAAAATAACCGGTCTAACTGACAAACACTTTCATTTTACTAAATTGTTATTACAATTGCTATTAATTAAGAAAAACGTTTGTTAAAATTTAAAAAATTGTAATTAATGTCCCAGTATATCAGAAAATCATAGTTTCATTTATAAGTGGACTCGCATATATCTTAGACATCGTTACTATATGTGAAATCACTGAAACACCCGAAAACTTTTAAACCTATATAACATGTAAAAAATCTTATATAAAAATTTACATTTCTTCCCTTAAGTCACATTCAAAGACTAGACAATCGTCAAACTAATACTATAAAGCTTCATTAAATATCTTTGTACAATAATAAAAATAGCCTTCGATTTAAAAAAAAAACACTCGTATATCTGACTTCCAAATAACAAACTATATTTATGTTTGTAGGATTATATAACACACAACGATAGTTTCACCAGTTACATATACTATTGATATATTGGTTAATGTCACTAATGATTTGTACAAAAAGATCTATTTGTAATTTGATTATAAAATTAGTTATACTCGTATTACATGAACCTCTGTACCCGGCTTTTACAAACCCTATTTGGACTTGATCTTAAAATATTATTTACTGTCTTTAAATGTAACTATTTTCAGTCGACTATTAAGTAATTTTCAATCCAGAAGCAAAAAGAATCATATAATCACTAATTTATTAAAGTTTTTCAGTAAGTAGTCTTTCATTAAGTTTATAATTTAAGAGTTCCACTGTAATCTTATAACATAATGATTGGAGGAAATTATCACTTCAAGCTCTGAATAGATCATTAACGACATTTTCTAATGTCGTGTTCGAACTGTGATGTTGTCAGAATAATTGGCCAGAAGTATTTCACACCCAAGACAGCTTGTCGATTTTGTTCTACGTCAGCATTACTTAATGAAATAACTATGATGTCATCATTTATAATTTCTACTGTATTTAGCTATGGAAGACGATGGTTATAAAGGAAACAAAAAAAATTATAAAATTAAGAACTCATGTATAGGTCAAATAATGCAGTAATATTTATGAAATAGTCGGTTCGACCATTATTAATATTAGATTAAAAAGTTTTAAAATATTTTTATAAAATATTTTATACAATTTATTGAGGTTATAAGTTTTAACATACTCACTATAAAATACAAAATTAAACATCATTTTCATATATTAAAACAAGATTTTTCAAGTACTATAAAAAGAATAACATGACGCATACTTTTATGAAGGCACTTGAGTTTACTGGAAAATGAATGTTAAGTTATGCATACTAATATATTATATTAAATAAAATGATGATACTCAAAATGTACTGTAATTATTGTATTCCTGATTTTTCTTTCTGGTTGATGGTTTCTCTACCTCTTTAACTTTTGATACAAAGCGCATGTTGTAAGTTACTTTTTGTGCTAGATTTACTAAAATTCTTCCTCGTAACGCACTATTATTCAATAACTTCACTTTTTTGCATTATTAACATTAGTCTATTGATATGTGATAGCGATAGTTGAGTAAAAACGTTTAGGACTACTGAAAGCTCTGACATGAAACGACACCGAACATTCAAAGGTATATCGAGTTAGATCTTAAGGTATTTTCCTATATACAGTTTTTCTTTGTTTATTTCTTAGATGTTTAAACACATCGTCAATTAAATAGTAAAACGATAAATCTTCTCTGTGAAGTACCTTATAAAAAAGAATAAATATTATGAGTGTTTAGTAATTTTTATTTGCCGTGTTAGTTAAAATTTTCAAAATCGTATTTTTTGAACAAAGTGTAAATAATCAATGAACGTTATAATACAAAATGTGATTGGTGAAATTCTATGAAATTCTGAGCAGGAGTATAGACCTCTTTGGAAGCATTTTTTTTTTGTAATTTTTTACCTGTAAACAATTGACCGTTGAATTTTTCGAGTTAATTTTTAATGACATCAAATAAAATAACTATTTAAAGATTTAGCACTCATGGTTACATTGAGAAAAATCTCATACAAAATGAATATTTTTTGAGTTATGTCATATGTTCTATACTTTTCACTGTCATTATCGTGTCTATTATATACCTACCTGTATCTTATCCATCTACAACAAAATATTTACTTTATCTAAACAGAATTCCATTCTTATAAAATATATATAATATATTAATTTTTTTTAGAAAAAAGCCGTTGCGATGATTAAAACATAATAGCTGGCGACTTGTAATATTTTACAACTTTGTTAAAACTTGTAATTTAAAATGAAAAGGGTTTGAAAGTAAAAAAAAATGTAGACTGCTTCTGACTTAAAACTATATTGCAACATGCTCATTGAGGCTTGGATAACAGACGGAGTGGTTTAGAGAGTAAAGTTAAATACAAAGTTTTGTTATTAAAATTGTTTAGTAAAATTAAATACAAGCTTTTCTGATTCACATTAATTTTCACTGCGATATTACGTTACTTTCTCTGTTTACTACATGAAACATTAATTCCCTTTTCTATATTTTCCACTACCAAATATCAGTTATGGAATGATTTTTCTCTTCGGTATCTTGTATATATTGTTTAGAATTTATAAATAATAGAATTCTTGATAAAAAATTATTTTTACATCATAATATCTGATTTAATTTGAAAGAGTGGTTATGATAGTTGTCGTCGCTGCACATCGATTATGAATGTTAAAACTACACCTTAAGTATGTGTTTCATATATGTTATTATGCAAATATCAATATAAATATGTTGAGTAATGTATCAGTGAAATATCAGTTTGTGTTATTAATAGATACGTTGTTATAAATTTTACCCCCAATATTGACAAGTACGACAGACCACGTAATAAGCTAACTATTAAGCTATTTAATTCGATTAGAATATTTTTACTATGCAAAAACAAAAGAACCGTCGCGTCGTTAGGAATATGAAATTGAAGAAAATACTATACGCTCAACTATGTAATATTATATGCAATTTGAAGTAAATCGAGAACTTAAACACGCGTTTAGAAAGTTTCTTTAATAGATGAGGAGAACTAATTTACACTTGTCGTCTTCATAAATAATATATACTGTTAGAAGAGAGACCCTAAACAGGCTTATGGCATGGTTTATGTGACCTTTCTAATAGCGTGACTATGGGTTGGAGGTACGATTCAAGAATATATACATTTCCGAGCATAACGTCAACTTTTCCGGTGACAATATCAAAGCCGCAGGGCTAACAGCTTTGACATTACAAAAGAAAATTATTGAACACTCCCGGCATAGCCGCTAAGTTGTACTGAGACAACTACTCTCTTATCGTTGTAATTAGCTGTTTAATAAATGTGACATGTTATTACAGTTTTGCTATATTACGTAGAAATTATGGAGTATTTCGTTTAAAAGAAAGCTCTTTATAAACATATATATACATTAAGATTTCAAAAATTTTCTATGTATACAAATATATTACTAAAATGAATTTGAAAAAGACTAAAATATCATATTTACAAATGCTTGTATATAATTTCATATTATTAGCTACAAAAGACTATGTTTAACTCCCCTCATAAAATTAGCAAACAAACTAATTAATATAACAATTTTATACATTGTGTTTATTTTTAATAAAGCTGTTTCATAACCACGTAGTATTGGTAATTATAATATAAATATTTTGTTTAATATAATAATAACAAAATTATGTGGTCTAGGTATTCACGGTGTAATCGGATGACGCTAATACAACATTAATCTATATTTTAAATAAGTACATATATACGTTCGTTTTTTCATAATAAAAATATCGTTTAAATTATTAGTATTGGTATCAAGTTTAAGGTATCAAGTATAAACTTTATATTTAAAATTTCACTTCGCATCCTCATTATTTTCATCTAGTAAATATTTAAGTAATGAAACATTTATCTCAATTTATTTATTTTGTGACAAATTAAAATTTAATGTAATATATTTTTATTTTGTTTTGTATTCATTAGATAGCACAGAAAATGTATCTATGCTTAGTTTAATCCAGGACTGTAGATATATCAAGTCAAATTAACGTGCAAAACAGATATAGCTTTAAATACGAATACTTATTTTCTAGTTAGCTTACCTTGTTTGGCTTGTGGATGGAGTCCGTCCCGCACGTTATTGCAATGGTTATCCTAAACGTGTCACCTGGAAACAAAAATGTTTTATTACTGACATGAACGTTCATGCATAATGGATAAAATATTATTTTAATGAGATCAGTTCTGGATTGAAAAATCTCATTGACACTGACTGTATGAGTTATGTGTAGATTAAGACAGAGTTCTTTTTATTTGTCGTTTTGTATAGCGTTATTTCTTATAGCTTATCTAAAAGAAGTCATTTCAAATAAGTAGGAAATTATAACATAATTAAATCGGAGCATATTTACATTGTCTATTTGTTTAGTTTATTTATGCTTTATGTAGTTTTCATTTTTTTTATATTTGGTAATCCGATTAAACAGTTTAAAAACCGCTTATATTTAACAATATTACATATTGCTTAGATTGTAATCAGATTCTATTTCTTCAACATACTCTTATCATTTCTTTTACTATAAAAGTAATTCACAAAACATCAGGTGTACGAATTCGAAATATTTTCCTATCTTGTAAATTAAACTTATTATTCTTTTTAACATGTTAAGGTGTCAACTTTATTATATCAGTGATTTAACTTAAAGAGAACATGAAATAACAAATTCATTACGACAGTTTATTAAACTCTTTAACTTTTTATAAAATTACTCTATTATTTGATCATTTCACGGACACGATAACTGTATCAAAATGGCAGTTTCACTTCAAATCTTGTTTAATTTAGTTATATTGTATTGTTACCTTTGACAGAATCCTGTTACTGAAAATTATTTATATAACCTCTCTAAGGGACCTGGCTCCAACCCTACAAAGGATCCTCAAATTAGATAAGGGTCTTGTCAAATATTGTTGGGTTCGGGTGTTTGTCACTCGATATAGCATAAGTGAAAAACTGTCTCATATTACGACTATTTACATAGGTTTTTACGGTATAAAACATTTTTTTATTGCAAAATATTATATTAATTAAATGAATAATTGTTTTCTCGCCTTACTCTAGTTTGTGTACAATAAAGTAGTTTTATTTGAAACAATAAAATATCTGTTCTCTTTTTAACGTTTTTGTTTCAAAGTTAATAAAAATGATTAATAGGTATAAAGATTTTTACCATTCAAAGTATTTCTCGTTTTAACACTGATGAAAAGAATTGTGTCATAACAATAGAATACAATATTTGTTGTATTGTCATGAACTGCAAGTTTCTTTATACATACATCCTAAAGTATTGTAAAGGTTAATATATATGAATATATAAATAGAAATATGTCAGTAAAAAGAAGGAAAGAGAATATATGTGGGTTATGGCAATATAAAAGACAGATTACTTAAAACACATTAATATTTAACCTCACTCTTACCACGATTTCCTTTCACGCATCCCCTGAGTTCCATTCTAACATATTAATTCTTATTTAGATGTACTTTCATACTTTTATTTAGTTTTATACGTGGCTGTAGCATTACCTTTATTTTCCTTTGGTTAATGATGTGTAAGTAGGATCGTTATCATACAGCTAAAATACAACTAAAGAGGCTTCTAAAATGTATTTCTTAGGTCTAGACTTAACAGGCAGATTGCTTTAAAACAAAGATTACGTAGACAAAAGCATTTAGTTTAATCCAACTTTGATTCTATTTCTTGGGTCTTTTGAGTTTACATAGAGTCTTGGTATCCTTTTGGTATTATCATAAACTCGTGATGCATTACCAGTTTTAATGGTTTGGACCAAATATTGCTCTTTTTGGAGAAAGTCCAAACTAATAATCATCATTAGTAGTATGAATTGTATTTGCACACAACATTTTTTTTAATCTAAATAGTCTGCAGATTCATTAATATCTTTTTTGTCGAAAATCAAGGTCAAAACAGCTGCAGGAATTTTTATGAACATTCAGTATGACAGAATATGTAGTTTCATGTAACAGAAATAAATTAAAAAACAAAAATCAAATACATGTAACCCTCGGAAAATCAACGTTTGTGATCCGTTTTGATCTGTCTGACTGTATTTTTCTCATATTATTTACATAGTTTCTTGTAATTGTAATTTCACTGACTATTTGTGATTGTTTTTTAATTAATAAATAAAAGAATGAATATATATGTTAGAAAACTCAGTACTTTCTACTGATGAAGTCATAGAAGGAACATTGGTTTTAATTACAAAGGAAGTAAATGACCTTTACTCCATAGCATAGTACAAGTAAGTACTGTTTTGAATCTATATGACGCTGTATGACCACCGAATAGTGTTTATTTTTTCTAAATTGAAGGTTCTATACGCTGTGTTATGTTACATTTTAAAGCATCATAGGGGCTCAAATATTTTTTGTTTCAAAACACCAGTTTATTACCCGTTATAAAGACAATCGTCCTATGTTAGTC
Source organism: Danaus chrysippus (assembly GCA_916720795.1). Classification (NCBI taxonomy): domain Eukaryota; kingdom Metazoa; phylum Arthropoda; class Insecta; order Lepidoptera; family Nymphalidae; genus Danaus; species Danaus chrysippus. Next base: position 169,979 of record CAKASE010000004.1, on the reverse strand, counting down.
TCTGAACTCCACTAATTATTATATTAGCAACTGTCATTAAGCTTGTGCAAATCAATATTAGAAAAGTCAACATACTTTCAGAATTACAAAGTTTCGACTATCCTTTACTCAACTAAGCAATGGTTGTGATATAATTAGTTATTTATAATAGTTATAATGAGTTATTCTAAAAATTTGGAGGATTCGTATTGTATTGATGTTCTACACACTTATATGAATACTAAGGTATTAGAAATGTACTTAATTGTATTGTATTAAAATAATGAGAATATTTTTTACACACTACAATTATTAAAAAATAGCGAAAATTTGTAATTGTTCTATAAATATATGTAATTTTTTAATGATAATAATTTTATTTTAAATGAACTTAATTTTGTTATTTCATAATTATTAAATGTTTTTGAAATGTATAGTTTATAAAACATAACTACTTACCATAAAAATATTATAATAATAATACCTTATTATTATTACCTATGTTTTAGTTGAAATTGTGTATATACACATATATCCAGTTCCATAATCAAGCACTACAAAATACCGTACGCACAAAATAGAGATGTTCTTATCCTTCAACTTAAAATGCAAAATTACACAGTTTATTCATACAATTATCTGTATTTTTTTTACGATTAAGTCTCATGTTTTCGTATTCAATAGCGTGAACTTAATTTTATAAAGTTTATTGATGTTTTTTATAAAAAAATTAATCTAACTTCCTTTCCTACTGACAAAACTTTAAAAAGTTGAAGAGTCCACATATTCTATTCAAACATTTTCATTACCCCTGAAAACGATAGTTTATCATGTGGGTTATAGGAAAAGGGATAATATCATGCGTACCTTTCAAACCTTTTCTTCAATATTGTCGTATCTCAAAGTTTTGGAATTATTTTGTACTAACGAATTTCTTTTGTACCTCAACTGTGACATAATTCCTCAAATGTATATTTAATGACCGTCTGTGCATTCATTTGTACATACTCAAGAAAAAAAATTGTCATCAGCCTATCAGAAGCCCACTGCTGAGCAAAGGCCTCTTTCTCACATGGAGAAGGTTTGAGCATTAATCACCACGATCGCTCAAGATGGGTTGGCAATTTCAAACTTATAATTGTGGAACTTTAAGTCCAGGTTTCCTCACGATGTTTTCCTTCACCGTATATGTCAGTGGTGTCTAAATACTTTCAGAAAGTACATATGACTCCGAAAAATCACATTGGAACTTGCCAGGTTTGAACCCGTGCCTCGGCAACGAGGGGCGGGTCCCTTAACCACTAGGCCACCACTGACTATAAAAAAATATGATGTTTAAATTAAGCTGATGTTTATATAATAAAAATATTTGTTTTACATAAATAACATTTTTATCATATACAAGCTGACCCGGCAGGCTTCGTACAGCCTCAATCAATCAATAAATTATTTTTTGTTTATATTTTTTGTGTTTACCTCTAAGTCATAGATCTCCGTGTTCTAAAGTGCGACAGAATGATTGACAGTTTAGTTATTTGACATTAGTCAAAAAAAATCGTTTGTATGGGAAATAGAAAAGGGCTGTTTTTAGGGTTTTGCGGGAAATGAATCAATTTTTCCAGCTTTTAAAACTTCCCTGAACCTCCACGAACATATCAAGACTAAGATAAAATAAATCCGTTCAGCCGTTCTCGAGTTTTAGTGAGACTAACGAACAGCAATTCATTTTTATATATGTATATCTATATAGATAGATCTAGATATAACATATAGATATTGAAAATCCTTGGTGGCAGATGACAAATAACAAAACCAACTGACAGTCATTTTCAGCTTGTCTGCCCGTGAACACTGTTGGTGCTAAGTAACCGAAACGTCGGTATTGTGTAGTAAAATAATAATAAAAAAGTGTTGTGCATTCGAAAATATTAGTTTTATTTAAATTTAAATGTTTATTGAACTTCGTAAATTTCTTTTTAATTTTCTTATATTTTAAAAAGTAGTGTTTACATAAATAATCTTTATTAATCTTTAACTTGTAAAATATATGTATAAATAATCTTTTAAAAAATTAACAAAATATGTATCCCAAATCAAGTAAAAAGTATTGTTAGTAAAATTGTGTTTTAATAATAAAATATAACCAATATCGATATATATTATTAAACTATTATTTTTGGTAAATAGCGCGTTATTTACAATGAAAGAGTGAACAATAAATCTAATAAACTGTAGATGAAGTCGCGAAGAACTACTAGTAATTAATATAACGACATAATACGACTTGTTCCATGAAATTAGATCAGTAATCAATTTATCCCGAGAGGAAACTTAACAAGATAACAATGAAGGAGATAGTCATAATGAATTACTTATTATTTCAAGCAACACTATCACTAAAGATATCATTAAGTTTCTTCTCTTCATTTATTCATCGTAAGAAGATATAAAAAAGAAAGTTAAATTTGCTAAGCGAGAAGACAGACATTATATATATTCCGCCAACGACAAACTTATTTTTTTTTACTTTATATTATGTGATATGCTTAGTCGCCGTTGCAAGTATTTTTGAAACATATGTATATGATAGTAGTTGAAAACCGCTATCACCTGTTAAGCATTTTTTTTAATCCAACCGTCAGTCAGTCAAAACATCTATGTAGTATATTTAAAGAAGTTTTGAGTATTATTATTAATGTCAATTAAGTAATTTGTAAACAACTAATAAAATAAAATAATAAGGTAAAGTGACCTTATAATTGAAATATATAAAACTGTGATTAAAAAAATAGTTTTAAATAGCAAAAATTCATTGCCTTCATTACTAATTAAGTCCATAATAATAAACTTTAATTTTTCAAATTGTTGTTTATTATTTCTGTGTAATTATACTATTAAAAGTAATAGAAACCATATTTCAGAGAATTTAATTCAATATAAAAAATTATCTTACATTTTTGTATAGGTTTGATAGCTAACGAGATACTTATTTCAAACTCTTTTTGCAACAAAGGTGGTGATACAAAATTATACTTAAGTCAGCCTTACTCTTCCCTGCACATAAAAATAAAATAAAATGGGGCCTTAAAAAGGCTACCCAAATATAAACTTACAATGGACTTTCATTAAAACAGCAAAACTTACGTCATATAGGGCCACAAAACTTAACGGTAGCTAAAAAGATAGCTTAAGAAAAAACTATGTATATAAAAAAACATGATTTCATTTTATTCATTAATATACAACATAGGTTTAAACTAAGTCACTAATTATTATATTACGAGCTTATAAAAAACTTACACTTTAAATGAACAGGAAGTGATTTTGTATCACGACTTTAAATTAAAATTAAAAAAAATGTTTTATATAAGAAAATTTACCTAAAAGCTATAAGGAGTAACGAAAGAAATAAAAGACTATGCAAGACATTAAAGGGTCTTATTTCACTAGCAACCTCTATCAGACATCCTTGGGTATAATAAAAAAAGAGTGCTGAATTTCTATCTGAGACATCGACTGCTTTTAAACAGTAGATAATGTATCAGAGATTTCGAACGATTTACAAAAGGTTAATGGCCGTCTGAATTCTTCGACATGACAAATATATTTTTACGTAGAAAAAAACACAAACAGCACATTACTACGTCTAACTCACGGCCATTTGTTTCACAAACTTTGCTATTTGTAATGCTTAAACTTATTTTATTTCTCTATTTTCTTTTTATGAAATTGGTTATATAAAAAATATATACTTTTTCGTCATTCTATAAACAATATCGACTACAGTTACCAACGATAACAAGAGGAAACAGTTGTACGAGTATATGCAAAATGAGAGAACCAAATTGTATAAGTAGCAAAATAACTACCTCAGCGATAAAGGCAGACACTACATTCATACCCTGCAGTGAACTTGTCGACCGACGGTATTAATAATACAAGTGTACATAGGTAACTTGAATTTCAGCTACAAGAAATTTTGAAACACATTTCCAATTCGAAAATAAAATTATAGATATTCTTGTTCAATATTCGTTAAAACAGATTTTTATAATACTTTTTTTATATTCGATTTTTTAGTTGTGAATATTGAATCATAAAACAAATCAATAATTTCAAACAACTAAATCAAAAACAAATGAAAATTGTTCTGAATCCTAAATCCTTTTACTCGATATCCAAAGGGATGGTAAAATAAAACGACCACTAAACCTGCTGACAATGTTGAGAACCACTATCTGTACTCTTTTCTGACTTCATAACTATTTATAGAATACAGTTTTCTCGTTGTGCACACTGAACTTCATTCGATGAATGCAGTATAATATTGTGTAATCTTTTAAAACACTTTACAGTAGCAAGTCAACTATGAGAAACATTTTTTATTAAAAACAATATATGTTATCAGTGTTATATTTGTTCCCACTTAGGTTATTTAATAAGTAACAAGTTATACATATATATAAAACTAAACGTAAAAATATAATAAAGTTATAACAATAAAAGAAAAGTAATTAGCATAATTTTTCTTCTCGTCTGTCCATGATCACGGTTGCTTTAATGGAACCGAAATGTTGATATAAAATAAAATAAAAACGCGTAGTATCCGAAAAACTTAGTCCATCCATTTAATTGTGTTCATACAGAAATATTACATATCGTTATGTGTGTAAACTCCATTTAACTGCAATTCCGTATCTTTATTTTGACTTCCAATTAATTTAATCTTCTTTTAAAATATATAACCGTTTAAAATAAAATGTACACAGAACAAGCCAAAACCTTGATGTATATCAAGACTACTGTTATGAATAAAAGAGACAAATATGCTTTGTGTTGAGAAAATAATTCTTGAGTAAAAATCTAAAATTATTATAAATACGATGATACGATATTTTGTGTTAAAAGATTGGTATCATCAACAAGAAAAAATACATATACATATCTTTGATTCCTGATGCTTTGTAAATACGTAATGAAATACATAAAAATAATAGGGTTTCGTAATTCAGAGGTCTCGGAAGAACATGTAAAAAATTTAACTTCTAGTTGATAATACACCAACTGAAAAGAATAAAACATATGAAGGGACAAACAAAAATATTAAATTTTTTTAATGCCAGTCATAATTGATCAGCAAAAAATTGCAATATTAACGACTAAATTTTGTTGGATGACTTTGCCGAAATAAAACTATAAGTGTCCACAAATTAATTATTTTACTTTATATGGATTTATTAGACCGCAAGTAAAATATTTTTTTATACTATGAAGTTGAAAAACGTTAAATAAGATTTAAAAATAAATTGAGTCCCTCCACCCTAGTCAATCGGTTAGTATATAGAATGCTTATATCCTTATCCAATTATTAGGCAGATAGCTTAAATCATAAAGGCACTGGAACGCGATATTCCGCAGGTTGTAGCTTCGAATTCAGTTCGTGTCAATGTGTCTTGCATAGCATATTTAATATTTGAATTTTAAATTGAACATATCACACGTTTGATAATGATAATGAGAAGAACCCGGCAAACGTATGAAATTATCGAGATGACGTGCCTGTAGTGTAATGTGCGGGATTAATGATGAATTGAAAATTACTAGAATTTACCAAACAATTGCGTTGTGAATGTAATTTTTAGGGGATTTCATATCATTACTATATTCTGTATAAACCAAAGATTATGAAATTTATCAAAGATTGAATTATGTATGGATCTTTAATAACAAATTAACAGTACAAAAATTAAAGATATACATATTCTCATTAAATTATTGGGTATAATGAAATTTTTAAACAGGTAAAATATAAAGAAATATAAAAAAAAATTAATATAAACAATGCTACTAAAACATTTTTTTTTTTCTACGAGGGGAATCTTTTAAAGACTTCCTGCCGCGGGGGAAACGCGACAGGGGCATGTGGGATTTCCAACCACTAAACCACCTCGACGTTCTCTGCGCTGTGCGTAGACTAGTGAGCGGGAACGGCAAGCCATACTTCCGCTCACTACGCACGAGTCCCAAAGGGACTCCGCCTTCGGCAGGGGTATCAGTGGCTGACCACACCACCCCTCCGACTCAAGAGCAGCGTGCCGGGAACGCCAAACACGCCGCTCTTCCTCTAGCCTATGTTACCCGGACGCCGGTTCCCCACCGACGCCCGGAGGCTTCCTCACTGGGGAGGCAGGTCGCGAGCATAAGCCCGCTGCCTTCGACCCAGCCTTCGTCGGCGCAGCGGCGCCGAGGAGGGGTCGTCTTCCCTCACTCGTTCAGCAGCCTCCTTCTGCAAGATGACTCTCTCGCTGAAGTCGACCACCGCCTGCCATGCCCTCTCGCTGCCGACCATGGCCTGGACCACTGCCGGCAACGAAAGGTCTGCGCCAACCACGCGGATGAGTTGGCTACGCTCGGATATCCACGCTGGACATTCCATCAAGGTGTGGTCAGCGGTGTCTTCCACGCGACTGCAGTGGTGACACGTCGCTGTCGGCTCTCTCCCGACTATGTGGCACAAATACCTCCCGAAGCAACCGTGCCCCGAGAGGATCTGCACCAGCCGGAAGGTCAAGGATCCGTGTCGGCGGTCCACCCACTCCATGAGGAGCGGGCGAATAGCCTCCACGGTTCGCAACCCGGCCACTGGCTCAGAGAGCCTTTGCCTCCACCGATGGAACAAGGACGACCGCGCAGATCGTCGCCAATTATCCACCCGATCCCGGTCCGGACTCGTTCCCCGGGATCGATCTCGCGCGCTCTGGTGGTAAACCTCCGCCAGAACCTGGGCATCCAGTTCCCAGGGAAGCGTCCCAGCCAGCACGCAAGCCGCCTCATGAGAGACAGTGCGGTATGCTCGTACCACCCTCACCGCCATGACGCGCTGCACTCTGTGCATGCTACTAAAACATTATATTAATAGATTTCGAACTATATTTTTCTCCGTATTTACAACCATCAATATTATTTTCTTTTAGCGCTTGAAATAAGTTATATTTATTGAATTATTTATTCTTATTATTATATATTTATTTATAAGCTAAATTTCAAGATACACATTAACCATATTAGAACAAAGTTGCAATCACTATTAGGAGCAATCACTAGAATGTCTACCTGTGTACCAAAAAGAATCCGAAATATTTTATATAATACTTTAGTAAAATCTCATTTAGAATATCTAATACAAGTTTGGGGATCAGCTACTACTTCAAATCTAAATAGTTTACAAAGAATACAAAATAAAATTATTAAAATTCTATATAAATATCACTTTCTCACTCCAACGGCACAACTTTATAATGAAACAAAAATAATGAATATATCACAATTATACACATACTATACATGCATTTTAATCAAAAAAATTAAATCAGGTTCCATTCAATCGGAGATAGTGATTTGTGAGAGACCGCATATTTCGAACTTAAGGAATAAATACAAACTTCAATTTGATCACGTGAGAACTAATTATGGTAAAAAAACAATTCTGTTAGAGGGAGTACAACTGTTCAATAAACTACCAGATGAAATAAAACTGTGTGATAGTATAGGGATGTTTAAGGTTAAATTTAAAAAAATATTGAATATCCTCGCTGCAGTAGTTAATGTAGCAAGTCTGTCATGTCCAACGCCCCGTTTGTTAAAATTGTTATCTTGCAAATATTCCTTGTATCTCATTTTAAGTGAATGTAAAATTCTTATGAGGAATAAAGTTCTTTATACAAAATTAAAATAATTATTTTATAAGATTATAATCTTCCTAGTCAAGCAGAAAAAGGTATTATAACTCTAGAGAATTATTTCATAAAGTATTTATTTAAGATGTTCTCCAACAAACACTTGCTAATCCATTGCTTTGAAATTCAAAGTTTTATTAATCTAAACAATTATTTTATAAAGATAAAGGATCCATGGGTACTTCGTTAATATTTTGTTTCATTTCGCTGTAGAAAATGATGCTTAAACATATATATGATCAGTACGATCCCATAAGCAATATATTTATTGATTTATATACCATTTGATCTAAATAATATATCCTGAAGTTTTGCTAAAAAGCCTTGTTAAAAACAGTTTAACGTTAACGTTAAATCGAATATATATAATAGTTACATATAGTTGCATAGTTTGTTTGCATAATGTTCCTAAAAATATAAAGTATCAAGAAGTGTCGCCAAGATTTGTGAAATAAGATTGAATAAAATGATATCCAAGATTTTAACGAGTATTCATTAAATAAAAGTAAGATTTTAAGATGAAAGTTTTCATTTCATCTGCCCGCGATCACGGTTGCTGCAAAGGCACCGAAACTTTTGGACTATGTAGTTTAAAATATTAAAAAAAGTTAGAGAAAACATCAGGAAATTTAAAGTCACATTGACAAGTTATATATGCAGAAACATGTTTTAATTTGAGACATCATTATGTACAGTTTTTAAAATAAACTTAATAATTCTTAAGTCTTTAATAATTCGTTTAATTAAATATATTTTCATCAAACTTAAAATAATTATTCAGCTTAATATTACGCTGTGGTGGTCATTCATTTATCTTTTAAATATTATAGACGACTAAGTTTTTGAATATAATAATTTAATACTTGCTACTTAGTAAGTTTTAATGAATTTACAACGAACATCTCTTGACGTAAAATGCATTTTGTCTGAAGAGTAAAATTAATTTTAGCTTAAAAGAGCATTGTTATAGAATTAATAATTAGAAACTTAACAATGAAAGCTTTAGTTTATAGAGAATTTGTTGTCTTGTAATGCTATTGTGTAGTTAATTATGATTTCGACGGTCGGTGGATGCAATGAAACCAAAATTATGACTTAAATTTAATTATAAAGTAAGTTACAACTAGGTTTGCGACTATGTTGCAGAAGGTTGAACAAATAGTGACAATAAATCTAATGAAATTCTTACAAGAAATATTATAATCTAAAAACATAAAAGAAATATAAAACCAAAAACTGTCTTCACACGGAACTGCTGAGTCAGACCGGTGTAGAATAGGCGAGTTTACCCAGAACCTAAGGCGTCCTCTGATTACACCGTATAAAGATAATTATATTTTAATTAAACGACCACTTATTACACCGTCACATAACACCTCCCTCCTGAAGATCAGCGAATATGAGGAACTTTAGTTGTGAATTGAGCTGGGGGTTGATTGAGGTCGACCCTTCTGGTAGGTGTGGGGATGGTGTAGACTGCTTGCAATTTCATCTGGTTGTCTTCAGGGTTATCTCCGGAATGTAATATGCGCTTGTAGAAATACTTGCGATATAACAGAGCGGCGGCTATTGCGCCTATACTTATCAGTACCACGTAGATTGGGATGTTGGTGTGATATAGTATATAATTTGGGTTCTGGTCTAGGGTCAGCAATGGTTGTAAGCCGACCTTAGTGTCAATTTCATGTAGGTGCTTCAAACTGATAGAGTTTAGGTTGATTTTAGGTGCTGAGGCTGTGGTGACGCTGTAGCTGGGCAGGTCCATTATTCTCACCGCTTGTCCTTGTACCCGGTTATCGGCGTTTGTTAAAGTAAATTGCGGTGTTTCAATATAACATGATTGAGGAATTGTAACGAGATAGCTGCCGTGTAGTGTGCGATATGAATCTTGTCCACAGGATAAATGAGTTTTAGTTGGATTTGGGAAACTGATGCTGTAGTGTAGATCATCGAGTTTCTCAAAGGCTGCCTTCTTCAATGATACGGTGATAGGTTTTCAGGATGATGCTCGTTGCTGAGTTATGATGAGATGCTGGATACAGTCTTCGGTTTCCTGGCTTTGAAGATGGCGTTTGTCCTCGCAAAGATACCATTTACCATTGACTTAGGGCATTCTGCCTCTATGTACATGAAATCTTTCTCATACAAGGTTAGGTAAGGGAATGGCGGAATAAGGACTTCTTGGTTGAGGTTAGGTATAATAGATAGTTTTTACATATCATAAGTATAAGGTAGAACTATAGGGATTTAATAAACTATTACTATCATATTTCCTACGTAATAAGAACCTATCTTAATTATATCAAAGTATTCCCTAATATCTAAATCTTCTGACTGCCATATAGGTTACTATACTAACATTACTAATAATAGAGTTCATAGTTTCCAAATTTAAGGCCGCATGGTGTACGGTGGTCAGTTTAATAAAACCTAATACGTTTTGAAGTTTATATAGTTCATGGGAAACTGAATCTACATTATCGGTTATAATTAGAAGTATTTGAGCTAAATGTGCATACTTAATTAAATTATGTAATTGAGTTTTGGTTTCATTATGTAATTGAGGGCTTAAATTATCTAGCTGGTTTTTTACACATTCGATTGTACCGCGTAGCTCCTGAAGGTCTACGTGTTGTATAAAAGAATGATAATGAGTTATGATCTTGGCTGAACCAAGTTTGAACGGTAAAATTCCAGGGCCATTTCCCAAACTCTCAAGTTTGATTTCTTAGTCATTTTAGCTTTATGATCGATAATATATTGTTGTAATAACTGTGCCGAAATATCTATATTAAAAGGATCACGGTGGTTGAAATGTCCTGTAACAAGGTCTGGAGGTTTACACTTAGTAAAACTATGAATACTACTGTTGTAAGCTAGAATTGCGTAAGGCATAATGTTAATTACTGAATCTGATTTTTGGCTTAATTTAAGTATACGTAAATGTTCTAATATAGTAGAATGAAATCTTTCCACTATTCCATTTTCATTCGGTGTATGTGGGGCAACCCTATGATGGTTAATTTTATGAAATTAACAAATTCTGCCATAAGCTGGTTAGTAAATTCAGTTCCATTATCTGTTACAATAGTAATCGGTACGCCATGGTTAGTGCAAAAGTTAAGTAAACCCTGTAAAACGCTAACTGCAGTTCCATCTCTCAAGTGATATGCCTGTCCAAATTTTGAAAATGCATCTACAATAGTTAAGTATTTTTCACTCTGAATAGTCAAGAGGTCTAAGTGTACTAATTGATAGCATAAATTAATGAAACGGGTTAAAACGTGGGTGTTTCCGTCAAAATCGGGTAACAATCTTAATGATTTATAGATATTGTCAATGTCAGCCATTTTTCCGTCTAAATCTCTATTCTCGTCTATAATACTAAACTTATTATTCTTATCTAACCTATTCTTTGATCTCGATTTACGATATTCGAGTGGATGAAAAATCTTGATTAATTAAAATGACACACAAAATTTAAAATAATACACAATTAAAATTCAAAAAGTTTAAATAACCGAAGTAAATGCACATAAAATGTAATAAAAATTCACACTAATTTATTTTAAAGTCAGGTGAAAATGTAGGTCTATTAAAACTATTTTTCGTATTACTATAAATTCTTTTAATTAATTTTAAACAAAATTAATTATGAAATAACTTGATTTTATTAAGTAAAGATTAGAAATATTTAAAATGAATGAATTAAATAAAACAATTCACCTATATCTATAAATAAAATTAATTAATATATTTCGGAACCCTAAAAAAGGTATATGCGAATAATTAATTAATAAAATAGTTACATAGAGTTTAAATAAAATAAGGATATGAACTAGGAAAGTAAGGACTGAGATAGATTCAAAGTACTTACAGCATATCTGAATCTCCGAACCGTTCGAACCGAATAGGTTTCGGATACTCGAAAACGGTGCCTAGCCACCCGGGTAGCTCGCGAACGCGGTATCGATGTTTGATAGACCACGAACTATCCGCGAGTATCCTACCGACTGCGCCAATTATGATTTCGACGGTCGGTGGATGCAATGAAACCAAAATTATGACTTAAATTTAATTATAAAGTAAGTTACAACTAGGTTTGCGACTATGTTGCACGAAGGTTGAACAAATAGTGACAATAAATCTAATGAAATTCTTACAAGAAATATTATAATCTAAAAACATAAAAGAAATATAAAACCAAAAACTGTCTTCACACGGAACTGCTGAGTCAGACCGGTGTAGAATAGGCGAGTTTACCCAGAACCTAAGGCGTCCTCTGATTACACCGTATAAAGATAATTATATTTTAATTAAACGACCACTTATTACACCGTCACATAACAAGTTACTTAAAATGAGTATAAATTTAAGTTTGGATTTAACTTACTTTTCTCGTATAATTTTAAGCATAACTTTTTTCACCTTATATTCACCGATGTATGAAAAATATTATGTAAAAAAAAACTGTGCTGACATCGAAGACAAACACTTGTGGGTATCGACCAAAAGATTTCTTATTGTTATATCTGTTATGGCATAATCCTCCCCATATTGGGACAAACGTGTAGTGTTGGTTATGGGTAATAAGTTCAAATTAATTTAATATTATTCGGATTTCTACGCGTATTTTATTATTTTAAAAAATATATTAAAGAAAATAACTTTCAATTCCTAATATACAACACACGTTTTACTCTATTAACTACTTTATATAACGATATCACGCTGTTATATTTAGCTATAAATAAAACTGATTAATTTTATTTTTCAATTAAGTCATCGCGTAAGACTAAAGAGTTTATGTTCTGTTTATAAGACGTTAAGTTTCTGCAATCTTTAAATAACATATAATGTACATTAGCAACCATACAAAGTTTGATACAACTTTTACACTTTCAAAATTCTCTAAAATGTTAGTCGTATTTTATGATAGCATTAAAACATGTGTCAAAACGATGTTAGAGTCATTTGCATTTAAGATAATAAACATGAGATAAATCATAAATAAGTTTAAAAAATATGTTCTAGTTCTTTAAATACCATATCGAAAAAGGTACGATAGTTACATATATATGTACTTCTGTCACTACAACTTAAGTTAGCTTTAAATGAATTTTTAATATGGATATAATTTCTCTGAAAATAAAAATATTATTATTATTATATTATTATTAACGATCTTTTCGGGACACCACATATAACACTAGTATCCCAAAAAAACTTATAACAGATCACTTCGTTCCTACATCGGAATGAGGCACTAGATTTGATAACATAAATTTATATTTTTTTACATTAAAATTAGTTTTAAAAGTATAAATTTTTTATCTATCATCATCTGAACCCTAGATAATTGGGATTTTGAAAAAAAAAAGTATTGATTTTTTTATGTATTTTAAAACTTTATTATTAATTATGTATATTGATTTTTAATGCAAAAAACTTGAAAACATTTTTTTTAATTAATTATAAACAATTAAAAATTTATAAAATTCAAAAACAAATCACGTGACTGTAAACGCGCCATGATTGGTCGGCATACTTGTGACGTCATAATGTTAAAGCAATTTCATAATAGTACAGTGTTTATGGCTATTATTTTTGACTTGATAATAATATCTCAAATTTATTAGTGAAAAACGATTTGAAAAGTTTATTTCGACTAACTATGTGTGATAAAGGATTTATAAAAGCAAAATCGGATAATATTCCTGATGTTGATATATTTATAACTAATTTTTTTAAAAATGACGTCCGGTTTAATTCTGCTGAAGTTCGAGGTGCTAAGGCATCAAGGTAAATCTGTTAAAAATACCATTCTAAATGAAAATAAGTATTTATTTTCTATTAAATATAATTAATAATTATTTCATTAATTGTAGAGCATCACGTGAGAGTTACGGTGATAAAGCTATAGGTTATGGTCAACTTAATCGTAAGAATGGTATTTGTGTTTTAAAAGGACGTGTGTGTCCAGAACACCGAGTTCGGAGTAAAGCTTACTCAGTTACTCTAACTATCAATGAAAAATTAAGAAGAAGAATAATAAAAGAAGAATTAATAAAATGTTATTATAACATTATAAAAAACCAAAATAACATATACTTTAAAAATTTAAATGTAGTCTGATACAGAACCTAGAATGTTATAAAACTATGAGAATATCTATTAATTGAATTCCAATTATTAGACAAACATACATATAGATTTACTATTTAATAGCTTTGAATTATCAATTAAAAAATTTTTAATGCTACGATTCTAAAGGTTATGATTTGGAGCCCAGGTAAAAAAATTAATTACTGAACTATACGTATTCGATTTATACTCTTAGATATAAAATAATTAATAACAATATTATTATGATTATATTATTATTATACTAACATCGAAATGATTTTCACAACAAAAAAAATTTGATTTTGTTTTTGAATAATCTCGGAGCACTGCTTGAAACCATTTCTTTCGACGTTTTTCGTCTTGTGGAACATTTAAAAACATTTTTTCAGGAGTTGTTTTTGTAGTATTTGTACTACATAATGGTACAAAACAAGAGCGATAACTTTTGAGTTTTAACATTTTTGATTATTTAACAATGCCAACAGAATTTACTAGATAAAAAATCAAAACACTGTACTAATTATTATATCTCTGTATGCTGCAATGAGCAAAAACTAACATTGTGACGTCACACGCGCTCGAATTTATTCGGGAGCTGTCGGCGGATCTTCGGTACTGAATTTAAAATTTAATTTTTATTTTGAAATTACTTTTTAATTATTGCAAAGAAAAAATAAATAAAAATAGTTTTGTTATAAAACTTATATGATCTTTCCATTTATCACAAAAAAAAAAAATATTCAAAAACCCAATTAAGCAATTTTTGTTAAGAAGTTAGCGATTTAAAATATTATGAAAACTGTTAACCATTAAAAAAATATATTTGTAATTGACACAGTATCCACACGTAATTGATAATAATATTATGGTTTGTCAGATCAATTGACCCTTCATTAAGGATATAACTGTAGTTTAATGCATTATTATGCTGAAATGTCATAGTAATATAATAGGTAATGATTATATTAATCTATAACGCATTAAAGGGTTGTGGTTGTTAATGACTATAGATTAATAGAATAATTAATGTAAATCCGAATATATTAAAAGTTTGGCACACAGATAATTTCGCAGAAGATGAAGAAAATAAAGTTTCTTAACATGTATATTTTTGTTATTTTTCAGAACGTTATTCTATTACTTTTATTGCAGGAGAATTTTTTTGTAAAAAAATCGTAAAAAAATATTTTTCCTAATCACTTGGACACTTGTAAATAGGGATGCAAATTCTACTAAAGATATTTGTATGAGTATCTCTCTATATATACCGTAAAATTTACTATTTATTGTCGAAAGTCTATGAGTGGATATCAGATTAAATAGATTTATTTAAGTTTTTTATATTTGTTTTCCTATCAATTCCTGTTAACTACTGTTGACTGTATTATTTGAGGAGGTACTTATTCAGAACAGACTGTTTGATTAATATATCGTTGCTAGGGAGCTTGTACCAGATTCTCGGGTAAGCGTTCCCTGATATCTTTTAACCGTATTACCGTTATTAGGTGTCCATTTACGGTTTATAGACGTCTGTTTACAATATTTGGACATCCGAATTTAGATATTGGACTTCCGTATATATTTTTTACACATTCGTTATTCGTATATGTATTCGTATAACTAAAGAATTTGTAAATAGCTTCACTTTACTATTATCGTATTTGATTTTCACTTAGTATTTGGATGCTGGAATCGCAATTTATTGTTATGGGGTAAAAGTAATTAATTAATTTAGTCTTATAAATAAGCTTTCTTTTCTATATATTTTTAATTATTTTTTGCAAATCATTATGCCTATAAAAAGGCATCAAAGCTAACTCATGTGAAACGGTGTGATTTTGACACAATACTTTACTACAACTCAATGCCACACTCAGGGCTCTTCCACCCCTCAAGAATTCTATGAACGAGTTCAAAACTTATTTAGCACCATTATGACATACGTCACGTTACATGAAACCGTGGATGCCACCATCGAGGCGAAACGCGATCTATATTAAAAAAAAATAACTCTACAATGCTACTTGCGTGGTCTTAAATGTGGCCTAAAACAATTTAAAATGCTTTAGATCGTCCAGAAAGAGCTTAATACACTCTATATGCAACAGCGTGCTGAAGATAAAGATTATATTAATAACCTATAGTCAAATAATCAAATTTAATTTATTAACTTCATACAACATACTGGGAACGGATTCAATATTGGTTCTTTTAAACCACAAGCATATAATATGTCAGGACCGGTTCGTCCTCACCAATTTATCTCTCAACATAATCAAGGTTAGCGGCCTAATATGTTTCCAATGCATCCAATGCACTAACCCCGTGGTCTCACACGCACTCAACAAATGTTCCGTGCTCCACCTCCAAATTATATTGCGCACAGTAATATCTTTAGAGCTCCGAATAAATCACCTTTACAGCCCACCGACAATTTTAATAATATGACACGTCCTATAAGTGGTGTTAGCTCCTTCTTATCCAAACCCGCCACCGAATAACTATTTAAAAACTCGTGAAATTAATTACTGGAAATTTTCCCAAGGCCGAGATATCAGACAAACCAAAATAGAAATTAATTTTAATATTCAGCGGAAATTAGGATATATACAAATTGATGACCCGTCTTTAAAACTACTCAAAGACACGGGAGCTAATCAATCTTTTATATTACCCCAGGCAGTCGAAAAATACTTCCTTCACATACCTCTTAATTATACCCCACTTGAAATTACTAATAACCACAACGTTTATAAAAAGGATTATTCTATAACTTTACCAGGATTTTCAGAATTTAAAGAATACGGCGACATAACGTTTTTCATTCATAATTTTCATAATTATTTCGATGGTATTATTGCATTGGATTTGTTAAATTAATGGTATTCTAAGATTGATTTTAAAAATAAAAAAGTTAGTTACTAAAAAAACGGAAATGCAAATTATTAACTATGGATACTCGAAATCCTAATCTTTACGAAGAAATAATACCAGCCGGACATCAAAGTTAGTAAAATTGCCAATTAATTCAAAGGATGGGGATATATTTGTTCCTAATCAGATTATTAGTAACTGTTTAATTTCTGATTGTTTCACTAGCGTACAGAACAATCGAGGCTGGGTAAAAATTTCAAATAATTCAAATAATTATGTAATTTTCTCAATTAATCATCCGAAATATTTAAAATTAGCCGAAATATTTAATATCGAAAATAAGTATTTAACATGACTTTCTAATCGAACGAAACAAGTTTTATCCTGTATTCGCACCGACCATTTGAACCCAGAAGAGCTGGCTAATTAAAAAAAAATATGTACACGTTATTCAGATGTATTTTATCTTGTGGGAGAACCCTTAACATTTATGAATAAAATCAAAAATAAAGTTTAAACGACTGATGAAGTCCCCGTTAATGCTTAAAGTTATAGGTATCCATATATACACAAACAAGATATAAGAAATAAGAAATAATAATGCTTGAACAGAATATAATTCAGACTTCCGAATCCATGTACAGCTCTCCTATTTGGGTAATTCCTAAAAAGGTGAGGCTTCTGGTAAAACTAAATGGCGCTTAGTCATAGATTTTCGAAGAGTTAACGAAAACACTATTGACGATAAGTACCCCATACCTAATATATCAGACATATTGGATAAATTAGGATATACTAAAAGGGACATTACAACAATTCTGTATTATCGCTCCACCATGTAAGCCTTTCAAAACTGTTCATTTGGACTTATTAACTATACAGAACGAAAAGTTTTTAATAATCGTCGATACATTTTCGAAACACGCGCAATCAGCAGTTGTATTATCTAAAAGACGGAACGGCAATAAGTATAGCATAATTAAAATTTTGTATTCATCACGGTATACCTTATATTTTAGTGACAGACAACGGTCCTGAATTCACAAATCAAATATGAGCCGAATTTGTAAGACTACATGTAAACTTCAACATAATAAAATGAAATGAAATGAAATTGTTAAAATATTTTACTCAACACTTTTAGAATATCTACGAATACTTAATATGGAATCAAAGAATGAATCCGTTATTAATTTAATTAATTATGCCCTTTTAGCTTACAAAAAAATGGTTCAGTACACAGTTTTACTAAATGTAAACCGATTGACCTTATTACTGGACACTTTGAGCCACTACACATATGTAGATCTGACAGCCCATTTATGCCAACAGTAATCATTTAATAATATACAAAATGACAAATGAATGTTCAATCTGTAAAAATACTGTGTTAGTAACACAGAAAAGAATTAAATGTAACAAATATCAATTACTACTTCATGTGGAATGTGTGTCTTTGAATAATAACAGCACAATATCACGAGCAAATTGGATGTGTCCATCTTGTGTACCAACAACGCGTAAAGGAGGTAGCAACAGAAATACGCCAACTAATAAACAAAGCAGTACGGAGAATAATATAGTTTCATGTGTACCATCGAAAACTACCATATCTCATTCCTTAACTGGATTGCAAGGTGATGTTGCCGTTAATAATGGCGATTTCTTATTAGCGATCAGAAATGAAGTTCAAACCATAATAACTCAAACGGTAAGTGCGGAATTAAAGAAAATTAGAGAGGAATTAAGTGGACTCCAAGCTATTAAAGAGTCCTTGGAATTTTTCTCGAATCTGTATGATACAATGAGACAAGAATTAGATGAAGCAAAAACAGAAATTTGTACTCTCAAGAAATCTAATAATGAATTAAGAGAAATAATCGAGTCTCATAACAGGACGATTAACTTACTAGAGAAAGAAACAAGAGCAAATAACGTAGAATTACATTGCATACCAGAATTTAAAAATGAAAATCTACTTAAAACAGTAGAACAAATAGACCAGACGATAAATTTACCAATTTTAGAAGGATGTATAACTAAATGCACAAGATTGGCTAAATTAAATAAAAATTCTACCCGTCCTCGAACAGTACTAGTTAAATTTTCAACGCCTAATCTGCGAGATCGTTTCTTAGCAGGTGTGATAAACTTCAATAAAAGTAATTCTAATAACAAATTAAATACTTCACATTTAGGAATATCGGGAGAAAAATTACCAGTATATATTTCCGAAAATCTTACTAGAACCTCCAAAGATATATACGCTGCATCTCGAAAATTTGCAAAAGAAAAACATTATCGTTTTGTTTGGTCCCGAAACGGAAATATATTTTTGAGGAAATCTATTGCAAGCGACGTAATACGCGTGAAATCAAAAGAATTTTTAAAAACTAGATTAGTTGTACACTAAATTATACGTATATATTATTATTATATTGTTCTTTTTTTTTTTGGGTTTGTTTACAATGGCTTTTTTTTAATATCCTTAGTTTTTTTTGTATCTTTTATTTTGTTTTGTTTAGGTTTTTTTTTATATATATTTTAGTACTAGTTTTTGCCCGCGACTTCGTCCGCGTTAATTTCATCATTAGTAATATATGTATAGCTGACCGGGCGAACTCTATTCCGTCCCAGAGGCCATAAATAATCAGGTTTTTCCTGTTTCAATCGAATAGAATGATTGACATATTAGTTAGTTGTCAAATCTAATGTCAAAGAAAACATTTGTATGGGAAATAGAAAAGGGCTGTTTTTAGGGTTTTCCCGAAAATGAATCAATTTTTCTCACCTTTTAAACCTTCCCTGAACCTCCACGAACATTTCAAGACTAAGATAAAATAAATCCGTTCAGCCGTTCTCAAGTTTTAGCGAGACTAAGGAACAGCAATCCATTTTTATATATATAGAAGATTAAGTTTTTTTTTTCTTTTATGGTTAATATATTGAAAGTTTTTTATCAGAACGTAAGATGTATAAGGACTAAAACAAATGAAATTTACAATACTTTACTGAATACGGATTTTGATGTTATAATCTTCACAGAGACATGGTTAAATAAAAGTGTATACAATAATGAATTTATCGATAATAGATACAATGTATATAGACGAGACAGAGAATCAAGTAATACATCTAAATTGGATGGTGGGGGAGTATTAATAGCGGTCACAAAAAAAAATTAATAGCTATCGCATGACCACTTGGGAAACTAAAATTGAGGATCTAAGGGTTGATATATTAATTGGAAATTCTACTATATCATTATGCGCAGTATAAATTCCATCACCACTAATATGTGAAACTCTGGATGTTTTCATACAAAACGTAGAAAAAGTGATTATCAAACAAAGGTTAACATTGGTAATTGGTGATTTTAATATCCCATCCATACAATGGGCTTGTGAAGAAGACAATTCAAAAAAATTCACAGTATTAAGAACGAATTTTACGGCTAATGCTTTAGTAAAGGATTTCATGGATTTTTCTACTTTATTTTATATTATTTGTTATTTGATATGTTGCTTTGTTATATATGTATATATATATATATATTTTGTGAATGCATGCTGAGTTAGCCTTTAACTGTAGTGTACTTTGTAAGATCATTGTACATTATGTTGGCTTCCTAATAAAATAAATAAATAAATAAATAATATAATTTATTGAGAACTTCATAAATCCTCCCCAACCTACTTTTCTAAGAAATGAAATGGTTTTATAATAAGTTGTTATATTTTCTAAGAAAAGTTTATTTTTATAGTATACTCGATTTGGCTACTATGTGTGATAATATTATATGTATAAACCAATCTATACATAACTTTCCATTACCTTCCATACTAATACAAGAATTAAAATATCACTGAATATTTATTAAGGAAAACAACTAAAGCTTCACGATTGGGATAAATAGTTAACATTTAGGTATTCATTGAAATTATTTTAATAAGACTATTTCTTTTTATAACTATAGAATTTATAGAGGCATCCAAGACTTATATTTTAATCTTGAAAACAATGATTTTATTTTCTTTCAATAAATAATATTGAAAATTGCGGGTTATAAAAAATAACCGTTGACAAATAAATGACTGTGGTAACAATGTCCTGAACCTAAAGGCTGTTATGCCTTAACTTAATAGCCAGTTAAAATATAAGGTATCTTTGAGGTAACATAAAAAGAGGCTCAAAAAAAATTTTTTGGAGTTAGTTGAATCATCTAGTGAAGAAAAAGATAATTAATGGCTACTCAACTGTAAATCTAGTTTACCGTCGTTTTGTAATCCGCTAATAATCAAAAAATAATCTATAATGTCTTTTCAACAGTGGCAAACTTTGTTCATGTTTTCTATCTTCTGTATAAAATGTGAAGAAAAAAAAGTGTGATGACCACACCGCAATTTCACGAGACCCAGAGCATTTGCGTACATAAGAACAGTATACTAGAAAATTATAAAATCGTAGGCAGTAGGTGATAAATAACAAGATAAACTTTCATCTCGTCTCCCCATTATCACTGTAAAGATCCTAAAAACATAACCAATAAATATAAGATGTTTTAATAGTTCAAATAAGATTCTGAAAAAATAATATGAATAAAATAATATTAAGGGAATTCTAAGCTAAATAAAGCTTAAACCAAATAAGATTCACAAAATTCATTATAAAAATAATATCTATAATTACCTCATCCTAGTCATTTGTTAGATCGTTTACATAGCATATAAGAGTTACTAATAAAAGATTTCATAATTTACTTTGATGTTAAAATAATAATGCTACAAAGATATTATTGCAAAAATCCATTCATATACATAGGTTAAAGGTTATACATATGTAGTTAAGGAAACGACAAGAGATATAGTAATATATTTTCCCATACTTTTATCTTATATGTTACTAATATTCTATTACTTTTACAGCCTACGGGTAAACAAATGTCTTACAAAAATATATCAGTCTTTTGATGGATCCATCAATTATTCTATAAATTTTTTATCTATTTATATAATTAAATATTTGTTATATTAGCGTAGAATATGAATCATTCAATACATGTAGTACTTTAATATGTAGGTATATAAAAATAATACAAAATTATAACAAGTAAATATTATATAAATTAAAAGTAGAACATTTTTATAGTTAATCAAGTTTAAAATATGAAATTGATGATCTGAGTTAATTGAAAGTTACTAAACCATAAATTAATAAATAAAGTTAAGTAGGTCAATATTTTCAGATATAAAGGTTTAAAAATACATTTTCTTCAGCATCTCTTATTAAGATTCTGTTCCATTTCATTCTGATCAAATTCAAGTAACCTATTCTTTGTATCAAAAATATAAAATTATGATAAAAAATTCGATATATGTAACAAGGGAAGTGATAATAGATTTATAGAAATAATTATAACAAAAGAAGTACGCGTCGTCAGCCTCGCCTCATGGCTGATACTCTGAGTCCTAGGTGTTATAAAAATATTCTGTAATGAGTTTTTATGTGGCCGCCTAATAGCGAAAAAAGTTGAAATGCTCAACAATAACGAAAAGTTAAAAACAAATAGGACAAAGTTAAATTCAAATTGCTTAATGGCAGCACTATACATGTAAATCAGTTATTAAAATGAAAAAGTTGAAGCGATATTGAGGTGTTTTTTACGATAATAATATTATATTTTTTATATTTCGTGTACCTACACTCGAAATTATTTTAAACAAAGTTTCAAATTCATAAATAACACCAACGCAAGTACAATTTAAAACGGTAATTTTATATGACGCCTCAAACTGACTAAAACATTTCTTACTCTCCAAATACGCTTTGATATGTAGGTATATACTGAAGCTGTATAATAATATCTGTTTATAAACATATAGCTTATCTTAAAGAAACAACAATATTGAAAATATTAAACTTTAACAATTCATATAGTAGTTATTTAAGTCCCCTTAAAATTAGGGGAGAGTTGGTTATATCGTACTAGCATTTAAATCGTACCACTACAAAATTTCCCATTTAATGAATATTTTTTTCTACACTGACAACGCCAAATCGTGGCCCTGCACCATCCCTCTTCACCCACTAGTTTAAATCGACGCGACGTGAGTTAACAACTGTGCACGTAATAAAAGAAAAACATTTTTTGTAGGAATTAATATAAATATTGTCGTACATTCGTAAGGAGATAACTCGTAATCAAGGTAAGCTATACTTATTCAGTTTTTTTTATTATTCCACAATTGTATAATAGATTATTGGGGGTTTTTGTTGCGTGTCTAAGTTTTGAGTTTATGCCGGATATTTGCTTTTGTTTAAGAAATGCCTTAGTTGGTTTAATCGTACCACTTGCAGTTGGTTAAATTGTACTGGTACGATTTACCCGACTACCAACCGCATGAACCTATAGTACTACCACAAGTACGTAAAGTAAGTACTACCCAAGGCCAAAAACAAAAGTTATAAGAGGAAACGATCTCATTCCATCACCAGTAGCGATGATTCAGGAGAGACTTGTTGTACTAGATGATGATGATTATCTTGAAAATATATATCGAAAGTGCAATTGTTCTTACTACGATAAAAAAGGTCCAAAAGTTGATTGGATTCAATGCGTTCGCTGTAAACGGTGACTACATGAGACGTGTACTTACTTAGAATCCAGACATTTGTCATGATTGTTTCCATTAAGAAATATGCACAATAATTATATTACAAATAACATTCTTGTTAACTGTTATTATTATCAGTTATGTTGATTGATCTCATTATCATAGTATAATCATGTTATTTTACTGAGAAAGCTTATAGTTCCTTTATATAACGTAAGAGTTAAAAATTATGTTTCTATTACCTAAAAGATATAAATAATGTTGTTTCATTACTTACCTAACAGTTAAAAATAAATAATTTGAGAATGAGAATTTTAATGTCTTTCATTCAGTGGTTCGACTTAAACACCCATGGTACGATTTAAAGACCTAGTGGTACGATTAAAACGACTAGTCGGCTAAATCGTACCGATGGCAAGCCTCTATAACAAAGCATTTTTAACAATGTTAGAATAATCGCAAGGATCTGTTCTCTTCTTCTTAGGAAGCTAAAATATGTTACTTTATTTTACATATGTATTAATTATTATAAGACGTGTTATAGTCGAAATATTTGAGTTAAAGTGAAAAGTGGTACGATATATCCGACTCTCCCCTATTATAATTTTAAATATAATTTTTACTAAAATATTTGTAAGATCCAAAAATATTAAAACAATATTGGTAATCAAGGAATGATACAGCAAAATGAATGAACTATCAGGCTTCCCATAATCTGTTAAGAAACGATAGATCAATAACCTCAACTCTGTTAAAGATTTACCATTAGAATACAAATAAACTTTCGTTCAGAAGCTTCCTAAGAGAATATCTAGAATACAGAACATACTTCAACAGGAGTAAATTGAGAAAACGATTTGTACTTGTATGTACCTATATAATATTTACTTAAAAGTTTATAGAAGAGTTGTTTAAAGGCTCAAAAATTACATAACTTAAAAAATGTCAAGCAGAGGTCAGTTACAGTGCGTAGGCTAAATAAGTTTTAAATCGACATTATTGAAAAAATGTTTCAAACATCAGATCCATAAACAGTTAAGGCGCCGTATAGTCGCGCGGGCGCACGCGCGGCCATTCATAGCAGGCGCCGGGCCGCCGGAGTTATTATTATTATTTTTTCGATTAGCGATTCGCAAGTTTAAAAATAAGTTATATCGATAAATATTCTATCGATATTTTCAATTTTGCTATAAATAGTTATGCTTTTCACATTAAAATATGTAATTTCATTCAAAATAACTTTTATTAATAATAATTATTGTTAATCAATATTATAATTTGGAACTTTTTCAGGTAAATTAATAATTTTGTATTATTAGGATAAATCGCTAACCTACTTCTGTTAAAAATGGTGTTTCACAATCAAAAATAATATTAATGTTTATTGTTTGATATATAAAAAAAGTATCGAAATAATATGAATATCAAATATTTATTTTTTGTTATGATTTTTTTAAATATCGATATTTTTTATTCGAGTCTATGCCGCCCTTTTAATAAAATTCACATTCCACATCGAATTTGGTTGGAGTATAAACCTATTCGATTCGAATATTAACTCGAAACATATAGCTATCCTTTTCTATATCATTGAAATATATAGCTATCCTTTTCTATATCACTGAAATATATAGCTATCCTTTTCTATATCACTGAAATATATAGCTATCCTTTTCTATATCATTGAAATATATAGCTATCCTTTTCTATATCATTGAAATATATAGCTATCCTTTTCTATATCATGCCCAAACGCATTATATCTGTCGCATTAAGTGTCGTTAGCGTTGCAACTTATAGATATGCCAGAGGTAAGTGTGTATATGGGGCTGGACGCAAACAGGATTCCCAGCCCCCTGCCAGTCAGGCGAGGTCGGAGCGCCACTGGGTTATTTTAGTGGGTATACCGGGAATCCTTTTCCCGGGGAGTCCCACATACCCCTCTCCGTCTTCAACGGAGAGGGGATGCGTAAAGCATTTTTTCCCAGTGCGCACAAAAAAAAAAAAAAAAAAGTGTGTATATGTCGTACATGAACTAAATCCGAGCGGAGCGTAATATGAATGTACGTCATCTTTAGTTTTTTTACCTATTTTTATTTTCTAGTTTTTAGTTTTTATTGCGCATTCTGTTTAATTCATTATTGCAAGGTTTCTTGCCCGTTAGTTTATTGCAGTCCAACTCCTCTAAATAAATGTTATCAGCCATTTTGTAGCGGCGGCCATCTTGAATTTATAATGATAATGAATAAACATGATTGTATTGTCATCAAAATCCAAAGTGTATACAAAATTTCAGATTAATCGGTTGACAGGAAGAGGGTGAAATTTGAATTACTAAATTTGACCCAAGAATAAATAATAAAACAAACGGGGTGAGCTAAATAAAACCGTTTAAAACCGTCAAAGCGTAAGAGAGTGGTGCATTTTTGAGAGTGGCGTACGTCAAATGACAATTACCAAATATTTAAAGCAAATTAAACTTATTATTTTAATTCATGGTTACCAAGTGCAAATTACCAAATACATATTATAATTTATTTCATGATTAAATCTGCATTTTTAATACATACAAGTAAGTATATGTAATCTAAGAAAATGTATCCTTTACTAGTTATTATTTATTAACAAAAACTGATTATCGTTGATATGCATTTGTTACTTTTTTTAAATAGACATATAACATTATGTACTACATATATGTATATAAAACCCGAATTTCTTCATACATTCGATTATGCGAATGCCTATTTGTTCATATCAGGTCGGGGTCACCAGTTTAGTATCGCTACTTTAAGTTTTTAAGCAAACGATAAGAGACTTTACGTTGAAGATACAGGTACATATTATGTAAACGGCCAGCGAGCATACGAGCGACGTGCAGTCGGACCCGGAAGCTGGAGCGTACTAAACAATTAATTATTATAATTTATAGTTGTGAAGCGACGGCTGGCCGGCCGCAGGGCCCGCGGGGGGACGTCGCCCCGCAATGGGGCGGAGTCTAACTTACGTATATACAAACTAGTCAACGACTAATAATTAAATTAATAAAAAAATAATTAAAACATAGAAATACAAATCACACAGGCTACGCCACACCTATCGACAACGATTAATTCGCTTAATCGAGTTTCTACTGTATTTGAAATTAAAACAAATACTTCATTTTATACCTACTCCATTTGTTTACATATTGTCGCCTTGTATCGCGCCGCTTTGGCACTTGTCGGCTCTAAGTAAAAGGATACCGCCCCAAATCAAACAGTTCAATAATAATTAAAAAGATAGATAACCTTATTAATGATTATTAAAAGCTAGATTTAAACATTTGAAATATTAAGAAAATAAACATTTTCTCGGTAACGTACTATATAATTTGATTACGCATTTGATTTGATTACACATATATATTGTATATAGTTAATTTTTCGTTTTTATTATTTCGATACTTCAATTAAGTTTGATACTTACTATATTTAATGTATTATTTTTATTTGCTTATTCAGGCTTTTTTGTCGGCAATCAAATAGTGTCAAATATAGTGCGTTCGGTGCCGCGGTGACAATTGTTTGTATGCGCTAAAGAAGCCGCCGCACGTGTATCTTGACCTTGTACTTCCGAATAGCCGCAAAATTTCTTTGAGAGTTCAGCGCCCGACCTTTGATGATGCCGACTAGGCACTGCTTACTATTACACACAATGCCGAAGGTTGAAACTGGGGATGTGCTCCCTTTTCTTTTATTGCATATTTTTATTTCCTATGTAGGGGAGCGGGGGGCACGTTGTTGCAGGGGTAAGAAGTTACACGCATTTTTTTCCGGGATTTTCAACTCTTTGATAGACGTAAGTTGACTCATTTGTTTTCTTATAACATCGTGCGTTGCAAAAAAACAATTAGGGACCCGGCAAGCGGCAAACTGTTAGGTTGTGTGCACGTGTCTCGATTTCCATCAAGTTCGTAAAAAATCTTTTACGAAATTTTTGATTCCTGCTGTCTATATTTGTTATTCTCTAAATTATTTTCGCCTCGAACGTTCATAATGTATCGAGTTTTAATTTGTAATAGCGTTTTATTCTGCTATTGATATCCATTACTGGCGGCTTTAATTTTAATTAAAAAACACACCATGGGGCAGGTTGTTACAGTTTTTCGGGGTAGGTTGTTACATGTAACAACTTGCCTCAGATCTTGTATTACCGTTCATCTCATTAACTATCATTTAGAAATTACTACGCTGTACTTAAAAATTAGAATAAATGGAAAGAAATTGGAGCCTTCAAAATTCAAAGTACATTTGAAAATTTTTCGCCTTCATAGATAAGGTCTTTTCCCAAGGCAGACGCTCAAAAACAATCCATCCATAACCGTCATAAACGTAAGTCCGCTGTACTAACCGACACACCTGAAAAAGACTCATTACAAAAAGAGTATGAAGAAAAACTGGCCAAGACCAAAAAAAACTGTTTATACAGTATCGTACACGTAACTATAAATTTTATTGCAATATAAATGTTTTGAAAATGGTAGATTTTAGTTTGACTGAAGTGCCAAGTTAAAAAAGTATAAATAATTTATTACATGTTGGTATTTACTGACGAAGTTTTCTAATTCAGTAATGAAAAAGTGTTTTCTATAAGATTTAAGAAAGTTTCTGCCAAAGTTATGTGATTATTACTGTTAAAAAGTTGGAAAATTACGATATAGATATTATAATTGCTCATAAATGTTATAAGACTGATCAAAATAGTTTTTTTATTCATAACGTTTTGAAATAATAAAAAATAAATGATTTATTGCCCCAAGTCAGGGGTAAGTTGTTGCAATCGACTTATTTCATTAATTCTCTATTTTGGGAAAAATTACGTAAATTTTAATATTTTTCCAATTCTATTCTACTAGCTGAATAGACACACTAATGGTAAAAGCAATCAAATGTATACATTATTTGATAGCTTTTGTGATATTAATAATTATCTAAAAATTGTAACAACGTGCCCCCCGCTCCCCTACTTTTGTATATGGTGCCTACTGCCTAGTGTACGTAATTCACATAAGTCCAATTTTACAAAAAACAATCATATATTCTTTGCGACTCATAGAATCCCTAAGCGTATACACCGAACTCCTATATCTATTCCTTGAAATGACACTCAGTCCTAACTGCAAGACGCAAGCAAGCAAGGACCCGGCACCCGCACCGTGAATCCATGAAATGATGAGAAGTTCGTCTAATAAGTTTATTATTCAAATACTAAAATAAAATATTGTTAAAACTTTATATTGTTCAGTATTTTATGAACAAACAAATTATTTTCAGTAAACTCTCGCTCGACTACGAAACTCACAACTTGACTACTTTTTATACAATTATACCAACGTCAACTTTTATTTTTCTCTGGCAACGCTTTTTTCTCTGGCAACGTTTGAATTATATAACAAAAAGGAATCAAAAATATTAATACCTATAGCACTCGAAGACTGCCGCGCTAAAGCTATTGCATAGACAATTTTATTAAAGTATGAAATTATAATTATTAATTATATATTTCTTTTATTTATGCGGTATTTTTTAGCAAGTTTAAATATTACCATCATAAGCATACTCGTTAAGATCTGACTTGTCGTGTATAATGTATAATAGTTTTGTTGATAATGTATGCAATAGTCTCTAAAATAATCCCTTGCAACTAGTCACATACATTGAAACTTAAGACTTTATCATTGCTAGCCCTACGTGGAGCGTTAGATATCTTGTATGGGAGGAGTGACAACGTGTTTCAATAAAGAAACGTTTTATTTGAAACACAATAACACATTTCAAATAAATAACAAAACATATGATATTATAGTTATAATATTTATAATTTAGTAATTATCTTTCATTTTATCAGTTTTGTGAAGCAGTTTTATAAGTATTTTTTTGAATCAAAACTTACAAGACTCACGACTTCGTAAATTTTTCACTGAAAAATATTTTACTATAATTAAACGACTTATTTTAGTTTTCTATTCAATTACCTTTTTATCTTTCATATGTACTAAACCTTTCTAATAGTATTCTAAGAATGCAGTATTAATTTTATACTATACTAGCTTTCCGCCCGCAGCTTCGCCCGCGTGGAGTCCGGTTATATCGCGTTACCAAGAGAACTTTTCATAAGTCTGGAATGAAAAATATCCTATGTTCTTTCTCAAGGTCAACTCTATCTCTGTACCAAATTTCATTAAAATCGTATTTTTCATTGTTTACCCCCCGCAACCCCTCTTGTGGGTGGAATTTCGTAAAATCCGTTCTTAGCTGACCTCTACTCAGCGAAAGGAATAATCCTACCAAATTTCAAGTCGCTACGCCTTATGGTTCCAGAGATATCGTGATGAGTCAATATATAGGTGGAAATCTCTTTTATATATATCGATAAATATATTTAATTTTATATTTAGAGTTACTATGGTCAATATAAGATTTATATGAAAGTTTTAAGTAAAGGGTAAAATTTACAAATATATTTTTTAAATATAAATTACACAAGATACTATCTACTATTAATGGAGATGTAAGTCAAGTTGGTTTATAAGCATAATAACTTCATCGTTGTAAAAATATATTTTACTCTCTATATTTTACTTCTTTAGTCACATAAATAAATTGTTGTGTATAACTTATGCTTTTTAGGTATTGTTCAGTAATCTATACTAATATTATAAAGCTGAAGAGTTTGTTTGTTTGTTTGAAAGCTCTAATCTCCGAAACTACTGGTTCGAATTGAATAATTCTTTTTGTGTTGGATAGTCCAGTTATCGAGGAAGGCTGTGGGCTATATAACATCACGCTACGACCAATACGAGCAAAGATTTAGTGGTAAATGTGTAAAAAACGGGATAAATTATTTCATCTTTGAAGCCTTCCGTTGGGTGCGCCGTGAAAACGGTTCAAGATACACAAAAAATATGTATTAAAGAATAATAGCTATTTTAATGATCTAAAGAACAGTCCGCGACAGTATATGTCTACCTTTTAAGATTAACTCACAAAAACCGTTTCTATGGAGCCTAATTTGGTCGAAATAAT
The DNA here is from genome assembly GCA_916720795.1 of Danaus chrysippus. Taxonomy (NCBI): domain Eukaryota; kingdom Metazoa; phylum Arthropoda; class Insecta; order Lepidoptera; family Nymphalidae; genus Danaus; species Danaus chrysippus. The sequence goes on along the minus strand of CAKASE010000004.1, from coordinate 139,583 downwards.
TTGTTGATACCAACATAATAATATTAATCTTTATTCAAATAAACAAATAAATATGTTGTTGGTTAAGAGTACTTCATTGTGAATTTAAAAAAAACATAGGTTTTATCCTGAAAATTCTACGGGAACTCGACCATTCCGAAAACCCCGCAAGAACGGGAACTATGTGGGAAGAACCAAAAATCTGCCGGAAGTCACTATTCCACGCGGACGAAGTCGCGGCAAAAGCTAGTACTTAATATGATGTCAAGTATTATGTGGGTAGATCATTTGACTATATTAGGTCCTGACATTAAGTGTTGCTTCTCAGAAAAGATACTTATACATATTACGTATTGAAAAAAGTTTAATTGGATAACATAAGTCGTAAAATAACAACAACTAAATTTACTTTGCCTTTAGGAAGGTTTATCGAAATCTTTATTGTTTTTTTTACTCAGTATTCATAATTTTTAAATTTTCATAATTTCAAATTGACTGTGATTTTTAGATTTAGTTCCAATAATTACTTTTACAGTTAACTAGCTCTGAAAATTATAAAAATGATCAAATAAATCGGTTTTGATAAATCTGTGGCTATACTGCCTAATGAAGATTACTTAAAAACATTTTCTATACAAGAAAAGTAACTGACTGTTTGACCGGCCTCTCACTTAATTTAAGGCTTGTAAGCATATTAATATTTAATAAATATTTCACTGTTATCAAATGGCTGGAAACGAAACGTTTTAACAGTTTTAAAATATTTGGAGTAAAAAAATATTTAACTTGTAAATAATATACTGACTATAATTCTGGTAGTTACATCAGTAGTTTTGTAGAATAGTTTGCAAAGATAATTAAAAATCGTGAAATGCCAGCAGGGCCCATGCAGTGTGTTGGAACAAAAAACGGTAAAGGCGGACACAAAAGTTTTAATTGGACCAGAAAAAATTAAATTGAATCGAGTGAAGCCAAACTGCTGCCCAAGAAAAAAATATTTATTGCAGATCATTTATGTTTTAGTAATGTAAAATGTGTGTTTACTAAAGCAGAAATTTAAATTCTACTAAAGACTAAATTAGGAAAGTAACTTTCAGAAAGCTTGTCTCTGTATTAGTTTTTATTTATAAATTATAAATATTCTACCGAGTTTGTTTCTTGGAAAGCATTAAAAAATTCTAAAGACCAATAATAATATTTACCAGCATAATTTATAAATATAAATAACAAGTTTTTACTTATTATTACTAGGCAAAGGTATGAATTCACTGTCACCTGACTTCTGCAAATACAGTTTTCATTCCGTCACCTTCCTTTCCAACTTAAATGTTGTTTATTTCTATTCTTATTAAGCAAATTGTCTTTTATATTTGTGATTTTTCGACAACCAGTTCGTGGTTCTCTCTTTGTATTTCCGACGGTAACATTTACATTTATTCTGACAATTATATTTATTATATATACCAATACAGCCACTCATTTGATTACAAAATTAAATTTGTAATAATTAATTTTATCTTTGACCCAATGAAAATTGAGAAAATATAAGGAATTATTGTTAAGAATAACGAGGATTTATATTACTAAGCATAAAAAATCTCTTCAAGCAAATGGAATTCGCAATAGAGTATAAAGCTTAGCAGAAAAACCGATAATATATTGGAAAAACAATTTAAAAATAAATATATAAATATATATTAGAAAATAATATTTTAAACAACATATTGACAAGTTCAGTGACTCGTATAAGCCCAATAAATAATATTATCCCCAAGTATTCGTTGTTTATTGATAGCTTTGATACTTAAGAAAATTATCGTTTTAACTTATTTGTATAAAATTGTTTCTCAAATGAACATACTGATATTTTTATATTTTAAATAACTATAAAAGGTATTTTTTGTTATCCTGTCCCACGGTTTTATTTAATTTATGAGTTAACATTTAAACAGAAATATACTAATACTAATACTTACTGATATGTAATTATGTTATGTATTGATAATAATGTTGGTCTTATTTTAAAAGAATTAAATCACTTAATTGCATTGCCATAGTTTTATGCTGATAACAAGATACGCATGAATTTACCTATCTCACAAGTTAAAATATTTGGATCTTAATGACATCTAAGATTTTCGCGAGTACTCAATGAAATAAAACAAATATTTTTCAGATTTACTCCGCGTTTATAATAATGTTTAACACTATACACGCGTGGTCACGGGCAGACGAGATGAGAATTGTCATCGATCTTCTATCTTAAAAAGAAACCATGATCATCGTAATATTATTTGTGCTTATCTTGAATTATTCTGTTACATTATAAGTAATATAAAGTATTGCGTAATGTGCTAAAAATTTTAATAATATAACGTTATTAAAATAATCACTAATTCAGTATTCTATCAAAGTAAATACAACACTAAGGGACTCTTGAGTAACCTGAGTTCATTTCATTTGGCAGAAATGAAGACTTTAATGAAAGCTTTTATGTACGGCAAAGAAAAATTTAAAAAATATTGAATGATAACTTTGAGTTTAATAAGGTAATACTTTGGCTTATCAATACACCGGTCCACAAAGACATCGAATTTGAAAAAGGACGTACTGAATAATGTAAATTGCTTTATTTCAAAATGATATAAAAGTACTCCGTGAATATAATTCTCTTTTTATTAAGTAAATTATTATTATAAACGAAGGGAATAGCAACGAAATAAAATGTATAAGACGGAATTATTGTAAAAAAGGTAATTACAATACTTTGACCGACTAAAATTTTGTTCAAAATTTAAAATCGAAGTCACATATTGTACACTTTACTGTTTTAGTATGTTTTTTCTGAGAACTCCAACAAAATACAAGCGAATGGTAAAATAAGGTTTTAATTTTTAACTCATCAAAGATTTCGCTGGTGGACAAGTCATAATCATCGCTCTTAACCGTGCAATTCAATTCAATAACAACGTCTCCCTAAGTTGAGATCATGATCTCATCTTAGGGAGATGCAAATTAGTTTTATTCCCCTCATTTATTCGGGTTGGTAACTTTTATATAAATAATTGAATATTTTAAGTCACTATTTAGGTATGATTTTTTAAACTGAACTACAAAAGCTGACATTAATTGGGAATGTTATTTATACTGAAATACTATAAATGCCTATCCTGGACATGACAAACTTAATAAGTATTGAACTATGAAAACCCATTTTAATCAAAATTTGCTATGTATGTAGAAATAACATACCTATTGGCTTTATAATCGATTTCGACGTATGGGGATATAGAACAAAAGTTTAATATTCTAAGGTTATAAATATTTTAATAAATGACATATTTTTCCAATTACGTAGTCGCTTGGAAATTTAAATACTTGTATGAAGTTTATACATTTCAACCCTACCTCTCTAATGATAACGAGCTATTCATGTTGCGATTAACGATACGAAATTATGGGATGGTTTTAAAAATTATACAATAGCTGTTGAACTGTTTTATAAGCGGCACATTACGAGGCTTAATTTATCATTTACCAGCCGTAAATAATTTAAACACTGATATTTTTTTTTTAATAAAGACCATTATCGGCGTGTTACCTGTCATAGTGATGAGCGATAAAGCAATTGTAGATGATAAATATAGTTGCATTTATAAGCTTATTCATATTTAATGTTATTAATATTTTAAAAAATATATACAATTTAGTATATACAGTTTTTAATCTTATTATAACATGTATTGCATGTTGGGTAATTTATGTCTATTACCTACAGATAATTTTTTTTTCACAAATATAATTTTTAATCACATTTGTTTCAAAACCGTCATAAATGAGCTATGTTAGTTTTATAACTGGTGTTGTAATTAAAAAAACTTGTAAACTTTTTAAAATAAAAGCTGTATCGTATGGAATAATGTATTTAAATTACTATACAAGAAGTAATTATATATAAATTCGAGTTTATTATAATATATTGCACATTAATTAGAAAAATATTTGCTTTTTAATATATTTTAAAGCTTTAAATAATTAATCAAAAGTATTTTTTATTAAAATAAAATCACCTACCTATATGTAATTTTATGGAAACCACACTCTCCTGTATAAATTGATATTAAATGAATGTTTAATAAATTGTGCAAGAAAATATTCTAAATCCGATTTAGCTCTAAACAAGTGATACTCGACAATAAACTTTATATAACATGATGATATAGTTTCAAATTAAATAACAGGCGTGGTTTATTCCACTGTTCTTCTTAAGGTTAAAAAGCCGTCAAAAGTTCTTAAGTTTTTGGTTAGTAAAGTGTCAGTTTATAAATGATGATACCTTGATATGCTTTGGAGAATAGAAATTTGTGAAAGACGTACGAGGTTTCGGAGTTTTTATTCAAGACGAGTGTCAAATCTTACAAAGATATATAACCAACATTTTAGAACTAAGTTTAAGAATTCTTCCTTAAATTTGTTAGTAAAATATTGTACCTATAGCTTGTGTAGTCGATCAATTTGCGAATACTTCCTTAAAGTTAAATATAACGGATACTTGCTTTCATTTACAGCGAATGATGGATATGAAAAGTTTGTTCATCTAAGCAGTAACTTCTTAACAAACACGACTACTTCAATAAATTACCAATACTTTGCTATACGTCTGAAGTATTTTCATGCAAAGTATACCAAAGATTGAATATGTGATTACTGATTAGTATCACTAAGGTGTCAAATATCATGAATAGAGAAGTTACTCTGCAAATCCTAACTTTAGCAATATTACACTTAGTTCAAAATACCTTTGGTCGTTTTCTGGTTTGAGGTTTAAGTGACCTTTTTCACACTTACAATTACTTTATCGCATAAAGTTATTTTGTACTAGGCTATGGAACTTATTTTATTATGTATTGGTGTTGTTGCATTTAGGGCGTGCAAAGTTTCTCGCTGGACAATATTTCAAACCTTTTTGATAACAAGCCAACAGGAGCCAGCCAGCAACGAATAGTATTTAAAATGATTCACTTCAGATTATTTTGATGATTTTTCAAGTCTTTCTACCACTTGTTCAAGACAAATAATATGATCTAAAACTTACTAATTACCTAATATCTTCATACCGTTTGGAGGTAAAAGTATCTAATTGTATGAACTCCAAGAATTTTAAATTATATTTTTCCGAACAAAAGTGAATAAACTAAACAATAAGATGAGAAGTAGCAAAACTGATCAAAATCAGAGGCTCATATAACCCACAATATAACAGTAACAAAATTGAATATCTATGAACATGTTTAATTATTTAACTTCTAATGTAAATGATTCTTAAAATCTTTGTCAAGTACAATATTATTAATAACATAATTAGGTATATTTTTAAAAGATACATTATTACCTACTTAAAGTTTTATGGTGTTGTTGATTCAATATATTCAATAATTGTCGAAAAGTGGTGAAGGAGTTATGAATGAGAAGGAATACTTTGTCTTGTACTACAATACACTAATTTCAATAAATTTTGAAGAGCTAAAGCAGTAAACATTATTGAGTGCTTAATTATTTTTTTGTTTAACACGAATATAAATTATATAAGTTGACGCCAGCCTCACACTCCGAACGTATAAAAGCTAATAGGTATATACATAAAATTTGGAGATTGTAGACGTCTTAAAATAATTTTTAACGAGCTATTAAACTCTAAGTTTATGGAGACATTTATTCATTTCATATACGATATTTAACCATCCGCTGATTTTGGCTTCAATAAAAAAGTAGTTAAATAAATTATCGAGAGTTTAATTTGTTAAGAAAATAAACATTACTCACAAAGATGTCATAATTAGGTTAAGTCCATTTCTTTTAGCGTCCAATAAAATAAAAGAAAATATACTCTATTTTTTTTAAATACTTTTGGTTTATAGTTATTATTATTTATTTTCAAATGAAATCTAGGACTTACTATTAATTTCTTAATTTAAATCGTTTCTTAATATTTTATTCAACTTTTTCTAGGGCACTTAGGTAAATCTTAACTACAACAATATAATTACTTAATATATGGAGAAGCATTTATTTTATCGGGAGTTATAATAATAAAAACAAATTTCTTGTATCCGTTTATGTTGTTCTAGTATCTATACACAATATTTTTGTAGTCATCTTAACTAGTTAAAATATGTTTAAACACTGGCACTAATGAATTTCCTAAAAGCATGATTTTCTTTAAACTACACATGCTACTATAACTCAGGTTTGGTTTAATAATAACAATATTCCAGGCTATTCATTTATAAATAAATTACTAGAGAGATTAATGAAAACGTAAGAAGAGGTAGAGTCAGGACATACATTCAGAAAGGACTTAAATATACAGAACTAACGGTAGTCTCAAACGGATTGGAGTGTTTGTGGTTAGTCGTGAAACTGAAAAGACATAAGGCAGTTATTGGGTACTTTTATAGGTCAAAAATATTTAATTAATTATTATTCATAAATGAAGTATAAAGAAATGATATCATCTTTGAGTTATATGTATGATCTTGTTTTTGTTACTCGTGATACAAATATCAACTTATTGCGTACAAATGAGCCCTTAATTGTTAGACTACTAGATTTTCTATCACAGTATATTACATCAAGTCTAAAAGAGATTGTAATTCCAGCTAGTCCTTATTGGACGTGATTTATTGTTAAAAAATTATTGACAAAAACCGTAATCGTAAAACAAAACGAATATCTACAGCATTGCTTTGCGGATTTCGTGAGTTAATACGATCTCAATCGATTAAGCCTGTTTAAATTCTAACGCGAATGACATGTCATAACTAACGAATTAATATCATATACATATGCAATCGTAATTGCTGGTCAGCGTTTTATCAATGTCAAGCAAAAAATCTTGAACCCATCTCTTTCACATCTATTCATAACTGTATATGTATAACCAATTGTTAAAAGTGTCCTTAGAGGTAATTATCATATTCTTTATTAGCTACTTCAAACGATTTTTAGCGATTGTAAATAAAGCAAATGCTAAAGCGTTTTATCTAAATTACATTATACAATATGACTTTGATATTTTTTTCAACAGTTATTTTATTAAAGTCTGAAACATAAAAACTTAAATATCATAACAAATGGAACGTGTTCAATTTTTAACTTATTATTTAAGCAAAATATTTTCCAACTACTAATTAACTGATAATGTGTTTTTTAAATAAAGATTATTAACAAAACTATTTTAGTAATTAAAGTACATTTATCTATATGTTGGATATAAGCTTGCATAGATAGATAATAAGATATTTATTTGCTGAACTGTTTTTATGAATCTCAATTATATTTTATGTATAATAGTATATCTTCTGAAGGGCGGTTACTCAAGGGTTTCTTGACATGTTGAACACCTCTTCAAGTAATATTATATGACCGACGACTTCCCCTGCCACTTTTGTGAATTTCAAGTAACAAGTTACGAGAAACTTCTATTACATTAATGACGTGCGAGGACTTATGATATTGGAAGTAAACCCGGCGAACTCCGTTTCGCCACCAGAAGTTTTTTATATAACATTTCGTTTGGTGATTAAAAGATGAAGATTTTTTTTGTTTTATATTTGAAAAGGAAAATTTTTATTTCATTTCACAACAGTAATGAATTCATTTCGATTACATAAATGAAGTGTTATTTAGTTGAACTTCTCTAAGTAAATGAAAGTGAATCCAAAGTAGATACCGAATCGAAGCGTTATACGTGTCCGCAAATTATCCGTTTCATTGAAGTGCTCCTTTGTAAACCACATTTTTTGTTTTTTGGTCTAACTTTAACACAAATAAGTTTCCAAACTCGTGAACATGCAAAATATAACTGCCCATGTGAAAAACAATGATTTTCTAAATTTATCCCGAAAATACTAAATGGTTTTAAGAGTTCAAACTACAAACACAATACCGGTTTGTCACATGAAATTAACTGAGAAGAGAACAATGAGTAGCTGTCAAACAATGTATCATGCGACGGCACCATCTACTTAAAATATTGATTTGTAGTACATGTTATGTATGATGGCGCTGTATGTGACAAAAAAATTTCCCCCTTTTCCTGGTTCTTTCGTTCTGAAGTAATAGCGTTAGGATGGAAAACCGGACTTATTTTTATATAGAAGATTTCTTACAAATATCAAATTGTCATTCATACGTCATTACATATCTGTCATTATACGTCAATTGCATAGCTATCAATTGTGTTTCGTTATTCCACGTTTTATAGTGACTGACGTTTCATGTCAAGTCCCAGGGGAATGCTGTCGAATGGGATAAAAAGTATCCTATTGCAATTTCCTGGTTCTAAACTACCTCCTTGCCAATTTTCAGCTAAATCGGTTCAGCCGTTCTTGGGTTATAAGTGGAGTCACTAACACGACTTTCTTTTATATATATAGATATATAAATTATATTTAAATTATATTTTTTTTATGTTGATAAAGGGTCGTTTTTATGATAAGGCGTCATAATACGAGGTCATTTTACTCACGAAGTTTTCCAATTAAATAGATACATATGGACCGATATGATATTACAGCTTAGCAATAAAAAAACGGCAAGTGGACGCTAGAGTTTTTATTGCGGTGGTGTTTTTCATAGTTTAAGATATTTTTTTTATTTAATAATAAGTAAATAAGTAAATGTAACAAAGATGCTATCGCTACTGAGCGCTTATGGCGGATGCGGGGCGCCGCGAGGGGTGGCGGGAGAGGGGTCGCATTCCAGAGAAGTGCACAGTTGATTCGTAGGGGTTATAGATGGCAACGATTTCTACTAGAGACAAGTCGATACATAACATTTTTATTATTGTATTAAATTCTTTTATAAAGAAAAATAACATTTTTATATTCTATTATAAAGAAAATAACAGTTATATTCAGATTAGGTATATACGTCACCATATTGTGTTTTAAATTTAATTCTATTATTATTTATTTCAGACTTTGTTAGCAGCATAAAACTACAACAGTGTTCATAAATTTCTTGGTCATAATATAAATCCTTAAAATAATACGCTGCTAAAACAGAACGAATCTTTATATGTCAGTATTTAATAATTTGATGTCAATTCGTTTCAAGGGTTTATTTCCCTCAAAAGTCATGAAATCTGAAATATATATAATAATAAATAATGACTTTTCACCTTCTTTTACATGATTACGAGTATAATTTTTGATTTAGGATTCGATAAAAACAGATTTTTAACACAGGAAACTTTTTTGGAAAGATTTTTTGAATATACATATCTTGGCTCTATGTAAATTTGAATCATTATTTTGACAGTAATCAACCTTGCTATACACAATGGGTCAAAATAGAAAAATAATAAATCTTACAGAATAAAAATTGGAAACAAATGTTCACTTCAAATAATAATAACACTATATTTAATCCAACATCTATCATCTAGTAAATCCACAGTATGAATAACGAACGTTTTGCGCTCTTTCCTTAAGAAACCCGATTTCCCTTTAAAACTATTGCTCCTATCTATACTAGAAAACTTACAGTGATCTCTGTCAAATTATAAATCAAACTCCTTAAAAAACTTTTTCTTTTACGATTTTATAATGAAATAGGACATATCAAGTCCAAATCCATTAAAACATATAACATAATATGATACATATAATTATATCGTCGTTGAAATAAAATATTATTCATTTCAACGATTAGTTTATTTTAAGATAAATATAAATCTGAAGCATACAATGCGGAAACATTACAAATTTAATCAAACTACAGAGTTCCATTATGAAATTGGATAAAGAATATTCATTATTGTCTACGCCCAACAGTAAATAAAAACAAACGTAAAATTATCTCGAAGACATCTCGATTACTTGATGTATATTTTTTTATTTCTTAGAAATATAACAAAAAAGTTCGTTTGTAATTTAAAATGTGTTATTGACTGTAGTAAGCTTCTAATGTATTAAAAAAGATTTTATTGTTTAGTTTTTTCTAGAGGGCTTCTAGCCGTAATACTTTCATTAAGCAAGTCAAGTATTTCCCAAACTTTTTTTTTTTTTTTTTTTTATGGGAAAAGGGGGCAACTGAGCAGACGGCCTACTTGATGGTAGGTAGTTACCGTCGCCCATGGACATCCGCAACGTAGATTTGCGGATGTGTTGCCGCCCTTGATTAGGGAAAAGGAGGAGGAAAAGGTGGGAAAGGGAGGGAAAGGAAAGGTTGGGAAAAGGGAAAGGGCAACCGGCTCTCTCACTCACCGGACGAAACGCAGCCTTTAAAGACTACTTTACGCCGATTTTCTGTGAGAGGGTGGTACTTCCCCGGTCGAGCCAGCCCATGTTCGAGCTGTAGTAAATTGACTACAGCTAGGCTCTACCACCTCAGAAAAAACTTAGTTTCTTCCTAATCCCATAGTGGGTCTTATACATAATAAAAAACAAGTTACTACTTCCAGTTATACCCTTCAACTGAGGAATTAATTTAAACTCCTGTTAATGAATATATGTTGTTATAATAAATTTAAATATTAGAACTCAAAGGCCAAACCGTCCTGAGGTACTAAAGCAACTAGTAACACAATTAACAAGTATGCTACATATATGACACTAGCTTTTGCCGCGACTGCGTCCGCGTGGTGTAGTGACTTCCGGCAGATTTTTGGTTCTTCCCACATAGTTCCCGTTCTTGCGGGGTTTTCGGAATGGTCGAGTTCCCGTAGAATTTTCAGTATAAAACCTATTTTTTTAAAATTTACAATGAAGTACTCTTAACCAACAACATATTTGTTTGTTTATTTGAATAAAGATTAATATTATTATGTGGATACAACTTAAACAAATTATTTCGACCAAATTAGGTACCATAAAAACGGTTTTTGTGAGTTAATCTTAAAAGATACACATATACTGTCGCGGACTGTTTTTTAGATCATTAAAAGAGCTATTATTCTTTAATACATATTTTTTGTGTATCTTGAACCGTTTTCACGCCGCACGCAACTGAAAGTTTCAAAGATGAAATAATTTCTCCCGTTTTTTACACATTTACCACTATATCTTTGCTCCTATTGGTCGTAGCGTGATGTTATATAGCCTACAGCCTTCCTCGATAACTGGACTATCCAACACGAAAAGAATTATTCAATTCGAACCAGCAGTTTCGGAGATTAGCGCTTTCAAACAAACAAACAAACAAACAAACCAACAAACAAACAAACTCTTCAGCTTTATAATATTAGTATAGATTTTGTAAGATAAGGAGTATTGATAGGCCTTCCAATACTGAAAGGTTTCTGAGAGATTATAAGAAAAAGTAAAATTGAAATTAATAGTGATAAAATTTTCTCTAATTATTGACCAATGGGAACAGATAGAAATATTTATCTTATTAATCTGTTTAAAGTATCTATATAAAAGTTTTTAATTTGCGACGACCTTTTATGTGTGTAACAGGGTAGGATTACCTGTCTTGTAAAATATTGTACGCAAAGAATTACGGACGTACATACCTCTCAATTTTCAACATATGTCTAAACCCTACTCTACAGTAGTCTGAATAACTCATGATAACTACAAACTCCAAGAAACACGAAGACATTTTCTGATATCGCTAATCACTAAGTCGGAAACCTAGTCTACTTTAAAGCCGAGGAGGGTTTGCAAGAAACTCTCTAAAGAAGTTCTCTCAGACTCTGATGTTAAAACCCTACACTACACAATGATAAGGCGTTTGACCGTCACTCGCTGAAGTCTAACAAAGGCGACATCATTATGAAAATCACCCACCCCTAAGACACTCGACCAAACTTCAAGAAAAGCAAACCGAATTCTTTCTCTTGTGACACCGTAAAAGCTGATACTCAAATATAACAAAATTTATATCATTACATAATTATTGTTCTGTATGTTATAAAATAATTCAGTACATTTTAGAACTAAACTCACTAGAACTTCATTCAAGATTTAACTAATTAACCTATAGTGTAGTCCAGGGATTAATTTGTTTTAAAATACTCGTAGGTTGAACAAACTTAATGTATCTCATGAGGTTTAATAAGCCAAATAACATTTAATTGTATTTGGAATAAAAATGTTTCTAGAATAAAAAGAAAAATAAAAAGTAATTCCTATCTTCATCTGACTTCTATTTGAGCATAAATAAATTTATCATAGTATTAAAAAGCTGAAAATACCTACATAATATAACTTTCTCCCTATTGAAAGAAACGCGACGAGAATAGAAAGGTTTGAAAGAACATCCAATATTAAACGAAAGGGTTGGTCATTTGAAATATTCTATGAGGTTACAGTTTTAATATGACTCACCAAACTTGATATTTATATATATCAAAAAGTTATGCTGAATAGCAATAAAGTTATGCTTTAATAAATAAAAAGTAACTCTAATGAAAAATAGTTTCATCTTTCCATTTTTTCCAAACTTTGTTATCTTATTAAAGTTTTTATATGAGACGGTGATGTTTATTTTGTTTGTACTTTTTAATTAGATTTCTTAAAACCGTCCCCAAATTTAAGATGTCTAGAAAATTATAAGATTTTTTTTGTGTAATCTTTAATAATATTTTGTAATTACCTTAGTGTAGTTTCTTGCTTTATTTCTTTCGTATTGAGTATAAACATTTACCTTCGAAAATGATCAAGAATAGTTAAAAGGGTTTCTTCAGTTGCAATAACTGTCTAACCCCTGTCGCGTTTCCCCCGCGACAGGAAGTCTTTAAAAGATTCCCCTCGATAAAAAAAAATCAGATGGATAATACGGTTTTTAAGTCATAACTATACTCGTAGTTACTGCTATATTGATAGATTAATTATTTACCGCACCTACTAGTCTATACTTATGGTTGTTTTTCATATTTTTACATTATTTTATACAACTTTAAATACTATCAGGCATCATAGGATATAATATGGTTATAACTTCGTTATTTCTTAAAAAATCTGTTTATTTAATAGTTTTTTAAAGCATATAGCTCGCAATTGTCTAATATGTAAGGTTCAGTCACCAAAAACATAAAATCACCTGCCTGTGACCACATTGGTTGATTTTACGATTGTCTACTGCACTCAATAAGCAAGCAAATCAAGCTATAATTGGGGGTAGCAGTTAAATAACCGGTCTAACTGACAAAAACTTTCATTTTACTAAATTGTTATTACAATTGCTGTCAATTAAGAAAAACGTTTTTAAAATTTTAAAAATTGTAATTAATGTCCCAGTATATCAGAAAATCATAGTTTCATTTATAAGTGGACTCGTATAAATCTTTTTTTTTTTATTCTTTATTGCATAAAAAGAAATGTACAAAGGGCGGACTTAACGCTATTACAGCATTTTCTGCCAGCCAACCCAGAATAGTGTAGGAGAGTAGTAAGTAGGATGTGCACGGAAGTTAAAGAAACATTTAAAATATATACATGGTATAAAATGCATAAATATACATATACATAACATACATAAATATGCACAAACAAATACATATACAAGTACATTAATATTTAACATATATACACAAATATATATATATATATATATATATATATATATATATATATATATATATGAATATATGAATCCAATAATGATAATAGTAAAGAAGAAAAGACATCACATAGTGTTGACAGACGACAGATAAAATTCTTTCACTCGGCGCTTGAAAGAATCGCGCGAAGGGGCTCTACGAATAGAGTCAGGCAAAGTGATCCAAAGCCGGGCTGCGACTACAGAAAAAGAGTTGGAAACAAAGCCAGATTTATGGGAAGGTATGAAAAGGGTTAGGGATTGAGGGGATCGTAGTGGCTTATTATGAGTAGAGAAAAGAAGAGAAAATTTAGAGGATAAGTAAGTGGGAGCATTAGGGTCGGTAAGAATAGAGTAGAGAAGACATAGAATCCGAGTATATCTACGTTCCCGTATAGGAAGCCAGTGTAACTGTTTCCTAAAACGAGAAACGTGGTCGAATTTGCGTAAACTAAAGATAAAGCGAATGCCAGTGTTAAGGAGACGATTAAGTTTATGCAGGTATTCTTCCGACAGATAGGTAACAGGAGTCACCGTAATCAAGAATTGGAACCAAGAGGGTAGTAGCAAGCTGGATTTAAGTTTCCATGGGCAAACAATTTTTTAAACGCATCCTAGAATGTATAGTGGCGTAAAACCTACGAGAAACTTCTTTAATCTTAGACGTTGTTATGTGAAATCACTGACACACCCGAATTTTTTTAAACCTATATAACATGTAAAAAACCTTATATAAAAATTTACATTTCTTCCCTTAAGTGACATTCAAAGAATAGAAAATCGTCAAACTAACACTATAAAGCTTCATTAAGTATATTTGTACAATAATAAAAATAGCCTTCGATTTTAAAAATAACATACTCGTATATTTGACTTCCAAATAACAAACTATATTTATGTTTGTAGGATAATATAACACACAACGATAGTTTCACCAGTTACATATACTATTGAAATATTGATTAATTTCACTAATGATTTTTACAGAAAAGGTCTATTTGTAATTTGAGTATAGAATTACTTATATTACATGAACCTCTGTACCCGGCTTTTACTAATCCTACGAGGACTTGATCTTAAAATATTATTTACTGTCTTAAAATGTAACTATTTTCTGTCGACTATTAAGTAATTTTCAAACTAAAAACAAAAAGAATCATATAATCATTTCTTTTATTAAAGTTTTTCAATAAGAAATCTTTGATTAAGTTTATAATTTAAGAGTTCCACTGTAATTTTATAACATAATGATTGGAGGAAATTATCACTTCAAGCTCTGAATAGATCATTAACGACATTTTCTAATGTCGTGTTTGAACTGTGATGTTATTAGATTAATTGGCCAGAAGTATTTCACACCCAAGACAGATTGTCGATTTTGTTCTACGTCTGCATTATTTAATGAAATAACTATGATGTCATCATTTATAATTTCTACTGTATTTAGCTATCTTCCATAGCTGATGATTAACTCATGTATAGGTCAAATAATGCAGTGATATTTATGAAATAGTTGGTTCGACCATTATTAATATTAGATTAAAAAGTTTTAAAATATTGTAATGAAATATTTTATACAATTTATTTAGGTTATAAGTTTTAACATACTCACTATAAACTACAAAATTAAATATCATTTTCATATATTAAAAAAGAGTTTTCAAGTACTATAAAAAGAATAACACGAAGCATACTTTTATGAAAGAACTTGAGTTTACTGCAACATGTATGTTAAGTTATGCATACTAATATATTATATTAAATAAAATGATGATACTCAAAATATACTGTAATTATTGTATTCCTGATTTTTCTTTCTGGTTGATGGTTTCTCTACCTCTTTACTTTTAATACAAAGCTCATGCTGTAAGTTACTTTTTGTGCTAGATTTACTAAAATTCTTCCTCGTAACGCACTATTATTCAATACTTCACTTTTTTGCAGTCTATTGATATGTGATAGCGATAGTTGAGTAAAAACGTTTAGGACTACTGAAAGCTCTGACATGAAACGACACCGAACATTCAAAGGTATAACGAGTTAGATCTTAAGGTATTTTCTTATATACCGTTTTTCTTTGTTTATGTCTTAGATGTTTAAACACATCGTCAATTAAATAGTAAAACGATAAATCTTCTCTGTGAAGTACCTTATAAAAAAGAATAAATATTATGAGTGTTTAGTAATTTTTATTTGCCGTGTTAGTTAAAATTTTCAAAATCGTATTTTTTGAACAAAGTGTTAAGAATCAATGAACGTTATAATACAAAATGTGATTGGTGGAATTGTATGAAATTCTGAGCACGAGTATAGACCTCTTTGGAAGCATTTTGTTCTTTTGTAATTTGTTATCTGTAAACAATTGACCGTTGAATTTTTCGAGTTGACTTTTAATGACATCAAATAAAATAACTATTTAAAGATTTAGCACTCATCTAATAGTTACATTGAGAAAAATCTCATACAAAATCAATATCGTTTGAGTTATTTCATATGTTCTATACTTTTTACTATAATTATCTTGTCTGTATCTGTATCTAATCCATGTATAATCAAATATAAACAAAATATTTCCTATATCTAAACAGAATTTCATTCATACAAAATATATGTATAAATGTTTTGAATTTTTTTTACAAAAAAGCCATTGTGATGATTAAAACATAATAGCTGGCGACTTGTAAAATACAACTTTGATAAAACTTGTAATTTAAAAAGAAAAGGGTTTGAAAGTTAAAGAAAAATAAATAATGACTGCTTCTGACTTAAAACTATATTGCAAAATGCTCATAGAGGCTTGGATAACGAGACGGAGTGGTTTAGAGAGTAAAGTTTAATACAAAGTTTTATTATTAAAATTGTTTAGTAAAATTAAATACAAGCTTTTCAAATTCACATTAATTTTAACTACGATATTACGTTACTTTCTCTGTTTACTACATAAAACATTATTTCCCTTTTCTATATTTTCCACTACCAAATATCAGTTATGGAATGATTTTTCTCTTCGGTATCTTGTATATATTGTTTAGAATTTATAAATAATAGAATTCTTGATAAAAAATTATTTTTACATCATAATATCTGATTTAATTTGAAAGAGTGGTTATGATAGTTGTCGTCGCTGCACATCGATTAAATATCAATATAAATATGTTGAGTAATGTATCAGTGAAATATCAGTTTGTGTTATTAATAGATACGTTGTTATAAATTTTACCCCCAATATTGACAAGTACGACAGACCACGTAATAAGCTAACTATTAAGCTATTTAATTCGATTAGAATATTTTTACTATGCAAAAACAAAAGAACCGTCGCGTCGTTAGGAATATGAAAATTGAAGAAAATACTATGAATATGAAAATTGAAGAAAATACTATACGCTCAACTATGTAATATATGCAATTTGAAGTCAATCGAGAACTTAAACACGCGTTTAGAAAGTTTCTTTAATAGAGTTTATGTGACCTTTCTAATAGCGTGACTATGGTTTGGAGGTACGATTCAAGAATATATACATTTCCGAGCATAACGTCAACTTTTCCGGTGACAATATCAAAGCCGCAGGGCTAACAGCTTTGACATTACAAAAGAAAATTATTGAACACTCCCGGCATAGCCGCTAAGTTGTACTGAGACAACTACTCTCTTATCGTTGTAATTAGCTGTTTAAAGCTGTGAATGTTACATGTTATTACAGTTTTGCTATATTACGTAGAAATTATGGAGTATTTCGTTTAAAAGAAAGCACTTTATAAACATAAATATACATTAAGATTTCAAAAATTTTCTATGTATACAAATATATTACTAAAATGAATTTGAAAAAGACTAAAATATCATATTTACAAATGCTTGTATATAATTTCATATTATTAGCTACAAAATACTATGTTTAACTCCCCTCATAAAATTAGCAAACAAACTAATTAATATAACAATTTTATACATTGTGTTTATTTTTAATAAAGCTGTTTCATAACCACATAGTATTGGTAATTATAATATAAATATTTTGTTTAATATAATAATAACAAAATTATTTGGTCTAGGTATTCACGGTGTAATCGGATGACGCTAATACAACATTTATCTATATTTTAAATAAGTACATATATATACGTTCGTTTTTTCATAATAAAAATATCGTTTAAATTATTGTATTGGTATCAAGTTTAAGGTATCAAGTATCAACTTTATATTTAAAATTTCACTTCGCATCCTCATTATTTTCATCTAGTAAATATTTAAGTAATGATACTTTTATCTCAATTTATTTATTTTGTGACAAATTAAAATTTAATGTAATATATTTTTATTTTGTTTTGTATTCATTAGATGGCACAGAAAATGTATCTATGCTTAGTTTAATCCAGGACTGTAGATATATCAAGTCAAATTAACGTGCAAAACAGATATCGCTTTAAATACGAATACTTATTTTCTAGTTAGCTTACCTTGTTTGGCTTGTGGATGGAGTCCGTCCCGCACGTTATTGCAATGGTTATCCTAAACGTGTCACCTGGAAACAAAAATGTTTTATTACTGACATGAACGTTCATGCATAATGGATAAAATATTATTTTAATTCGATCAGTTCTGGATTGAAAAATCTCATTGACACTGACTGTATGAGTTATGTGTAGATTAAGACAGAGTTCTTTTTATTTGTCGTTTTGTATAGCGTTATTTCTTATAGCTTATCTAAAAGAAGTCATTTCAAATAAGTAGGAAATTATAACATAATTAAATCGGAGCATATTTACATTGTCTATTTGTTTAGTTTATTTATGCTTTATGTAGTTTTCATTTTTTTTATATTTGGTAATCCGATTAAACAGTTTAAAAACCGCTTATATTTAACAATATTACATATTGCTTAGATTCTAATCAGATTCTATTTCTTCAACATACTCTTATCATTTCTTTTACTACAAAAGTAATTCACAAAACATCAGGTGTACGAATTCGAAATATTTTCCTATCTTGGAAAATAAACTTATTATTCTTTTTAACATGTTAAGGTGTCAACTTTATTATATCAGTGATTTAACTTAAAGAGAACATGAAATAACAAATTCAGTACGACAATTTATTAAACTATTTAACTTTTTATAACTGAATTACTCTATTATTTGATCATTTTACGAACACGATAACTGTATCAAAATGGCAGTTTCACTTCAAATCTTGTTAAATTTAGTTGTATTGTATTGTACCTTTGACAGAATCCTGTTACTGAAAATTATTTATATAACTTCTCTTAGGGACCTGGCTCCAACCCTACAAAGGATCCTCAAATTAGATTAGGGTCTTGTCAAATATTATTGGGTTCGGGTCTTTGTCACTCGATATAGCATAAGTGAAAAACTGTCTCATATTACGACTATTTACATAGGTTTTCACGTTATAAAATATTTTTTTATTGCAAAATATTATATAAATTAAATGAATAATTGTTTTCTAAGCACATGATAAAGAAGTTACATGGTAAAATCTTACTTGATAGGCCTACTTGATATGAAGGTGTGCATCTTACTGCCACGTCACCCGGCTGCTGTTTCAGTCTTGAAGCAAATGTTTTTCTGATGTGTGGCTCGATGACTCGAAAACTTGATTTGAGCCTCCGTTTCATACACTGTGCTTGATTCTCCTTTCTACTTGACCTCCTCTTCCAAACCTGATGGCGCTGTCCACATGGAAACTTAAGTCAGCCTTACTCTTCCCTGCACATAAAATAAAAAAAAATGGGGTCTTAAAAAGGCTACCCGAATATAACCTTTCAATGGACTTACATTAAAACAGTGAAACTTACGCCATATAGGGCCACAAAACCTACTGCTAGTTAAAAAGCCAGTTTAAGAAAAAACTATATAAAAAAATCATGATTTCATTGTATTCATTCATATAACCAAGGTTTAAACTAGGTCACTAATTGATTGAAGAGGATTGTGTCACGACTTTAAATAAAAATAAAAATAAAACTTTTATACAAATTTACTTAAAAGGTATAAAGAGTAACAAAAGAAATAAAAGACTATGCAAGACATTAAAGGGTCTTATTTCACTAGCAACCTCTGTCAGACATCCTTGGGTATAATAAAAAGAGACTACTGAATTTCTATTTGAGAAATCAAATGCTTTTTAAAAGTAGATAATGTATCAGAGATTTCGAACGATTTACAAAAGGTTAATGCCCGTCTGAATTCTTAGACATAACAAATATCTTTTTAAGTAGAAAAAAACACATAAATATCACATTACTACGTCTAACTCACGGCCATTTGTTTCACAAACTTTGCTATTTATAATGCTGAAACTTATTTTATTTATTGTACAAAGACAAGATGCAATTATTTTGGCATGTTTAAAAAAACTAGTTAATATATATTAATATCTATTTAAAAAAAACTCTTTTAATTACATAGTTCCTTATTATTTAATTTTTTTTTGGTTCACTTATAGAAAAACTATTTTTATATATGAAATTCTTTATATAATAAATATTTACTTTTTCGTCATTCTATAAACAATATCGACTACAGTTACCAACGATAACAAGAGGAAACAGTTGTATATGCAAAATGAGAGAACCAAATTGTATAAGTAGCAAAATAACTACCTCAGCGATAAAGGCAGACACTACATTTATATCCTGCAGTGAACTTGTCGACCGACGGTATTAATAAAACAAGTTTACATAGGTAACTTGAATTTCAGTTACAAGAAATTGTAAATAAAAATAAAATAATATTCTTGTTTAATATTCGTTACATCAGATTTTTATAATACTTTTTTTATTTTAGATTTTACAGTTGTAAATATATTGAATCATAAAACAAATCAATAATTTCAAACAACTAAATCAAAAACAAATGAAAATTGTTCTGAATCCTAAATCCTTTTACTCGATATCCAAAGGGATAGTAAAATAAATGGGCCACTAAACCTGCTGACAATGTGGAGAACCACAATCTGTACTCTTTCCTGACTTCATAACTATTTATAGAGTACAGTTTTCTCGTTGGGCACACTGAACTTCATTCGATGAATGCAGTATAATATTATGTAATCTTTTAAAACACTTTACAGTAGCAAGTCAACTATGAGAAACATTTTTTTATTAAAAACAATATACTATGCTATCAGCGTTACATTTGTTCCACTTAGGTTATTACGTAAGTAACCAGTTATATATTTTTTTAAAAGAAAAGTAAGTATCAGTATTGTTCATTTCGTCTGTCTGTGATCACGGTTGCTACAAAGGAACTGAAACGTCGGTATCATATAGATAGATATAAAAACGAGTATAAAAACGAGTAGGTTCCGAAAAACTTAGTTTACTTTAAATGTGTACATACGAAAATCTTGCATATCGTTATGTGAATAAGTAGGATATTTTTATCTAAACCTCCTAAAGAGAATCTCCATAAACATCCCATTTAAGAGGATTTCGAAATAATTTATTCTTCTTTGAAAAATTATTAGCACATAAAAATTAAATATAGTACAAGCTAAAAACTTGATGGACAACAAGAATACTTCTATATTCAAAAATGACAAATTTACTTTTTATGCTGAGAAAAGAATTCCTGAGAAAAAAACTAAAATTATTATCAAACGATGATACGATATTTTGTCATAAATGATTGGTATCATTAACAAGAAAAAATATATCTTTGATTCCTGGTGATTAATAAATATGTAATGAAATACATAAAAATAATATGGTTTATTACTTCAGAGGTTTCGGAAGAACATGTAAAAAATGTAACTTCTATTTGATACGAGTAATACACTAACTGAAAAGAATAAAACATATGAAGGGACAAACAAAAATATTAATATTTTTTTAATGCCAGTAATAATTAATTGATCAGCAAAAAATTGCAATATTAAAGACTAAATTTTGTTGGATGACTTTGCCGAAATACAACTATAAGTGGCCGAAAATTAAGCATTTTACTTTATAAGGATTTATTGGACCTCAAGTAAAATATGTTTTTGATGCTAAGAAGTTGAAAAACGTTAAACAAGATTTAAAAATAAATTGAGTCCCTCCACCCTAGTGAATCGGTTAGTATATCGAATGCTTATATCCTTATTCAATAAGGGCAGATAGCTTAAATCATAAAGGCACCTGAACGCGATATTCCGCAGGTTGTAGCTTCGAATTCTGCACGTATCAATGTATTTTGCATAGCATATTTAATATTTGAATTTTAAATTGAACATAGCACATGTTTGATAATGATAATGAGAAGGACCCAGCAAACGTATGATTATCGAGTTAACGTGCCCATAGTGTAACGTGCAGGATTAATGGTGAATTGAAAATGACTAGAATTTACCAAACAACTGTGTTTAGGAAACATTATTTTTAAAGGATTTTGTAAACCACTATATTATAAACCAAAGAGTATGAAATTTATCAGAAAAAAAATTATGTATGGACCTTAAATAACAAATAAACAGTACAAAAATTATAGATAATTACTTATTCTCATTAAATTATTTGGTATAATTAAATTTTAAAGATAAGAACTTGATAAAGGCAGTTATGGACATCAGTTTGTGAGGTTTATTTTATAAGTAGCTCGATAAATATAAGGAATAGAGGTTCCTCAGATGTTTCTCAAAACTAAGATTAAGTAAGAAGTTATCTCAATGTGGCCTATAACGTATTAAGAAATCATGACCACATTACACTACCATTCTGCCGTCTATTCTTTTTTAATACATAAGTACTTATTAAAATCCTATTGTAACAAATATTACTAATAATAATTTTTTTACTAAACATAGAAAAATATTTTATAACTGTAATTATCTTCGCTCATAGTTCTGGGAAGTAATTTATTTACAATGGCTTATTTTATTTTTTGTTATTCAATTTACTTGGCTATTGTTTAAAAAAATATGTAACTATAAACATATTTATCTTACTATTTATTAATTTTTATATACATTCTTATTTATATTTAGGTCGTACTGTTTCTCAATATTTTATTCAATTAATCATATCAACTATTCAAAAATAATTGTCATATTCCATTACCTACATACGTAAAAAGTTGCTGAATTGTACTTTTTACTTGGCAGCGGTAGAACCCTTTTTATTTCATTGACTATCATTTTGTATATATCGTAGGATAAAATATATTCAACATTTCAGTTAAAAGTATAGATTATTTGAAAGTTCTATTACGGCGTTAACATTTTTCAATTGGCGATTTCCAGTCCGTACTGGTTCATATAATAAGATCTTAGGCTTTCGCGACTATTCATTTAAATGAAATTAATAAAAAAAATTCAATTACTTATTTCATGCGTTTGGGTTTGTGGTCATAATGATGATGCATTCACTTACTGAAATCTAAAAAACTTTCATTAATATAAAGGATTTGCATTGATTAAGAAAAACTAATATCTTTGGATTTGCAGCAACCGTGATCACGGGCAGACGAGATGAAAATGACAACAAGATTTTTATTAATGCGACTTTACAAAAACTAAGAAGTAAAAAAGTCTTTAATGTTATATAAAACGCGTTTGTTATATTAATTCATTTTATTCCAGATATTAGCCTCTATAAGCCAGTTTTTTTTTTAATTTTGTTTCAAGTTTCTAATATTATAGTTTTGTTAATTAAATCAGTGGTGGCCTAGTGGTTAAAAGGCCCCGCCTGTCAAGCATGAGGGCGCGGGTTCGATCCTGGCAAGTACCAATGTGATTTTTCCGAGTCATATGTACTGTAACGCCTCGCCTTGCCTTTGGGATCGTTTTATATGTATATAATTTAAACGGCTTTACAATTTATTACTTTATTTTTATTTTTAATCATTAACATCTTCTATATTATATCCGATCCATACTACATATCTAATGCGATGGCAAGCCCTATTCACTCCAAACTCAACGTCATTCCCTCTAATTCTTTTTAAATCGTTTTTATTTGAATTCAATTTCTTTGTTGTCGCCTGCCAGCGCCACCATGTGATATGTAGTGACTCTTAAAGTCTCCATATCACAGTACTTTCTAAGAGTATTTAGACATCACTGATTAATGCATTCCCAAAGAGGGTTGATGTCAGGCAGGCGGCTGGTCTTAAAAACAATTAGCCAAAACTATTTGTAATTTTTAATACTATTTCAAAAAAGCTTGCATAATTTTCCTAGAGCTCTTAATAAACAGTTTAAATAATTTATCGGTTGGATAGTTTTACGATAAAATACGCACACTTTACTTTGAACGAAGTTTAAAACTGTACATATGGCATTCAGGTATGTTATACAACAATCTTTTCAATAAATAATTGAAGTCAAGATTGATTATTATGAAAGAAATAAAGTTCTTTACACTAGTCCTATTTTGAAAAAATATAATGATTGATAATAGAGAAAACAGTGAGAAAATATAGCAAAACAAAAATTCAATCTAAATATATTTTACTATTCATATATCTCAGTGAATACACAATAAATAAAATTTAATATATGCATATTATAACAACATTAATGTTGTAATTTTCAGACTTATTAATTGTATGAAAAAAATTATTTATGTTACTTTCTACCTTATCTGAACGCTGCAGACCGTTTCTATGAATGACTAATTATAACAACCGATATACATTTAATTTAACGGCAGTTTGGAAACCTCCGCTAACCTATCATTAATCGTAAGAGATATATATTATTCATTTCTTTGAATTATGTTAATTTATTATGGGAATCCTTCTGTGTATTCAACATATATGAAGATACGATATCCGATAAATATGTTCTACAATTTTTTATCACACACAAAAATTGTAATCCTTCTATTATGAAATGAATAGTTAACAATAATTAAGTATATTTCTAAATATGTAAATGCAATATCAATATAAAAATATTTATATATAAAAAAACCTAATTAATTTAAATAGGAAATTAGACTTAGTTGGTTACTGATAGCTTTTAAGT
Source organism: Danaus chrysippus (assembly GCA_916720795.1). Taxonomy (NCBI): domain Eukaryota; kingdom Metazoa; phylum Arthropoda; class Insecta; order Lepidoptera; family Nymphalidae; genus Danaus; species Danaus chrysippus. The sequence continues at coordinate 115,081 of CAKASE010000004.1, read as the reverse complement.
ATATAATTCTTTTAAATTTCATACAAATTACACAGTTCTCCATAATATTTATTTTGTTCAATATAAAAAGAATCTCCTAATCGGTATATAATCGTTTCATATTAATAAATTAATTTAAATAGTTAAATGTTTATAAAATTCTTGTAAGAAGTAGGTCTAAATCTATTTAGTACATCATTAACATTAGTTTGTGATCCCCTTTTGTAATAGTAGGTAAAAATAGCCATTTCATATTTGAAGTCTGAAATACATTTAAACAAATTTTCATTTCCTATGATTTCCTCACATGGTTTATTTTACACAGACTTTAAACACAGAAGAGGTCAAGACTCAAAATACTTTTATCTTTTTGACTCATTGATACTTATAATATATATAAAATTATGTTAAAATGAAATTATGTTAAAAGATGCAAGAAATTATGTAAGGGTATTAAAGTGATATTGACTCAAGATATGAAAGTCAATTAAAAGTGAAAACCCGAAAAATATTCAGATATGTTACAATAGATTGAGACAATGATAATAATTTACTACACTCTAGACAATTAGTGATAAAAAAAGAACCAACTTCAACGAAAAGAAACGTATTTAAATAAAACTATTTCGTTCGGGTATACAGTATACACTCTTTTCATCATAAAAAACTTCAATAGAAATTACATAAACAAGGAACAATATTTTATATAATATGTTTATATAAGTTTTTTTTTAGTATAATAATTGATTATTAGGATTTTTCTTTCATTTATATCGAACATATGATTTTTATATGCATCTTTTAAATAAATTTCAGTATACAAAAAATACATAAGAACGAAACTTGTTACAGGATATTTTATGTAATTAAACACTAAAAAGGACTAAGTAGATTAGTTTTCTAAACTATGGGTCGTTCTAAGATCAAAGATAACTAACATTTATTTTTATTGAGCATTAAAAGGTTCAGCGAGTAGTCTAGTAACTTTATAGTTTGAAGACCGTCTGTTCTCACGATCTTTACGACTAGGAAGTTCCTCTAACGAAATTATAAAATAATATTGTTATAAATTTAATTAAACGTACAAAGATTCTTCAAGTGTACAGAAAATTTTACCAATATTAATTGGGATTCCGAAACAATATTTAATGCAAAATTTATTGCTAATACTTACTTTGCTGCAACTTTTAGTGTTATATATGTAGTATTTGTTAAAAAATTTCGTCATTAAGAGATAACAAGTTATTCTGACATTAACTTTTAATCTCTAGTGTTTTTAATAACAGTTATGAAAAGTAACGACAGAAAACCTTTTTCATTATTATTATTATCACTTATTGTCTCCGTATTTTTCATAAGTACAATATTTAGTTTAGTATAATATTTTTCATAAGTAATAATTCAAACACATAAACATGGAAACTAAACGTAAAGACTAGAAGCTTCAGCTTGTAATCTTTACTATTAACAGTAGTTATCCTTACCTGGTGCGCACACCTGGTATATGTTGGAGTTGTACTCGAGGCTGGCGCTGTTGCCTACTCGTGTGCCGCGACTCCGCTCGTAGCCCGGCTCCTTGAAGTACGGCTCCGGCACCAGGATGAGCGACTGGATGGACACCAGCACCTGCAACACACACATTAGACATTTATCTCTAGTTCAAATGCTGAGTTTTGTCGTAATAAAAATCTTATTGTAATAAATGATAAGTAGCTATTTGATAAAATGAACGGAAACGTTTATCCAAATATTAGCATTAAATTTGAAGTATATTTTAGATAGTTTTAAAAGTTTCTCTGTATTTGTCTAAAACCACAGAATGAATTTTGTACTCAGAATATTACTCTATTTCAAACTTCTCCCAGTTTAAGATAACATATGCTTTTTAGTTCATGTGATATCTGAGCCTTTATACTCGTATTACGAATATATGTTTAAAGATAGTTTAAAATTATAATCTGGCAAAAATAGAAGACTCAAAGATAAAATTCGAAGACAAACACTCACATTTAATTAATTTCCCTGTAAAAATTATCAATGTTTATAAAACCTATTGAAACAAAGATCTACAATATAATCATGGAATTTATTTATCTCGAATAACATAAAATTTAATATTAATTGAAATAAAGGCTACTTCCAAACATCCATAAACCATATGAAATGAAATAATAGCAATTAGTATGTAGTAAGTTAAGTATACAGGGTGACTGGTGAATTACTATCAATATTTAAGGAGAATACTCGGTACATGATTCTCATTCGAATTATGTAAAAAAAATAGGCACTTAATTTTTGACAAAATTTCCGTATAAATAAGTAAAGTGTTGACACGTTCCAAGTGTTCAAGTGTGGACGCGTGCGGCCGCGTGCTGATACAACACCACGTCACGACACGCGTATGTGTGAGTGTCAGTGTATACCTAATCTGTAGGGTGTTCACACGATGCGTAATTAATTACATAACTTTTGGTTAACTTTACTTAGAAGTTTATTAATATTTATGTTATATTAATTTTTATTTTGTCATATATGATCGTCAAATATCACGTCCTCAAATATCGATAGTAATTCACCAGTCACCCTGTATAATAATGATATATATTTACGTATGCCCTATATTGCTTACATATTATATATATAGCAATATATATTAATTATAAAGCCATATAATCAATTTATGAATTATGATAGATAAATGTTGAATGAAAGGTATTGAAAATAGAAATTTTTAAAGTAACTATTGTTAGTATCTTACCAATAAGACAAACAATCGATATCTATACTAATATTATAAAGCTGAAGAGTTTGTTTGTTTGAAAGCGCTAATCTCCGAAACTACTGGTTCGAATTGAATAATTATTATTTTTGTGTTGGATAGTCCAGTTACCATAACATCACGCTACGACCAATAGGAGCAAAGATATAGTGGTAAATGTGTAAAAAACGGTAAATGTGTGCAACGTGAAAACGGTTCAAGATACACAAAAAATATGTATTAAAGAATAATAGCTCTTTTAATGATCCAAAAAACAGTCCGCGACAGTATATGTTTATCTTTTAAGATTAACTCACAAAAACCGTTTTTATGGTACCTAATTTAGTCGAAATAATTTGTTTAAGTTGTATCAAAATAATAATATTAATCTTTATTCATATAAACAAATAAATATGTTGTTGGTTAAGAGTATTTCATTATTAATAAAAAAAACATAGGTTTCATCCTGAAAATTCTACGGGAACTCGACCATTCCGAAAACCCCGCAAGAACGGGAACTACGTGGGAAGAACCAAAAATCTGTTGGAAGTCACTTTTCCACGCGGACGAAGCCGCGGCAAAAGCTAGTGTTTTAATAAAAATAATAATTACATAAAGATCTTTACAGTACAAGCTCTAAAGAAATCTCTTCATTGTTCTGTTTTATTGTCCTTATTAACATTTATTTTAAGACCTTTTGAATTTTATTGTCATTAAAAATCAATTTATTTTCTGTCTTTATCCATCTGAATATATAATTATATTTATCAAATTATTTAATTTATATTAAAACAAAATGTTATATCGTATTTTCCTTTTAAGAAATAAATATTGGTTAAGTGAAATTGCACATTACTAAATTCAACATAATCTAAAACGCTTTATTCTGTAAACACGAGGCACACAACGTTTTATTTACTCACTTCTAACCACAAATATAATCAAACTAAAAGCATTTCACGTACCACTATAACCGTTGGTTTTCAACAAAAATATATCTAATAATAATTTAGCCCCACCAAGGCCGGTTGGACGGCTCGTAAAAAGAGTTTCCACTACGTCATCAAAAAAAAAAAAAAATTACACATCATTCTATATATATATGTATATATCTTTTTCGTTATGATAGTACAACTATGGTAGGTTGAAAAGTCAGTGGTGGCCTAGTGGTTAAAAGGCCCGCCTCTTACGCTTAAGGGCGCGGGTTCGATCCTGGCAAGTACCAATGTGATTTTTCCGAGTCATATGTACTTTCTAAGACTATTTAAACACCACTGATCAATGCATTCCCAGAGAGGGTTCATGTCAGGCAGGCGGCCGGTCGTAAAAACAATTAGCTAAAACTATTCACAACATGTAAGCAGACCCTGGTTAAAGCTGGGAAATTGCCAGGTAGAAGAAGATCTATGATAAGTTGAAGATCAATTGCCTCGTCATAGTTCACTTATGACGTCATAAGGGCTATTTGATTGTCAATAGTAATGAGTTAAGGACTTCACATTATGTAGGATCATCAAACACGACCAACTCTTAAGTGATTTACCATTAACTTTTTATTTTCTCTTATAATATTAAGAAAAATATATAAATAATGCCTGAATATTATTGAATATAATTTTATAGGTTTATCTCAATTAGAGCGGTATCTCGTAATGCGCTCCAGTAAATAAATAGGTCAGCCTATTTGAAAAAATGCTGTACTTGGATTTCTTAATCCAGAAAATGCAATTTAGACTTTATTACTGCAGTTTTTTAACTTAAATTCTGTCCGATGATTCATTTAGTAATTTTTTTTTTTAATCGCGGTTTTGTTCAGACTTAAACTGAAAAATTCGAGACCGAGGCCTAACTGCGTTATCAGTATCGAAAATGGAACACAATCAAACAACTTACAATTACAAACTCTTCAATAAAAAAAATTAAATTAAATATTAAATGATTATTATATGTAATCAAATGTTTGTACCCCCTGGTATAACACGATGAGACTCCATTGCGCCATCACACCTGCTGGCTACTAGTGATGAACTTGAACGTACACTCACATTATTTTGATTGTTTAATCACTAACGATTCACTGATACCACTTTTTTCCAAATATCGATACGTTTCACTATGTTACAAATCAAGTTAAAATAACACTTAGTTAACTAAAAAGTATACGTAAAGTAAACTTTCCATACACGCGTATGGTTGACACAGAGTTGATGTCCCACCGAGCGCGTGCTTTGCGTAGGGTCCTGTCGAAAAATATCTAATATGTGTTCCTTTAGAGTCTAGATCGTCATTATTAACCCTCGGCCTTCCCGCATTAGCAAGTTGTTGTTCACGGCCATCGACATTTCCGAAATTGTACATGCGTATATTATGAAGACGCTGAAATGCCTTAAGTAACGGTAATGGTATGTTTCTTGGAGAAGCAAACAGTTCGTCATAAAGTCTACGCGTTCCGCATAATTACGATCACATTTCCCTAGACACATTAACATATTGAAATATTCCTGGTTGGAGTACACTTTATAAAACAACACAATTTTTTAAAACCGTAACCAAAAAGTAATCCACTCGAAAGAAATGTCGACAAGGAACTGACAATGTAATAAAAAAAGTTTTTTAAAAGGGCGGCATATTCTCGAATAAAAAATATCGATATTTAAAAAATCATAACAATAAATAAAAATTTAATATTCATATTATTTCGACACTTATTTTGATATATCAAACATTAATATTATTTTTGATTGTATTACACCATTTTTAACAGAAGTACATAGATTAACGATTTATCCTAAAAATACAACATAATTACTTTACCTGAACAAGTTCCAAATTATAATATTGATTCTAAATATTTATTATTAAAAGTTATTTTAAATGAAATTAAGTTAATGTGAAAAGCATAACTATTTATAGCAATATTGACGAATATCGATAGAATATTTATCGATATACCTAATTTTTAAACTTGCAAATCTCTATTCGAGAAACAAACAAATGCCGCCTCGCGCCACGCCGGCAGCCCGGCGCCTGCGATGAACTGCCGCGCATGCGTCTGCGCGAATATACAACGCCTTAACCGTTTATGGGTTAGATGTTTGAAACATTTTTTCAAATAATGTCGATTTAAAACTTATTTAGCCTATGCATTGTAACTGACCTCTGCTTGATATTTTTAAGTTATACTATTTTTAATAATAAGTCTATACTTATATGTATACATGCCTTCAAGGGTTGACACAGTTCTTAGAACACGCTGTATAACTGCAATAACAACAGTAGTAAGGAGTTTTAATGTTCTATTATATTTCAGTATTTATTGTATACTAGCTGTCCGCCCGCAGCTCTGACTGCGTCGAGTTCGGTTATATCGCGTTTCCAAGAGAACTATTATGAAGTCTGGGATAAAAACTATACTATGTTCTTTCTCAAGGTCAACTCGATATCTGTACCAAATTTAATTAAAATCAGTTCAATGGTTTAGGCGTGAAAGCGTAGCAGACAGACAGATTTACTTTCGCATTTATAATATTAGTAGGGATGATAGAAAGAAAAAAAACAGATATTACAATATAAGTAAAGTACGCTGTTAAATGGTTGTAATAAGTATGAAATGTTGTTTGTACATATTTTGGCTTTTATTTGAATACGTTCAACTTGTTCGATAGCTCGATACACTTTGTGTGCACGAAACGCCCGGAATTTATAGTCCAGGAACCAGGATACAACGCAATAAACACAATTCTCTACACTACAAGTTATTTAAAATATTGTCAAACAAAATAAGCTCTTAGCAGTCACAAATGATGATGATGATGCACAGTTCTAATTATGTACTAATGTGTATCGTTTATATATTTTGAGACTGAAATTTATTTGTAAATTTCAAATCGTGTCAGGTGAAACAGGTAACATGATATTCACTTTGCAGGAATGAACATCAGAATTGTTGAACGAAACAAATGTTGGCATCAGTTTTACGTAAATAATGAATTTTGTGTATTGTATTTCATTTTAAACATATATATTTTGTTTATTTAACTCAATTTAAAATCTTTGTTACTTTTACAAGGTGAATTGATTTTCATTTTTATTATATATTATAAGTTATTTTAGACAATATATTATGATAAATAGGTAAAGAATTGTCGTCTTATTAAAAAAGGCATGTATATTTGTTAATCTACCAAGAAAAAATTCTTATCTATACAAACTAAACAAATATATTACTCATGTAAAACAACAGTGTAGTAAAAATTGTAATAAAAGATAAACAATAAAACATTTAACAAACATAATTACTTTCTGCGATTCTTTGAAATCACGAGTTTTTTGATAAAAAATTATTGCTACATATTTAGAAATATTTTCCGAAATAATAGTGATATTTGTATCAAGAATAATAAATATAAATTATAATTACCTATATAACAGTTTATATTTACCTTATTGAAAAGAATTTGTTTAATAATATTTTTTTGTTTCATATAGTTATCTATATTAATAGATTTCTAGGTAATAATGAATCGTCCGAGTAATTCTAATTCCTTTATTTCTCTTTGCCTTGCTACATTATTTCATCCAGTTGATATTGTTTGAGCTCTTACACTAAGTAACGTGATTACATAGATCGCCTTTACTAACAGCGATTTGTCCTTCCGTATAATTAGCAAATTAAGTTTATATAACACAATCGTATTGTCTGTAATTTTGTTACTTTCTTATAATAAAATGAAAAAGTATTCATAGTGTGGCTGTTTTTTAAGTAATTTATCCCTACTAATATTATAAATGCGAAAGTAACTCTGTCTGTCTGTCTGTTACGCTTTCATTCCTAAACCACTGAACTGGTTTTAATGAAATTTGGTACAGAGATAGAGTAGACCTTGAGAAAGAACATAGGATAGTTTTTATCCCAGACTTTTGAAAGGTTCCCTTGGAAACGCGATATAACCGAACTCCACGCGGGCGAAGATGCGGGCGGAAGGCTAATTATTTTATATGTATTTCATTGTGTGAGATCGTCTTTTAATATGACTACTATGTTAGCAACAGTGGCGTAGCGTAAGCAGAATATGTTTGAAAAATAAAATACAAATCCTCCTCTAAAGCATTGATAATAATAATATCTCTTGCAAGTATGTATTGATTTAAGTTTTAAATGAAACTAATATTTTAAGTATTTTTAAAAGGCAGACGAGATCTACCGTGATCACGATTGCTGCAAAGTAATCGAAGCGTCGGGAATACGTAGTTTTAAAAATAATAAAATACGCGAAGTAATCAGAAACTATTAGTTTCATTTATACATTGATATCAGTCGCGCATAATGTTACAGCAGTCCGATCAGATTGAACATCTATATACTTTATGAAACTCTCAAATACCTCTGAGCCACGAAAGTACCTTAAAACGATTACGATCTGTTCATCACAGCTTTATAAAAGTTATTTAAATAGGTATATCCAGTGGAGATTCAAACATTCTTATTATTATCATTTGAAAACAACAAAAAAGACAAAGAAAATAAATTTTTATTAAAACGAATAACATTACCTTTCTTTCTCAGTTCAATCTTTTCTCAGTTCAATTCAGTTCAATCTCAACTGGTCACAACTCACACCTTGACTTTACACTTATTGTAATTTTATTAGTAAACGACAATATTAAAAATCTACTAGCCACTAATATCGTTAAACACATATCACAAGCACAGAGTTCACAGCTATAATTTTCCATAATTCATTGCTAAATTAATCCACTGTTTACTAATTAAAACTTATAAAACTTATTGACTTGTGCTTAGAAAAACAAAATATGACAGCATCAATAATAATAAAATGGTGACAAAAATATGTGAACAGTTTACGGACCAATCAGAGAGCTCCGTTTCGTTTGACACTTAACGGACTTTCTACGGCATTTTAAAATTTAAACAATCCCTACTAAAGTACTAATATTATAAATGCGAAAGTAACTCTGTCTGTCTGTCTGTTACGCTGAACAGATTTTAATGAAATTTGGTACCGAGATAGAGTAGATTTTGAGAAAGAACGTAGGATAGTTTTTATCCCAGACTTTTATTTATTTATTTCTATTTTCAAGTCACAATGACTCATTTAAAAAAAATAATACATAGATTGTTAATAAAAAAAATAGTTATAATAATAATAATATATAAACTGTTAAAATATAATAATTAATTAACTTTTGAAAGGTCCTTTTTGAAACGCGATATAACCGGACTCCACGCGGGCGAAGCTACGGGCGGAAAGCTAGTATAATATATACAACTGTATATATTGTATACAGTTATACTATATATATACAGTTGTATACATACATAACTATGTATATACAGAAACATTCTCATATAATTCATATTAATGGCAAAGTAAAGAATGTATTTTTAGTCTGTTTTATTATCACTTCAATAAAATAAGGTTGTATATACATATAACTAATAAATTAAATTAATCTTAAAAGGAAATGCGATATTCCATTTTTTATATATTCGCTTCGATCTTGTAACTGCACAAAATAATTTTAATAACCTTAGAGGTTTACAATACATGTATCAAATATATAAAAATATTAGAACTTTAAAGCGTTATAGAAATTACAGTAAATCAATTACGCAAATATGTACATTAGCTACTGAATGTCTCTTCACTCCATATTAGTACGTTTATGTATATGAAAATGTAATTTTTAATGAATTTAGAACCATATGTAAAGTAAAAAAATAAAGTTAATAAATATAATATAACAATAGTATTATATTTCAATACTAGCTGACCCGGCGAACTTCGTACCGCCTTATAATCAAGAAATATAGGGGAGAGTTGGATAATACCACGCGGTTGATAACTCCGTGCGTCAGCGTAATTCAAAAACTATCCACTAGTTTACGCTGTAGTGCGTATTCATCGAAGCCGGACATGCCCACACCCACCCCCGCGCACCGCCATTACGATCCACGCGACGACGCAGGTAGCACACGCTCTGGAAGTTTTATTCGTCATTCCTTATAATTTTTCGTATACTTTCGATAAGAGGTAAGTAATACTGTATTTATATTATAATACTTTCATACTATACTTTTTGAATGCTTGTGTACTGTAGAATTAATGTCAAAGTAAGTTTTTACGGGCTATAATATTTTCCTCATAATTTTGAGGTTAAAAAATAAAATGATCGAGTTCGATAATTCCGCGCTGGGGGCGCGGTATTATCAGTCGAGGGCGCGAAATTGTAAACTATGAAAAGTACGTTTTATTTACATTAACTTCTCTTAACATCGACAAAAGAGTTTGAACTTATTTGAATCTGTTTGTGGTATTTTATATCTAAAGCAAAAATACCAATTTTGATCAATTTATTGAGTTTAAGATAAACAATTGTGTGTGGCATCGATTGTTGTGATTTTTATGACTTGCCTTTTTATGAAAATAAAAATAATATAATAAATAAATATAATGCCTACTTACAAATTATGATAATATAGCTTTATGTATTATTTCCGTTTTAGATGGACCAATCTGTGCCAAAGAAAAAGAAAAAGTCATGGAATCCCGAAAATTTGAAGGCTGCACTTGAAGCTATACGAAACGGGAGCAAAATAAAGGCAGCTGCTAGAAACTTTGGAATCCCCGAATCTACAATTAGGGATCGACTTAAGTTGGGAGAAAATTATGACCCCCCCATGGGGAGAAAGGCCACATTTACACAAGAAGAAGAGAAAGAAATGGTCTCATTTATTACTTTAATGGCAAAAAAGTTTTATGGGATAACTCAACAACAGTTGCGTAAATTGGCATATGACTTTGCCATTGCAAAAAATATTAAAAATATTTTTTCGTCAGAGAAAAAGATGGCGGGAAAATGTTGGGTGTATTCCTTTTTGAAAAGAAATCCTGGAATTTCTCTGAGGCTTCCCGAGCCAACAAGTATAAACAGGGTTTTGGGATTTAACAAATCTGAAATAGGCATTTTTTTCACTAACTTAGAGACACTTATGACAAAGCATAATTTTCCAGCCAATCGAATCTTTAATGTTGATGAGACAGGTATTAGCAACGTTCAAAAACCAGGTAAAATTTATGCTCCAACAGGACTAAAGCAAGTCGGAAAAGCTACGAGTGCAGAACGAGAAATCTGGTTCCGTTGTTGTAGATGCGCGAATTGGATACACAAGGAATGTAGCGGAAAAGATTCTGCTAATAATTTTATATGTCATTTTTGCCGTGATTAATTTTACTTGCTATTTAATTGATGTGAGGTATTTTTGAGACTGACTAGTCTATATATAATTCAAAGATTTAGTAAGACTCCTAGTTATAAAATAAGATTTACGTTTTGTTGTCATAAACTATAAGTTTTGTAATTGTATTTTTTTATTATTAATTTTATTATCTACCCATTTGTGTGCAATTAATGTGGGCACGATTTTATCAACCCTGGGCACGATATTATCGGACCAGTTTGATAATACCGCGCCTGTAGTTATTTTTGTAACATGACGATAATTATTTTTTGTTTGAATTTTGGAAGTTTTTGTTATACGGTATGCGTACCTGAATAAATGTCCTAATGGTCACAAAATTTTGTTTCTTTTAAAATCAAACAGTTTCCTAATTATAAGTGAAATTCCTTAGGGGCGCGGTATTATCCAACTCTCCCCTATGTTTAAAAAATATATGTTTATAAAAAATAGGGGTTGATCGTAGAGGGGTGAACAAATTTGAGTAATATGAGATTTTTTATTGTAAGCCATCAAAAAATAAAAAAAAAATTTGCAAAAAAATTAATGTTTTTTATTAACAAATAAAAAATAGGGGTTGATCTCAGAGGGGTGAAAATTTAGGATTGTATGTATTTTTGTACGTTGTATCATAAAAAAATAGTAATTAAAAATTTTGTCTAAAAAATAAAAAAAAAAAATTTAGGGGTGGACTACCCCTAACATTTAGGGGGATGAAAAATAGATGTTGGCCGATTCTCATAGCTACCGAATAAGCACAAAAAATTTCATCAAAATCGGTCAGGTTGTTTCGGAGGAGTATGGGCACGAAAACTGTGACACGAGAATTTTATATATTAGATTTAAAATTAAAAAGTTATAGCAATATTTAAAGTACCTATTAACATAATAAAATTATTTAATGAACCTATTTATTCCGGGTAACGCTCGTGACAATTTGTGTCATTTTATATAACCAATATATTTTAGTGAATCTATAAACTCGTTTAAATTAAACTATTTACTGCTTACGAAAATGTATGTATATTGTACATATATATTTGGATACTGTCTTCTATAATGATATTAATTTATATTATATATAGGTATACAATATTATTTCAAAGCGTGTTCAATAACTTAGTATTATTCATATTATTAACTATATCAGTTTATTCACAAAACACAAGAATCCTTTAACTGATTACATACTAAGAGAGTTGGCTTGCCTTAGGCTACAAATTAATGTATTACTAAGATCTCTCTGACAAGTAATGTAATATGAACATTTGATTAATTTAGTTTCAATAATTAAGGCTTACAAGTCAGTCACAGTTATGTTAACTTCCATATTAGCATGTCCTCTTCATTATTTACAAAGAAAAATATGAGTAATCACAATTATCTGATTCTATTAGATGTTTGTGACAATGATCGAAATAGACGAAATATATTGGCTTGTTGTTGAAATAAATTATCTTTGAAGTATTGTATTCGAATGATATTTGTATATTATTAATATTTAGCCAAAACAAATAATGAACACTACAAATAGAAGATAGATTTTTGTTATTTATAAATTTGGAGTCGGAACTCTTTTATATATTACAATTATTTAATATGTAAATATATGTAAATATATAAATGTACATATGTAACTCTGCTGTACAAGATATTTGTTATTGCTATATCTTAGAAAGCATCCCAAGAATATTAAACTTTTGCCATAGGCTCTTTAAATTAAAATAAATTTAATTTAAAATTCACATATTTAGCCAGTTGTTATTAAAAACTTATCTAACATCGTAAGAAACGCTTTTAAAAATATAATTAATATATATTTGTTGATATGAACTTTGCTTAGTTGTAGAGAGAATGACAATATCAGCTAATATTTTTAGACAATGCTAGAATAAATTAGTCTTCATATGATATTATGTACTTTGCTAATGCTTATCAAGTCAACCGAAAAATTGTTTGACCTCTCTTTAGATATGAATTACCCCATTATTTTTATTTTATATACTTTTATATTACAGTAGGACCTCGATTATCCGGACTAATTGTTGTCGGTAGGCATCCGGATAATTGAAAGTCCGGATAATCCAATATATGAAGAAAAACGGGCTTTTTCCATATGTCCATATGTAGTCTGTACCCTACATATGTAATGTTAGGTGTTTATTTAAAACAACAAAAACATATGAGCGAGAATCAACGAAAATCACGGACGGCACGAGTGGCGTGGCGTTATGCAAGTTCTGACATGTTAATCTATACTAATATTATAAAGCTGAAGAGTTTGTTTGTTTGTTTGTTTGTTTGAAAGCGCTAATCTCCGAAACTACTGGTTCGAATTATCGAGTTCAGTATCGAGTCCAGTTATCGAGGAAGGCTGTGGGCTATATAACATCACGCTACGACCAATAGCAGCAAAGATATAGTGGGAAATGTGTAAAAAACGGGAGAAATTATTTCATCTTTGAAGCCTTCCGTTGCGTGCGCTGTGAAAACGGTTCAAGATACACAAAAAATATGTATTAAAGAATAATAGCTCTTTTAATAATCTAAAAAACAGTCCGCGACAGTATATGTCTATCTTTTAAGATTAACTCACCAAAACTGTTTTTATGGTTTCTAATTTGGTCGAAATAATTTGTTTAAGTTGTATCAACATAATAATATTATTCAAATAAACAAATAAATATGTTTTTGGTTAAGAGTACTTCATTGTGAATAAAAAAACATAGGTTTTATCCTGAAAATTCTAAGGGAACTCGACCATTCCGAAAACCCCACAAGAAAGGGAAAAATGTGGGAAGAACCAAAAATCTGAGGGAGGTCACTATTCCACGCGGGCGAAGTCGCGGCAAAAGCTAGTGTTAGAATAAACTCGTCGCGATTGGCAGTCCGGATAAACGCGAATTCGGATAACCGAGGTCCGGATAATCGGGGTCCTACTGTATCTTATATATTATACTATGTAATAAACAACACTTTGGATTGGATAATGATAACAAATTCGAAGCAGCAGACTCACCAAAACTGTAGTATCATCATTTAAGTCGCTTTAAGTACAATAAAAACAAAAAAATTGAAAATTATTATTATTATTTATAAAGTGTTCTTAATATGTATTCATTTGCACATTATTTTACTAACAAGTGTAATTGGCGGCCGTAAATAAGAAATATTATTTAATGGGTCACTATTTAAGAACTAGTAAACAAAAATGTTAAGAAAAGTAAAAAAAAGTTATGGGTAAAGTATGGGATTATGTTTCTATATTAAGACTGGTTACATTCACGTACAAAATTACTGTAAAGATTTTGAGAAAATGTACTTAAACTTAAAACAACACAATCTATCGCAATCCACATAAAATCCTATCTAAGTGGTGTTAAACAGAAAAGATTTCTGCTAGAGTTACCAACTTTATAGCTTATACCAATTTCAGTAGGTATTGGTAAATTTTCAATGTTTTTAGACTAGAAAATTTGGTGATCTGTATTCTTAAAATATTAACTTTTAGTTAATATTTTTAATGTGTCTTTTCTGAACATTTTTCTTATTCCACATTTACTTAGTTTTTATAAATGTATTTGGGGCCGTTCAAGTATTACGTAAGCAGATTTATTACAATTATTTACCCCCCCCCCCCTCCCCCTTGTCAGAAAAAAATAAGCAAACCCCGTCCCCCATGCTTACGTAAATATTTTCAATTACTTTATTTTTTTTAATATAAGTCTAGAAAAAAATATAATTGTATTTTTTATGAATCTACTCGATGTGACGAGTAAAATTAATAACTACAGATGACGTAATCGATGTGTCTTACAAAATACAATGTTGTTTTGTTCAACAGAGGCTGAAAATTGTGAGATGTTACTTTTGAATTCTCTTCATCTTTTGAAATTTATCATAATAAGTAATTTATAAACTCATGCCATAATTTTTATATCATAAAAAAATCTATGTTTTCATTACATAAAATTTTTCTTACATGAAAAAAAGGGATTTTAATACCACAAGATTTAAGCTTTGAGCTCAAATATTGTAGCAAGTGAGAAATATATTTATGGCGAGGACGCTTACTAATTAACAATTTTAGTTTAATTCAAAAACCACGATTATGACCATACCAGTAAAACATATGTACTATGTTCACCAATCAAAATAAACAAGAAGAAATGAATTTTTGTATGTTCTTTAATCAATTCTACGTCCATTAACATCATTAAAAATATTACTTTTATTTATTAGCTTGACTATAATTTTCACAAAAATGTATGGCTTTACTACAAATAAATGTTTTATTATAAATAAATTTATTTTCAATTATTTCTAAGATTTTCACATATGTACTTATATTGTTCTATATTTCTGACTTGACCTAAAGTTATTTTAAGAACTTTTTTTATTATTACTTAATGAACTACATGTACCTAATTGAACCTCATTTTTTAAGTTCTTACATGCATATCTACAAATTTATTTTAAGTCGAGACAATTACTGGAAATATTACAAGATAATAATTCTTGAACTATGTAAGCTAAACCGAAGAAAATCTAAATTAACCTTCTTAATCTTTTTTACTTTATCCCCTACTTGAACCAATATTCGTCACGCAATAAAAACCTATAGAAACCAATCAATCAAGTTGATTGAGTGATTGGATGAGAGTATTAAAGAAATACAAATTGAAATAGTTCAAACAAAACAGTTCAAATAACTGTCATAAAAATATCATGATTGAAAATTTTGCTTTTATTACTTATTGTATATATGGGTAACTTGGACAGTGGAGGTGAGCGTATAACGCGCGTTAGTTAAGGGGCCCCTTAAACCTACACCTGGGTCGCTAGTCCCAGGCACTGTTGAAGCTCTTCTCCCTGCAACGCGATGGACCCGGCACCCGCACGGTGAATCCATTGAATGCTAAGAGGTTTCGTCTCTATAATACGTATAGATCGAGTATCTTAACTTATATCATAAATTATCAACCTTATATGAAAATACAGAGCCCTAACAGTTTCTCATTCATAAACATATTATCCCGTTCGAAGAATTATATGTGAAAAATAAAAAAAATCCCCGTATTGAATTAAAATATCAAATTTATCAACGAAAATACAAATAATTCCATATTGTTCTGAATTTTATTCTTTTTTGTATTGAAATAGATTTGAAGATGATAGAGGAAATTGTTACAGAATTTAGAAAGTTTTTACTCACTTATACAGTTAATTACATAAAATTAATAAATTTATATTTCCATCACGAAAAAGGTAGAAAGCTAAGTAATAATTCAGTTAAAATTTCGAAGGCTTATATAAAAAATAATGATATAAAAAATAATAGTATGATATAGGAATTTAATATTAAACTAGTGATGAAGTTGATAATAAAAAACGACTTTTATAAATATTACGTGTACAATGATGTATCTTTTGTTTATACAACAACTTTTTTAATATATCCAACAGTCGCTATTAGTACATAGTTGGTCGAGTAATTTTAATTATAAAAAATAATTTAAGAACAAATTAAATATACGATTACAAGCTGTCATCTATGCAAATGTTAAGACTTATAAAACAAAATTACACTTATTTTCAAAGATTTTGTGTATATCGGATAGTTATTGACCATCAAAAGCAGTTATAGTAAAAACAAAACATAATTTTTAAGTGGGAAAAACCTATGATTACCATACTTTTCTGTACTTCGTCTATAAGGATCTGTATTACTGCTAAAGAACAAAAAATGCTGCTATTTAATTTACAAATCGGTATTTCTCCAAGGAAAGGAGGCACTTTTTATTTTAATTATAATGCCATTTAAAAATTCAACGGTTACCGTTGATGGCATCTTTAACCTAGATACATGTGTAAGTTATAAGTATTGTCAAATTTTTGTTATATTTTTAACCGAAAAGTTAAAATAATAATTCCATTACAAGAATTTTGTACATAAAACCTTTTAATAATAAGGAAACAAATACGTTTATTTAATTATAATATCAAATCTAGGTTAATTTACAATTGAATAGTATCAACAGAAATATTTTAATTTTTAACTTATATTCTGAAAAATACATTATGCGACATATCCTTTTACATGTTCCAAGTAAACCTGGCGAACTCCGTGTCGCCTCCAGAAGGCTTTGTTTTATGTAACATTTCGTTTGGTGATTAAAAGATGAAATATTTTTTTGTTTTATATTTGAAAAGGAAAATTTTTATTTCATTTCACAACAGTAATGATTTCATTTCGATTATAAAATTAAAGTGTTATTTAGTTGAACTTCTCTAAGTAAATGAAAGTGAATCCAAAGTAGATACCGAATCGAAGCGTTATACATACGTGACCGCAAATTATCCGTTTCATTGAAGTGCTCCTTTGTAAACCATATTTTTTGTTTTTTGGTCTAACCTTAACACAAATAAAGCGGATGATTTCCAAACTCGTGAACACGCAAAATATAACTGCATGTGAAAAACAATGATTTTCTAAATTTATCCCGCAAATACTAAATTACATATCTGTCATTATACGTCAATTGTGTTTCGTTATTCCACGTTTTATAGTGTCTGACGTTTCATGTCAAGTCCCACAGGAATGCTGTTGAATGGGATAAAAAGTATCCTATTGCAATTTCCTGGCTTTGAACTACCTCCCTGCCAATTTTTAGCTAAATCGGTTCAGCCGTTCTTGAGTTATAAGTGGAGTCACTAACACGACTTTCTTTTATAAATATAGATGTACAAAGTTTTGTGTTAATTCTTAGGTTTCAGTCTTATAAATTAAATATAAAGAACAAAATAATAAAATCTCAAAGTTTCATTTTATACAGTACAGCAGATGCGCTTTTTTTTATTGAAATCATTTTTTACCACCACTGTGGCAAATTTTTTGCTACACGCAGATATATTAAATATTTAATATAATAACGACCATGGAAGAAACTTTTTTCAATATAATCTACCAATCAGAGAGTAAATCATCTTTACGTGTCACCAAAGTCAAGTAGTAATCCGTATTAGAATCTGTCAGTGCATATTATGTACCAATTACTAAAGAAACTTCTCTTTGTTATGTTCTACGATATTTCGCAGATGTGCTTCTGCACCTGACCTTATTAAATATATTGTGCAACTACTATATAGGTAATTATAACATCGGAATTTGAATGGAGTTATTAAAAATATATATTACTATTTCTTCTTAATTGATATATTACTATTTCGTCTTAATTGAAACCTTCTTCAAGATGTTGCCTATTCTGTCAGTAATTCCCTTTACATATGGTAGAATTGCAGGTTGTCGCTCAACTGTAGGTGGCTTTATCTGGCATCCAGAGCGGTACGCAAGACAATTAAGACATCGATGGCGGTAGGAGATAAAATGACCAGACCAACTGACAGACACTCACATCTCGTCTGCCCGTGATCACGGTTGCTGAAAAGTAGCCGAAACGTCGGGAGTATGTAGTTTCTAATCAAAAATAAAACGCGAAGTAAAAATCCGAAAATAATAGTTTCATTTAAATGTGTATTCGCGAAAATCTTAGATCTCATTATTCTTACAAAATGTCTTTTGACTTCAAACAATTCAGAAAGTTTAAACACATGAGTGAAACTTTGTTTAGTTTGTCTCAATGTACACTTCATGTTGTGAGGAGACAACATTCTTAATACTTAACGTAGTCTTAATTCAATATCAACTCTTAGTCTTAAAACAAAGAGATTATTTTTGAACAAACTTAAATTTTCAAGTCTGTTCCCAAGGCTTTATTTAAGAACAATAAAATTAATTGTAGTCGTTCGTATTTCAAACATATTTTATGCAATATTTTGTTTTTAAGGTAGCATTTAAGCTACATAATAATTGAATATATTATTTTGATTTACGGCACTCATTCGTTAAATCACATTTTTCAAAAACCTGTCAAATAACTATTTATATACAGTAACTACAGTTATTTAAAGAAACAATTTTATTAACCCCAAAAAGCGCAAACATGAATACAAATGAAAAAACAATTCTTTTAAAATCACAGCGAAATGAACGAATGAATTGATGAATAAATGAACAAAGGAACGATCACACGAACCAACGAATAAATTAATAAATAAATATAGAGGCTGGTTACAAACTATATAACTTTAAACTCCAACATCAATGAGTATACGATATAATTAAAACGTTCCATGTGTTTTCAATATTGTTGCCGATTAATGACTTTATAAATAAAAATTATATTTTTATAAAAAAAAACAATGTGCATTTATTAAAAGAAGTTTGCTAAAAATATTCAACTTCACTAAATAAGTAGCAAGCTTTGATATGTAATGATATTTAAGAACTGTATTCATTACAACATAAACCATAATACAAATAAAATACATCATCATCATCATCAGCCTATCAGAGCCTACTGCTGAGCAAAGGCCTCTTTCTCACATGGAGAAGGTTTGAGGATTAATCACCAAGCATGATCAAGACGGGTTGGTGATTTCAAACTTATAATTGTGAAACTATAAGTTCAGGTTTCCTCACAATGTTTTCCTTCACTGTATGTCAGTGAGGTCTAAATACTCTCAGAAAGTACATATGACTCCTAAAAAGTCGGTGGTGGCCCAGTGGTTAAGAGGCAAGCCTCTCGTTGCCGAGTGCGCAGGTTCAAACCTGGCAAGTACCAATAAAATACACTCTTAACTAATCTCACTATTGCAGTCATTTAAATGAGATGTAATTTTAAAATTTATAACAATATATATTATATATACATATATCGGCGCTACCAGCTTTAATAACGGATGCGACATGAAAATAATTTGAGGCTGTCATCAACTCTTATTAAACCTCATTAGTAATACTAATTCATGATTATTGTTAAAAGTATAGCGAAATCAAAGGTTGTTTAACAGAGAATAGAACTATGTTTGAATGTTGCTATAAATATGACGTCTGGACACACGACGGCAGAGTTGAGAGTTCAGAGAGTGCGTATCATTGAAGTATGTGATTATGAAGAACCTTCGACAAATACAGGAACGTTAAGAACAATTGCAGTTTCATTTTAAAATATCATGGAAAGTATTAGAAGAACTGAGATAAGTGACGTCAGCGAGGCTGGCGTCTCTCCCTTTAAAAACAACGAATGTGTAATAAATCCGATATATATATAATTACATATATTTTTCTTGTCTATTCATAGACAAACTCCAAATATTGTTATCTGTGGTTCATTTTAAATTGTATAACATATAACGAAACTGTTACCAAGAAGAGAACTTGTCAGTACTTCTCCTGGTCCGTCGTCGTCCATATAATATATATCTATTCTATATCCGTATGATTCGTCCTCACCCTATAATCTTCTCTAAGTATAGCACGCAGCTACAATGATTACACTAAACTAAGTTTATAATACTAGGGGTTTTATGAGATAAAATTAGTGGAGTGTACGGAACGCTATACTGGCGAATCAGACCATTATATTGAGATGATCTTGGCAATTAAATGTATGATTTAGACGAAGTTTTTTGTTCAATAGACCAGTTGTTTTGGTGGTTTTATGAAAAAAATATTTAGATCGGACCAGTAATTTAAATTTTACAGACGGATAACATAACAAATGTCCAAAATAAAACGGTTTAGTAAAAGACGCTAAGGTCGCTTGAGTCACCTCGCACAGAGATTTATACGAGTGAATCAATGTTGTGTTAGATATAGAATATATAATTCTTATTACAATATACAGATAAATAAGTTTCCTAGCACTATTACAACACCCTGTATACATCACACTCACCCTCTCACTAGTGAGTCTTAAATTACTTTTAATAATATGTACATACAATATACGTCAGTATACGTCAGTGGTGTCCTAGTGGTTAAAAGGTCCACCTCTCATGCATGAGGGCGCGGGTTCGAAACCTGGCAAGTACCAATGTGATTTTCCGAGTCATATGTACTTTCTGAGAATATTTAGACATCACTGATTATTGCATTCCCAAAGAGGGTTGATGTCCGGCAGGCGGCCGGTCGTAAAAACTATCAGCCAAAACTATACACAACATGTAAGACAGACTCTGGCTAAAGCTGGGAAATGGCCAGGAAGAAGAAGAAGATGAATATTATAGACGGTGAGTGTACCTGAGAGAGTACGTGTAGCTGTCTATGATTAGCTCCTACACCATCCTACGTACTGATGTACCAAACGATTATGAAATATATGAAAGTCGATAAAATGGTTTCAGTTATAATTATTTCATACTAGCTTTCCGCCCGCAGCTTTGCCCGCGTGGAGTTCGGTTATTTCGCGTTTCTAAGAGAACCTTTCAAAAGTCTGGGATAAAAACTATCCTATGTTTTTTCTCAAGGTCAACTCTATGTCTGTACCAAATTTCATTAAAATCAGTTCAGTGGTTTAGGCGTGAAAGCGTAACAGACAGACAGACAAAGTTACTTTCGCATTTATAATATTAGTAGGGATATATATAACACGATATTTCTTTGAAATCGTAATATTTTAATTACTTATTTTTGAAGATATTTATCTTTTCTTCTGCTCTATTAGTTTTTAAATTTCATATTTTACTTTATTTAGCCAGATAAAGCATGGAAATAAGACTAGTATATTGTTTAAATGTTATGATATAGTATATGAGAAACAGTGTTTATCATTCTTGGTCACATTGTTATATGTAGAAGTAGCTGTACATACCTGTACCATTCCTTTTGAAGCACCAGTAGAAGAAGTACGGCAACTCACTGTCTGCTATGACGAACCTGGAAATAATAATTTGAGGCTGTCATCAATTCTTATTAAACCTCATTAGTATTCGTGATTATTGTTAAAAGTAAAACGAAATCAAAGATTGTTTAACAGAGAATAGAACTATGTTTGAATGTTGGTCTAAATATAACGTCTGGACACACGACGGCAGGGTTGAGAGTTCAGTGAGTGCGTATCATTGAAGTATGTGATTATGAAGCACCTTCGAGAAATACAGGATATAAATAGTAAACATGATAAAAGAGACTCAAATCAATTTCGTTAGCACGCCTTCATTGGTCGTCACATCGCATCCGCATTATACGAGTAGATCAAGGTATACCTATATGAAATTAGTGTGATAATGATAGTGTGCTCCGTTATTTGAACGAAATGTCCTGCTTCTTGTGATAATTCTAAACTTCCATCAAAATGAAGGAGCAAGTAGACTTAAATTGTACGAAATTATCTCCACAATTATTTTATATACATACGTTTTTCTTGAAAAAACAGTATCTGAAAGGAATTATTATCAAAAACCTTCTTTTGGGTGTTATTTTTTATTTTTTAAGCAAAGATACGAGTTTTTAAAGTTAAATTTCGGTACAAACACATGAATACATAACATTTCAAATGTTCAAAACTCCCGGGGAACTTACCAAGTAACAAACTATATAACTGCAATACTTTATAAATCGATATGTTTTAATAAAATTTCACACTTTAAGTTAAACGTGCCTCAATGAGTTTAAAATAATTATTATCTGAACACTAAACACAAACTAACCTACAGAACAAGAAAATCTCAAAGAACTCAATTTGATTTGCAAAACACAAATAGCGTCACTACTTTCCCGCTCAACAGTTACTTTTTTATTGTGGTTATGTTCGTTCCGTTCAGAACAGGCAAAGAGAACAAAGCCCATACAGCCATGTCTTTTGTATTTTGTATCTTTAATTATTTTTAAATGTCTTAATCTCGATTTTTATTCTTGACGCAAGTTTTTATATCAGGCCTAAGCTATGTCTTCTTTTAATTTTCTTCTTAAAACATTTTTTTAATTATAAAACCGAAGCCATGTCTTTATTTAAAATATTTTTTTTGTCAAATTCTTGTTTTTTTACATTCCGTCTTTTTTCAATGTCAAGTCCTTGTAATGTCATTTTTAGTACAATAATTAATTTGTCAAAATCGATATAACAGTCAAATTCTGAAAATAGCTGAAGTAGCTGAAAGCAAATGTCTTAAACAAAACGAACAAATTAGTATTATATACATATGTACAAATAACAATTAGATTTCATTTATAGTAGAAACAATAAAGCCATAAACTGGCAAGAAGCATTCTTGAATGCTTAGTATTTGCTGAAGGCGGCGCGGGATTTTATTTATAATAGGGAATTACTAAAGTTTTGGGTTTTATTTAAAATTAAATTTAACTTTTGAAAGATATAATATCTGCAATAAATAAGTTTATATATTTTACAATTGCTAACTCTTCCATGGTTAAGTTACAAGTAGTGACATCTATGTTTTACATTTGAAAGTAAAATGATTTTGAACAGTATTTTAATTTAGAAAATTTGAAAAAACTTAGTGCCTTCTTCAGTTAGAATACCATTAAATAACTATGACATTAAAAATATTTTCTTAACATTCTATTAAATTATATTTATTTGTTATGGTAATCTAATATTACGAAATCATTGCCTTTATTGTCTAAGGAGCTTATGTCAAACGTCAAATGAGAGAAGTGTTTGTTTTTGAATTTTAACGGCGCACCCGCACCGTATAGCTCTGTAAAGTCGTTTCAAATTGTTTTTACTAATATGTCGTTTTACTAATATGTTATTGTGAATTTATCAAGATGGATAACAATGACGACATTCGTGACGAGGATTTTATCCCGTTTCTTCATGGATTAGGTGTAGAGACGTATAAGAAGTCTTTTGAGTGGATGATAAACGATCTAGACTTTTCTGG
The DNA here is from genome assembly GCA_916720795.1 of Danaus chrysippus. Taxonomy (NCBI): domain Eukaryota; kingdom Metazoa; phylum Arthropoda; class Insecta; order Lepidoptera; family Nymphalidae; genus Danaus; species Danaus chrysippus. The sequence continues at coordinate 91,334 of CAKASE010000004.1, read as the reverse complement.
AGTTTTGCAGTGGATTTACAACAATTTGGATCATTATAATGCATTAATTGCTAGAGAAGAGTGCAGGTTGAGTATTTCAGATAACGCAAAACTCTAAAAGTCGCCTTAGTAAAATCGACACGAAGTATTGTGTTACGACACTTAGTTATGAGTTCTATAACTGTACTAAAACAAATAGTTAGTACTTAGTAATATATAATTTAATTTTTAATTTAAACATTTTAATCTTTATCATTAACAGATATGCAGAGTTAGAGAAGGAAGGAAAATTATTTTCACGTGAAAACTTATAAACACAAATCCAATCAATACAAGTTGATTTCGAAGGTCTAGTCCTAGCTGGGGTTTAGATTCTTTAGAGGACGCTAAACTTGATATTAAAAGGCAGAAAGAGAAGCTTGCAATGTTACAAATTCATGAAGAAATGCTTAATGAAATGATCACTCAAGAAGAGTAAGTCATTATCATCAACTGTATACATTTTAATGATATTTAACATAGTGGAAGCATTTAAATAGTTGTTTAATTTAAAATTAGATATGAATAAGGATCCTAAGTTTCTCAGAAATATTTAACATTAATTATTAAAAGCACATAATCAATATTGATACATTTTTAGGTCTACTAAAGAGGTCCTCACACTAGATATTGTTAGATTAGAAACAGTACAGAAACAATATAATCTGGATGTCACTACAGCTAGCGAGCAATGCTTGCAATTGGCTGAAGAAGTTGAAAACATTACCAGTAGTGTTATGAACAATATTGCAGAGGTTTTGAATGTTTATGACTCCAGCATCAATCATAAAGTATGTTTAATGCTATTGATGATTATTTGCAATAGTATACTTAAGAAATCATTAGTAAAAAAATAATTAGAATAACTATTAAGGTGACCATATAAGTATAGCTTATATTGAAAAGCATACATTAAGTATCTTTGTAAGTTAAGACTTGGTAATTCTTAGTTGAATGATCAAAAGTTTTGGCCTACTTTATTTTATTAACTATCACTTAAGTATACAAAGCTTTGTTCTAATAACTCTTTTACATGACAGTGAACTTTTTTCTATTTTACAAGTTTATTATGTCTTCATACATAAATACATTTATATTGTTACACTTAACTTGTGTTAAAGTCATAATTATGTTATCAAAGTATGAAAATGTATCATATAATGTCATTCGACATATATTCCAGGAATTATCAAAATAGTTCTTTACATTTGGTCCTCTGGAATCATAACGACAGACACAGTCACTGTTTAAGTCTCAGTGTGATTTGTACACCAATAAGAAGTTCAACGACCTCCAAACAGATGTGAATGAGGATGATTTACGAACAGCCCTCATTGAAGCTAAGGATATGGAGGAATGGTAAGGTTTTCTTATAATATACTATATGATATCTTTTATATATAGATTATTAGATTTTCCCTTTAGTTTGAGCTAGGAATTGGGCATATAATATTAAAAGTAGGTATGTGGATGTTTTAAGTGACCTACTTTTTTATTGATATCTTATTAAATTTTAGATAAACATTTTACTATATAGTTTTATCAATATCTAAGCAGTAAGTTTTTGTGTGAAAGAGTATTAGAAATCTATATACACTTACAAACATTTATACTTGTTTGGGACTTTTTGCAAATCTCATAATATATCTTATTCTTATGTTTAAACAAATGAATCTAGAAATAAAAGATTTCCCAGTCTATCTTGTGAAATAGCAACAAGTAACTATACAATCAGTCACCCAAGTTCTTCAATATGAATAATAAATTTTCTCATTCTATATTTCAGACTCTCTAATGCCATCTGTACATACATAGAATCCAAAGCCGAGCTGAGCGGGGAGCTTGCCAAGTTGATGCTTGTGTCTAACTATAGTCATGTACATTCAAGTGAAATTACGTATGTATATAAATAATATGGTTAATTAATAAATTTCATTCAATATTCATGTCATTTTATCATATTACGCATATAGATATTGTAGTTAAAATTCATAAAAAAAATAAATGTTAAAATGTATAGAATCTTCTTCTTAATGTTCTTTCTAATTACTCGGAGACGCACCTTCATCAATTTTTTTTTTGCTTTCTCCGAGAAAAGCTCTAGTCACTAGTTTAGTGAATCCTTAGATTTTGGTAGAGAAAAATTTTTTTTGAACATGGGTTTCGTTTTCCGACCCTAATTGAAACTGATGGTCCAATCAAAATAATTTTTGATAAAAGTTAAACACCACACCAAACAACTAAGCTATCTCAAAATTCTTGACGAGATCGGACATTAAGTTGCTGAAATTATATCCATGAATGACCAGAGTATAGCAGTTTTCTTGTTTCACTCAATAAATTTATTACTAACTTATATTTCCAGGGTTTGTTCATTGGAGGCTCAAAGTGCCATCAGTTTACTGGAACAAGAGGAGTGTATATTGGAGCAACAGTTACTGTCCACAGTCAAACAGTACAGCGAGGCCCGGAGAAGGCTGGCTGTGTCTTTAAGAACTACCTCCGCTATGATGATGAGGAGGTCAGTATAAATTGGTGAAGTTACATCACATATATGGAAATGAACCAGGAAGGAATTAATGATTTAGAGTCTCTAAATGTCGGTCTATTTGTTTGAAATTTTAATACATTGATATTTTTTATATTGTCTATCATTGTTTATGTATTTATTAATTTGTAAAGAATTAAATTACTATAGTATATATCGGAATTATTACACATTCGTTGTTTTTAAAGAGAGAATTCGTTGTTTTTAAAGAGAGAGACGCCAGCCTCTTTGACGTAACAAAAGTCACTTCTTCTAGAACGTTCCATTATATTTTAAAACTAGCTTTTGCCGCGACTCCGTCCGCGTGGAGTAGTGACTTCCGGCAGATTTTTGGTTCTTCCCACATAGTTCCCGTTCTTGCGGGGTTTTCCCGTAGTTCCCGTAGGGGAGTTCCCGTAGAGTTTTCAGGATAAAACCTATGTTTTTTTTAAATTCACAATGAAGTACCCTTAACCAACAACATATTTATTTATTTATTTGAATAAAGATTTTATAAAATTATTTCGACCAAATTAGATACCCAAAACGGTTTTTGTGAGTTAATCTTAAAAGATAGACATATACTGTCGCAAATTGTTTTTTAGATCATTAAAAGAGCTATTATTCTTTAATACATATTTTTTGTGTATCTTGAACCGTTTTCACGGCGCACGAAACGGAAGGCTTCAAAGATGAAATAATTTCTCCCGTTTTTTACACATTTACCACTATATCTTTGCTCCTATTGGTCGTAGCGTGATGTTATATAGCCCACAGCCTTCCTCGATAACTGGACTATCCAACACAAAAAGAATTATTCCATTCGAACCAGTAGTTTCGGAGATTAGCGCTTTCAAACAAACAAACAAACAAACTCTTCAGCTTTATAATATTAGTATAGATGAAACTTCAATTATATTAGTAGTAGTAGTATTTCTGGAAGGTTCTTCATAATCACATAATTTAATGATACACACTCACTGAACTCTGAATTCTCAATTCTGCCGTCGTGCGTCCAGACGTCATATTTATACCAAGATTTAAACATAGTTCTATTCTCCTTTAAAACAATCGTTGATTTCGTTTTACTTCTAACAATAATTCTGAATACTAATGAGTTTTAATAAGAATTGATGACAGCCTCAAATTATTTTCATGTCGCATCCGTTATTAAAGCTGATAGCGCCGATACATATAATAAAAATATATTTAATTCGTGATTTTTGTATTGTTGAAGCAAGATTCAATGACGGAACACATAATAAAGTGATCTAAGTACATTGTGCTTGACATCATAATTTTAACAATAACGACAAAGCAGACCAGCTCAGTGGTTCCAGAAGACATTAGTGTTTTAAATGTCCGCTCCCACATATGATTGCAAGCAAACTGTGCGTGTAATATTCCTATCACGCCTAACAAAGGCCCTGATGGCCTTGAAGACCTGAATCGATTTCTAAAAAACATAGCTAAGAATACTCAACGGATATACCTTTAAAACAAAAAAACCGCATTAAAATCGGCTCATCCGTTTGGGAGCTACGTTACATCAGACAGACACATACACACACATAGACACGTCAAAATTATAACCCTGTCGTTTTTGCGTCGGGGATTAAAAACACAACAGTAATGAATAAAATTAGTAATGAATTTTGTATTTATTTTCCAGACAAATCTACAAAGACCTATCATACCTAGTGGATGTATGTCATCAGGCTGTAACGTTAGATCGTCTCGTGTACTACGCATTAAGACGGGAGCTACGTACTATGGAGGATGTAATACAGTTCGCGGCTCATCTACGCTTGTATGTGATACAGGAGAGCGAAATAGTTGCTGATAGGATCGTGAGTATATGCTTTTTATAAGGCTACTACTAGGGATACAACCTACTAAATGACTTGAGCCTGTCCAGAACTCACATTAACTCATTCCTGGAACACACTTCAAAGTCAGTCCTTGTAGGTTATTTTCAAATTTGGTAGAGGGAGGAGCTTGGACAGTGGAGGTGAGCGTTTAACGCCCGTTAGATAGGGCCTTAAACCTACACCTGGGTCGCAAGTCACAGACACTGTTGAAGCTCCTCTCTTTACAATGAATGGACCTGGCACCCGCACGGTGAATACATTGAATGCTAAGAGGTTTCGTCTCTATATAGTTTGTATTGTGTTTGTAATTAATTGATATACACCCAAATTTATTATTTGGATAAAAACTTTACTTTTAAATAAGGATTATCATATAAAGGCATAGATAGAATTTGTTTTAGGATAGAACTAAAACGGTTTAGTGCTTCCATCTAGTTAAACTTAAACACACATATAGTAAAATATGTCTAGATTTTATTTTTTTTTAAATTAATTAAAAGCATTATAATTTTATTCTGACCTACTTTATTTAAGTTTCTGATTTGTTATTAAGTTTTTTTAATAATTCTGATGAAATTAATTTTATACATATTTATTTTTTTGACATGCATGTTATAGTATGTAATTTATATTTTTTCAGAAATCAATGACTGATATATGCAAAGAACAGGAAAATGTTGAAAGAAATCTACAAAAATCAAACAATTTATTACAAAGTTTGTCTTCAATACTTGGAGTAAATAGTACAGATGTGTTGATATATGTTAAGACTTATTATGAATTGATGAGTAGAGGTAGCCAGTTGAAAGAAAATATAACTGAGGAATATAAAAGAAAGGAAAATGAATTGATGCAATAGTAAGTATGATTTGAGTGTAATTATATATAAATTTATATTTTTTGTGTCTTAGGAATTAATCTAGGTAAAACTACATATTTACCAATATAACAATCATTTAACGAGACGATTTTAGAAAAGTTATTGAAAAATACTGTAACTCTTTTGTATAATCACAAAAAGAACATTTTTTGATAATCATTTGGGCTTGTAAAATAGTTTTTTAATAATCTCAAATTAATAATTTTAATGGAGTAATAGATGCAAATTAATATGTAGTTGACAGAAATACTCCTCTAAATACAAAATACCGTAAATTTCATGTTCAATCATCGTTTGAGTACAAATAAAAAAAAATTAATACTTCTATCCCTGCTATGTTGCGGGCTGTAATGTGACATGCGATAGAGTAACAGAAATGTTGAACTTCAACTATTATACAACAATTAATTTTCCAAAATTGTAAACATAGTTTGAAATTCATAAACTATATTCGTCTCTGTCATAACACTTCTTTAAAGGTCAAAAATTCCTTAACAGCTCAGTTCTTTAGGCCGAACCAATTAAATGAATGAACTTATGTATTAACACTCAACGTACTGACTTGGCATTCATTAACATATAATATTAATAGCTACTAAAACTGTTACTTCAAAGTTTCCTTCATATTATATACAATAAATTTTCAGTAAAAATTCATCGGCCCACCTAAGATCCTACATATATGATGGTTGTACAAAACAACCAAACTGCAACAACACAGTCATTTCAGCCATGAGACACCGACTGATACAAGACAGAGATGTTGTGGATGAAAGGATCGTTGAAACAAGCGTTATGTTCAATGATATTAAGGTAATGAAAGATACTAATAGGTAACTTCTAGTAAATTAGATAATTACTTATATAACTAGTATTTACTATAAACATATTAAGATTATGGTGCCATAGTGTGCTTGCATTGTGAATTTTAATAATAATCTTCTTCTTCTAGAATTTTTTGTGAATTTTAATAATAATATTTAAATGAAACTATTATTTTTCCGATTACTACGAGTATTTTATTATTTTTAATGGTAGAAAAGATGATTACCGTTATCACGGTTAGTGAAAAGTAACATTAACGTCGAGAATATGTAGTTTTTAAAAATAATATAATAGCGCGTATGCAGCAATCAGAAAATTTTTAGTTTTTATTAAATGAACTAGTAAACCCGGCGAACTCCGTTTCGCCACCAGATTGCTTTTATATAACATTTCGTTCGGTGATTAAAAGATGAAGATTTTTTTTGTTTTATATTTGAAAAGGAGAATTTTTATTTCATTTCACAACAGAAATGAATTCATTTCGATTACAAAAATGAAGTGTTAATTAGTTGAACTTCTCTAAGTAAATGAAAGTGATTCCAAAGACCAAAGTAGATACCGAATCGAAGCGTTATACCGTATACGTGTCCGCAAATTATCCGTTTCATTGAAGTGGTCCTTTGTAAACCATATTTTTTGGTCTAACTTTAACACAAATAAAGCGGATGGTTTCCAAACTCGTGAACATGCAAAATATAGCTGCCCAATGCCCATGTGAAAAACAATGATTTTCTAAATTTATCCCGCAAATACTAAATGGTTTTAAGAGTTCAAACTACAAACACAATACCGGTTTGTCACATGAAATTAACTGAGAAGAGAACAATGAGTAGCTGTCAAACAATGTATCATCCGACGGCAACATCTACTTAAAATATTGATTTGTAGTACATGTTATGTATGATGGCGCTGTATGTGACAAAAGATTTTCCCCCTTTTCTGTTGAAATTTTTTGTTGTCACGGAGCCCGAGACCTTTCCAACGAATGCAAAACCGTGGAAATTGGTTCTTTCGTTCTGAAGTTATAGCGTCAGGATTGAAATACGGACTTATTTTTATATAGTAGATTTCTTACATATATCAAATTGTCATCCATACTTCATTACATATCTGTCATTATACGTCAATTGCACAGCTGTCAATTGTGTTTCGTTATTCCACGTTTTATTTAGTGACTGAAGTTTCATGTCAAGTCCCACGGGAATGCTGTCGAACGGGATAAAAAGTATTCTATTGGAATTTCCTGGTTCTAAACTACCTCCCTGCCAATTTTCAGCTAAATCAGTTCAGCCGTTCTTGAGTTATAAGTGGAGTAACTAACACGACTTTCTTTTATATATATAGATATCCGCGAAAGTCTTAGATCTCATTATATAAAATATTTTTTGCATTTTAAAAGCAATTAAATTGACATATATAACCAAAAATTGTAGATATTAATTTGAAATATTTAAATTATAATTATTATTTTCAGAAAAACGTCAAACATAATATGAGGAAGTTGTGGCAATGGTTTCTTACGGACCAGTCAAAACTGTTAGCAGCTATCAAGAATATAAGAGGATGAATAATCTATTATAATATAATATATAATTAATATACATAATAAATATGTTTGATTATTGTTGTAATTTATTTAGTATGCTGTATTTGTTTAATCATTATTATATTTTTTTTATTACTAGTTTTTGCTCGCGACTTCGTCCGCGTAAATTTCGGAATTAGTAACATATGTATAGCTGACTGGGCAAACTCTATTCAGCCATAGAGGCTGTAAATAACCACATTGGAATTTATTATTATTTTTTCTTTTTCCTTAAAAATTAATAAAATGTCCATCTCCTTTTTCTGCACTATCTTCCTGCCAATTTCCAACTATATCCGTACAGCCGTTCTTGAGTCATAAATAGTGTAACTAACACAACTTAATCTTATTATAGATATCTTAAAACAAAAAATAAATTTGGTGTTAAATACCATTTTCAATAAGAAATTTCATTAAGTATAGAGTTGTTTTTCTTTTTTGAGAATTTCAAAATAAACATACATATTGAACATAATTTAATTATAATTTATTCAATAATATAAGTATAGGAATATAATCTTATGGTACATACATCACATTGATACAGTCAAAAAATATAAAAATGACTATAGATAGTACAACCTCAGTGAAGCAGCGTTTAAAATAGGTAAAAAGGTTCTTCATTACTTAAAATATCCTTAGAGTACAGTTTTTTGTAGTTTTTATACAAATTTTCAGTCCCAAGTAGGTCTTGGTTTTTTCCTAAGCAGAGTGTCTTCCGGTGATATGTGTATCGGATTTGTAAAATCAATTTCTATATTCTCTGGTATAGTTTGAAAGTATGCGCTCCCTCTTGTGTTATCTGAAAAGTATTGAATTGTTATAATTAGATATTTATCAACCATTAAGGTGGCCAACTTTCCGCAAACCGAATGCGGGACTTAACCTTTTGTGAATGGCGGGGGGGGGGGGGGGTTTAGGGATTGGGAATGTGATAAAAATCTTCGCAACTGCCCATATTAAGTTTAAGTACTCTCTTACGCGCCATGAGTTCAGTACAAAGAAAGAAAATGAGATTAGCACGGGCGCGATACGCTTGTCCCTATTATAGGTAATCTGTGTTCCTGCACTGTTGACCGTGGTATGGGTGTTGTATAGAAGTGTGGCAGAAAAATAAGGATGCGGGACGCATACAACGTTTTGCGGGACTATTTTGACTAATAATTTCAAAGCGGGATTTCATCTAGAATTGCGGGTCGGTTGGCCGCCTTATCAACCAAGATATTAATTTTATAATTTCCCCCCCATTTTTGACAGCCCGCTATATTTAATTCACAAGATGTCACTAAAATAATGTCAAACCAAATCATTGTAATAATTACATAAAAGACCAATAAAGGAATCATTTACGAATTACATAAAAAATCTTCTAAATTTTGTATATTTTAATGATCCTATTAAAAAATGCCCATTCGGTTACAGGTGTACGGAAACTTTAACAGAAGAATGTATAGTAAAACCAAATACGTTAGTTCCTAGTTTGTAATTCTTAAATTGATACTGTTCTAAGATTTATTCATAACTGTAAAAGTTCAAAGTTTGTTGGACGATGTAAACTTGTAATACTCGTATTAATAGTCAATGTTATATAGTTACCAGTTAAGTTGAGCCTAGCTATGATATCCTCCAGGTGTTGTCTGTGTAGGGTCGTTCTGACTGTGAGCCGTCACGATAAAGACTGCGACGATGACGGACGGAGCTGCGGTTCAAGAGAGGCAGAGTGAACACCGTCTCGGATAAAGGAGTTAGATCCGAACCGAATTCCTACAGACAATATTAATATAAATATATACAGAATTTTTTTAAGCTATGGCTGTATTTGCACTGTAGTTGTGGAATATTATGCCAATGTCATACGAAGTTATTATACAGTGTGTGTACGATTTACAATAATGATATGGATTGAATTTAAAATGTTATTAAATCTCTGAAGTCGTGATCTAGCCGAAGATGGATTGCACTGTGTTAGGATTTACATTGAAAGGATCACTTGGTAGGAAAATATAATTTTTTGCGTATAATTTGTAATGTTTGTAGTTTTCATGTCTCTATTATAAGAAATGTTAATATTTGACAGTTTTAGTATTAATCTCTTTTTAGACCACTTTTTTTATACATTTTACTATAATGTGCCCTGCCGTTCAGAAACACGAGTGCTTATAATAAAATGGCTTAGAATGGAATTTAGAAAGAAATGGTCAAAATAGACCATAATTTATTCCCCATACATATCTAAGGCGGCCAACTTTCCAAAAACTGAATGCGGGACTTATACTTTCGTGAATGGCGGGGGGGGGGGGGGGGGGGGGGGGGGGGGGGGGGGGGGGGGGGGGTTTGTTAGGGATTGGGAAACGTCATAAAAATCTTCGCCACTGCCCATATTAAATTTAAGTATGTACTCTCTTACGCGTCAGGAGTTCAGAATAAAGAAAGAAAACGAGATTAGCGCGGGCGCGATACGCTTGTCCCTATTATAGGTAATCTGTGTTCCTACACTGTTGACCGTGGTATGGGTGTTGTGTAGAAGTCTGGTAGCAAAATAGGGATGCGGGACATGCGGGACGCATACAACGTTTTGCGGGACTATTTTACTAATAATTTCAAAGCGGGATTTTGTCTAGAATTGCGGGACGGTTGGCCGCCTTATATATATCTTACCAGACGCTTCCTACTGACGCAGTACGAGTTGTTCCCGCCGCACGAGGTGCCAGGTAGAAGCGATGAGACACACGCTCGTCTTGACACGCCACGCGGCACGGACGGTCCGGCTCCTCTGTGAACACATATATATAATAGTAATTATTTAGTGTTTAATGTGTTACTAGTTATGAAAAAAAAATTCCTTAAGTCATTCTTTAAGTTATCCCCGACGATATATGTAGGGAAACCTGTGTTACGTTGGACAGTGTTGTACCTAGGACAATCATAATTTTTCGAAAACTCCCGAGCTTTAAAATAATATTATTTATGGCAGTCGAAGCATCTTTTGTCAACCCTAACGTGAAGTTAGTTGTGATTCGCCGGCGCCGCGTGAGTGCAGATAAAAGAGGTCATTTATAATTTCTCGCTCAAAAAGTATGTTTTTCCGACTTTACTTATTGCCCATTTATTTTACGTGATCAACACATATAAGAAATCTTTTATTCTCAATTTAATCTCAGCATATGTAGGTAACAGATAGCATTGGTGTTCGAAACTAAACTCAACTTTAAGTGTGTTTATAAAAGTGGTTTATAGAAATTGTCATGATGTTGTACCTTGGCCTCCCAACTAACTATGTACCTTGGACACTGGCCAAGATACATCATATTGGTTGTACTTAGGACACAGAACTAATAATGGTTTTTTTATTGTGTAGGAAAAATGCCGCGAAGCAAGCAAAACAAAAAAAGAGCTCCATTAGACACCGATAAAATTGAGAATGCAATCAGATTATTGAAGGAGAAGAACTTAACATTTCATGGTGCTTCCAAACATTTTCAAATTCCAAGAACATGTTTAAGACGCTATCACAGCTATGCCCTGAAAGAAGGTTATATCGGTAGCGGAAATACGCAAAAATCTAGCAGTTAAAAGAGTATTTGATGACGAACACGAACGAATCCTAGCTAATTATATTAAAGACGCAGCCCCGCTTCAGTTTTGTTTGACTTTAAAAGAAGTAAAGAAACTGGCATATCAGTTCGGGTTTGTTACGTTTATTCGGGAAACGTTTTAAAAATGACATCTCACTTCGAAAACCAGAAGCTACGAGCTTAGCAAAAATAAATTAAGACTGTTAATATTGTTATAATAGTTTAATGAATTATTGCTGTTTACGTTATCGCAAACATGATATAATTAAAAGTTAAAGTTCCTACAGCAACTCCTGGTGTTTATTTTCATTTGAACCTAGTATGTCCAAAGTACAACTCGTACGGTCCAAGGTACATCAGGTCTGTTGTACGTTGGACAGTTTTCTCTTTTTTTTTCTAGCAGCTTTTGTTGTCAGCTTTATGAAAAATTCACAGATTTTATTAAAGAACTATATAGTTGAATAATGGATACTTCTATTATATGTATATTTGATAGATCTTATTCTCACCATTTATTTAAAAATACGAAAATGTTAAAAACTGGCCTAGGTACAACAGGTTCCCCTATATACAGGGTGACTGGTGAATTACTATCAATATTTAAGGACGTGGTAGTTGACGATCATATATGACAAAATAAAAATTAATATAACATAAATATTAATAAACTTCTAAGTAAAGTTAACCAAAAGTTATGTAATTAATTACGGATCGCGTGGATACCCTAGCTGCGTTATCGACACAAAACAGTTATGTACGTAGGTATATGTAGTTATCGCGCGGTAGTTTACCTACATCCAAACGCCGCGCGCCGCCGCGTGTTAGACCTTAGATAAACAAAAATGATCCAATTCCCTTCATACTTTAATCCTGGCTTAGGACAGGCAAAAATACCAAGATATTTCTTTCGTTTAAGCAACCAATTTATTGACTAGGTAAATGGTGTGACCTTGACACGAAAAATAATATGAACTGTTTACCTATCTTGGTATTTCCGGCGTATTTAAAAATGGAATCATTCTTATTTACAACAATTGTCAATCATTAAACTACCTATTTACCTACATAACTACACTAACCTTAACAAATGTTCAAAGCGAGCTCCTTCTCGTGTGATACACAGTTCGGCACGTTTACACATATTGTCTTTCACACGATTTAATACGAATGGGTCACTTTTAATAGTTTCGAAAGCACTATTGATTTTTAATTTCAACTCCTCTCTGTTGACATACATTGTAGCATACACAAGACGTTTCCTTGGGCATGTGTTGGAACACGGAACTGTCCGAAGTCTCGTAATCTTTGATTAGCGTTTAAGATGACGCTGGCCGTAGGTACTCGACGATTGGGGAACATCTCCCGGTACAAATTGATTGCGCCCGGCAAGCTATCATTTGCACGCGCATACGCATGAACCATGTCCAAGTATTCTGCATTTGTGTATTGAAAAGCCATATTTAATTACTAATAAGTAATAACGGGTCACACGCACACACGACAGATTATTATTAGGTATACGCGTAAGATCGATCGCTAGGCGCGCGCGCGGGAAAACGAACGTACGGACCTTACGGCGGCGCTCGCGCGACTAATAGCCGACTAATGGCCCGCTAGCCACGGGGCGGGGGTTGGGGAGTAGCGACACACTGGCGCCGGCAAGGCTGAGTACGTGTCCAAACTTTATTTATTTATACGGAAATTTGGTCAAAAATTAAGTACCTATTTTTTTTATATAATTCGAATGAGAATCATGTACCGAGTATGCTCCTTAAATATTGATAGTAATTCACCAGTCACCCTGTATAAGAAAGCTTTCAAAGTAGCAAACATTAGTTGTATGGCTCATGTTGTATGGCTCATGAAACAAAATTTGAGAACAAACGATTCTAAGCACTAGATTCACCACTTTCGGACCAGTTATTGGGAAGAATGGATGTACAAACTATAGTGACTCCTTATTCACTGGTTTAATCTGAGAGGACTTTGTATCTTAAGTAAAAAGAAATGGTGGGATCGTTGTAATTGTAGTTTTCTTTTAATTTCTTATTTTTCTTAATAGTAGCTGTTAGTTTATATAAATTCTATGTTTTGTAAAACTTTTTAGCTAGAAAAGCAATGATTAACTACAAATAGATATAATTAAGACACGTATTTAGCAATACACAAACGAGTGTTGCCATATTAAAAAAAACCATGATAGTGTAAACGTTTTAAATTAATTTGAGAAAAGGAATTGTAAATTAATATAATAATAGAACGAACTGAAACCATAAGATATCTGGGTGTAATTGTTGATCCAACTCTTACTTTCGAGCCTCACGTTAAAATGCTCGTACCCAGACTTCGGAAATTAATATATATTTTCAAATATTTAAAGCATGTTGCAAATAGACGTATAATCAAAACTGTGTAGGTATTATGCTGTCGGCCATTCATTAATAAGCTACTGCATTACATCTTGGGGTGGCGCAGCTAAAAGTCATCTTATTGAAGCAGAAAGAGCGCAAAGATGTCTTTTAAAGGCTGCTGCTGGACTTCATGTCTTCTACCAACAAAAACTTTATATAAAACCTGGGACATTTTGACCATTAGACAAACTTTTATACTGAACATAATTCTAAAAAAACACTCACAAACAGTTTATCAACGAATATTAGATAAGGATAAATATAGGAGAGGCAATGTCTGTCAAACTGAAACCTTCCACTTAAAGCTTTCCAACAGATTTTATTGCTTTCTGGGTAGCGTTCTTTATAATAGGTTAAATAAAAATTTACGAATATATTCATTAAATAAATCGGCTTGCAAACAAAAAGTAGACGAATGGTTAAAAACATTGGTCTATGAAGATACCGAAAATCTTTTAATTTTCAATTTATAGCCCTATCCTTCAACAGTGATGGATTATGACTTTAATTGCATAACTTATTATAGCGATTCACTCCTACTAATACATACACACACACACACACACACGCTTACACACATACATACACACATACTCACACACTCACACACACATATACACTCTAACCCACTGTAACAATCTCACCAACATATTTATATAGAACAGTTATTTTAGGAACTCACTTTGTCAATATGGCGGCGTGGGGACCTGGAGACCTGTAATACAGGTATTCCTATACCCATCACGGGCTCCAGTCTCTCACAAATGTATATTTATATAAGATAAGATAAGAAAGTAATAATTAATTCATATTTCTTAGAAATGTTATGTCAAATCGAATAAAATATAAATTATTAAATTATTATTCTTAATAGTATAATAGTATACATATATTCACCTAGTGCAGGTGATATCTGCATTCCCAGACCGGAGAGTCTCCTCACACGCTCCTTGTACTTGGAGCACACCATCGTAGCGAACTGGTAGGGGCTCATGTGGTCGCTACAACCCTACATGAATTAAACTACTTACTTAGTATATGAACTAGTGTGTACATGCGACATTGTCTATGTTTGATACGTTAAACTTGAATGTTCTAGGAAATGTTACTGTGTGCTTATATAAATTAATGTTGTGTAAAAATCGTCAGTTTGTTTTTAATTGAAAACCAAGAGTCTAAGTAGAGAAGTTTGCAAACAATTTTTTTAATGCTTTATTTTTATTAGCACTGAAATTGTTCAATATTTTGTTAATTGTTTTTATTTAATTGACGAAAGAAACTGGAAAGCTTTATGATTTTGTGTGTCAAACTTGCGCAGGAGCCATGTTAATCTCTGTATCGTTCCAATTCTAGAATATGAGTTGTATAATTGTCATTTCTGTCAGTAATAACAACATTTTTATTTGTTACTTATTATTATTGGCCAACAAAGGCATATTGTGAGGAGTCTTCCTTATGCTCCTACCTCCAAATATGTTCTTTCTCACCAAGTCACCAATATTAATGTAAATTTTGTCTTTATGAAGATGTCTCTATAAAAAATCTATGTCTGAAAGTATTTTTATAAGTATGTCTACTAAAGGTTTTTCATAAATATATCTTTATGAAATTACTCTATATTATATGTTTATAGAAGTGTCTGTATGATCTATGTCTATGAAGTAGTCTTCATTGGTACAGTTCTATGTAAAAATGCCCATGAACTTATATCTATGAAAGTGCCCATATGAATGTATGTTCTATCTACTGTACTCACTCTATCTGCGTTGTGGGTGTCTGGTGTACACAGCTGTATGGAGGTCCGCTGCTGAGCCCTGACCAGTCTAAGGCCGGACCCTCTCAGCATACAGCGGTAACGACACGCGGAGGTCGCGACCCACCGGCCAACCTCACGACGCCACGTGCCAGATGACTTACTGAACGAAAACGTTCATACAAATATAAATATTCATAATATTCAGATAAACATAGTCCATATGAGCAAAAACTTTTTGGAGTGTCGGATAATATGAGAATTCTAGTGAATAATGTCTAAATTTTGTTTGTTTTATTGTTTTTAAGGAATTGAAGTAGATATTGAATGCTTCTAGTACAAAAAGAATATTTCTGGAATATATTGAATTTTCTTTGGATAGTAATGAAAGTATTATTTGTAAATATTCTATTATTGGTTATCTTGTTTGTATACTAACGTGTGTGATGTCGCCGTCTGTACGTGGAGCGCTTCCCACTCATAGTCTGCGGACGCCAGACTGAACTCTGTGTCTGTGTTGCCGAGACATGAGAATTTCTACAAAAACAACCACAATAAAAATAATAGGTTGGAATCATTCGAGAAGAACATTAAACATTAAAATCGTTGGTTTAAAATTAATGAAAAAAATTACATTTTCGACAAAAACATTGCTAAATCCTTATGCATATCTGATATAAAACAAAAAATAAATTATGATAGCTGGTATACCCACATATAAAATTTTGTTTATAACCGCTATTTTCACTTTCACTTACCCTACAAACTCCACTAATACACTATTTATTAGCTACAGTGGAGCAAGAAGTTCCATCAGGGAGGGTCCAGGATCGTGACTTGTACCGTCGTGACGCATACCCAGGCTTTAAAATACAATATTATATGACGATCTTACCTCTTTTCATTATAGACAGTTGTCGGTAGTAAATATTTTTTTATTTAAAGAAGACTAGTAATATTTTACCAGCTCCTAGAACAGCAAAAAAATATGTAAATAATAAGCCAAACACTTTGGTAATTAGTATGTAGCAAATTGTTAAGGGAACTACTAAAGTTTTAAGTTTTATTTAAAGTGAAGTTCAACTTTTGAAAGATATATTTACTGCAATGATTTAATTTAAATATTTTACAATAATTGCAAACCATTCAACGACTAATAGTTACAAGTAGTGACATCTATGTTTAGGATTTGGAAGTAAAATGATTTTGAAGAGTATTTTATCTCAAAATATTTAAAAAAGAAATTTTGTCTTGAATTTAAGATTCTTTTAAAATAAAAAAAATGAAAATATTTTCTTAACAACCTAATAAGCTATATTTATTTGTTATGGTTATCTAATAAAGAAATCATTGCCTTTATTTTCTAAGGAGCTAATGTCAAACGTCAAACTCAAATGAGAGAAGTGCTTGTTTTCAAATTTAACGGCACACGGCATAACTCTGTAAAGCCGTTTCAAATTGTTTTGTTATTTTGTTACTTATATCTTAATGTAAATTTATCAAGATGGATAACAGTGACGACATTCGTGACGAGGATTTTATCCCGTTTCTTCATGGAATAGGCGTAGAGACGTATAAGAAGTCTTTTGAGTGGATGTTAAATGATCCAGATTTCTCTGGCGTTTTGCAGTGGATTAATAACAATTTGGATCATAATAATGCATTAACTGCTAGAGAAGAGTGCAGGTTAAGTATTTCACATAACGCAAAACTCTAAAAGTCGACTTAGTAGAAATGACACGAAATATTGTATTGTGTTACAAGACGTAGCTTTGAGCTTTATAACTGTACCAAAACAAATAGTAAGTCATATATAATTTAAACATTTTAATCTTAATCATTAACAGACATGCAGAGTTAGAAAAGAAAGGAAAATTATTGTCACCTGAAAACTTATAAACACAAATCCAATCAATACAAGTTGATTTCGAAGGTTTAGTCCTAGCTGGGGTTTAGATTCTTTAGAGGACGCTAAACTTGATATTGAAAGGCAGAAAGAGAAGTTTGCAATGTTACAAATTCATGAAGAAATGCTTAATGAAATGATCACTCAAGAAGAGTAAGTCATTATCATCAACTGTATACATTTTAAAGACATTTAACATAGTGGAAGCTAATATAATAAGCTTCTCAGAAATATTTAACATTAATTATTAAAAACACATAATCAATATTTATACATTTTTAGGTCTACTAAGAGGTCCTCACATTAGATATTGCTAGATTAGAAACAGTACAGAAACAATGTAATCAGGATATCACTACAGCTAGCGAGCAGTGCTTGCAATTGGCTGAAGAAGTTGAAAACATTACCAGTAGTGTTACGAACAATATTGCAGAGGTTTTGAATGTTTATGGCTCCAGCATCAATGATAAAGTATGTTTAATGCTATTGATGATTATTTGTAATAGAATTTTTAAGAAATAATTAGTAAAAAAATGACTAGAATAACTATTTAGGTGACCATATGAGTACAGCTTGTATTTAAAAGCATACATTAAGTATCTTTGTAAGTTAAGACTTGGTAATTCTTAGTTGAATGTCCAAAAGTTTTGGCCTACTTTATTTTATTAACTATCACTTAAGTATACAAAGCTTTGTTCTAATAACTATTTTACATGACAGTGATTTTTTTCTATTTTACAATTTTATTATGTCTTCATACATAAATACATTTATGTTGTTACACTTAACTTGTGTAAAAGTAATAATTATGTTAGGGGCCGTTCAAGTATTACGTAAGCAGATTTATTACAATTATTTACTCCCCCATCCCCCTTGTCAGCAAAAGTAAGCGAAGCTATTACCCCCTCCCACCATGCTTACATAAACATTTTCAATTACTGAATTGTTTTTTAAATATAAAAGTATAACAAAAATTAAAATTATAATTTTTTATGGATCTTCTCGATGTGATGATAAAAATGTAAATAACTACCGATGACCTAATCATCACCTAGACTCCTCAATCCCCCATGTCATCCAAAATAAGCAAAGCAAAGAGCACCCCCTTCCATAGTGCTTACGTAATACTTGATGGCCCCTTATCAAAGTATGAAAATGTATCAATTAAATCTTATACAATATATATTTCAGGAAATATCAAAACAGTTCTTTACATTTGGTCCTCTGGAATCATACAGACAGACACAGTCACTGTTTAAGTCTCATTTTGATTTGTACACCAATAAGAAGTTCAACGACCGCCAAACAGATGTGAATGAGGATGATTTACGAACAGCCCTCATTGAAGCTAAGGATATGGAGGAACGGTAAGGTTTTCTTATAATATACTATATGATGTTTTATATATGTAGATTATTAGATTTTCCCTTTAGTTTGAGCTAGGAATTGGGCATATAATATTAAAAGTAGGTATGTGGATGTTTTAAGTGACCTACTTTTTTATTGATATTTTATTAAATTTTAGATATACATATAACTGTATAGTTTTATCAATATCTAAGCAGTAAGTTTTTGTGTGAAAGAGTATTAGAAATCTATATACACTTACAAACATTTATACTTTTTTGGGACTATTTGCAAATCTCATAATATATCTTATTCTTATGTTTAAACAAATGAATCTAGAAATAAAAGATTTCCCAGTCTATCTTGTGAAATAGCAACAAGTAACTATACAATCAGTCACCCAAGTTCTTCAATATGAATAATAAATTTTCTCATTCTATGTTTCAGTCTCTCTGATGCCGTCTGTACATACATAGAATCCAAAGCCGAGCTGAGCGGGGAGCTTGCCAAGTTGATGCTTGTGTCTAACTATAGTCATGTACATTCAAGTGAAATTACGTATGTATATAAATAATAATATGGTTAATTAATAAAATTCATTCAATATTCATGTCATTTTATCATATTACGCATATAGATATTGTAGTTAAAATTCATAAAAAAAATAAATGTTAAAATGTATAGAATCTTCTTCTTAATGTTCTTTCTAATTACTTGGAGACGCACCTTCACCAATTTTTTTTGCTTTTTCCGAGAAAAGCTCTGGTCACTAGTTTAGTGAATCCTTAGATTTTGGTAGAGAACAATTTTTTTTGAACATGGGTTTCGTTTTCCGACCCTAATTGAAACTGATGGTCCAATCAAAATAATTTTTGATAAAAGTAAAACACCACACCAAACAACTAAGCTATCTCAAAATTCTTGACGAGATAGGACATTAAGTTGCTGAAATTATATCCATGAATGACCAGAGTATAGCAGTTTTCTTGTTTCACTCAATAAATTTATTACTAACTTATATTTCCAGGGTTTGTTCATTGGAGGCTCAAAGTGCCATCATTTTACTGGAACAAGAGGAGTGTATATTGGAGCAACAGTTACTGTCCACAGTCAAACAGTACAGCTAGGCCCGGAGCAGGCTGGCTGTGTCCACAAGAACTACCTCCGCTATGATGATGAGGAGGACAGTATAAATTGGTGAAGTTACATCACATATATGGAAATGAACCAGGAAGGAATTAATGATTTAAGGTCTCTAAATGTCGGTCTATTTGTTTGAAATTTTAATACATTGATATTTTTTATATTGTCTATCATTGTTTATGTATTTATTAATTTGTAAAGAATTAAATTACTATAGTATATATCGGAATTATTACACATTCGTTGTTTTTAAAGAGAGAGACGCCAGCCTCGTTTACGTAACAAAAGTCACTTCTTCTAGAACGTTCCATTATGTTTTAAAATGAAACTTCAATTGTTCTTAATGTTCCTGTATTTCTGGAAGGTTCTTCATAATCACATAATTTAATGATACACACTCACTGAACTCTGAATTCTCAATTCTGCCGTCGTGCGTCCAGACGTCATATTTATACCAAGATTTAAACATAGTTCTATTCTCCTTTAAAACAATCTTTGATTTCGTTTTACTTTTAACAATAATTCTGAATACTAATGAGTTTTAATAAGAATTGATGACAGCCTCAAATTATTTTCATGTCGCATCCGTTATTAAAGCTGATAGCGCCGATATATATAATAAAAATATATTAAATTCGTGATTTTTGTATTGTTGAAGCAAGATTCAATGACGGAACATATAATAAAGTGATCTAAGTACATTGTTCTTGACATCATAATTTTAACAATAACGACAAAGCAGACCAGCTCAGTGGTTCCAGAAGACATTAGTGTTTTAAATGTCCGCTCCCACATATGATTGCAAGCAAACTGTGCGTGTAATATTCCTATCACGCCTAACAAACGCCCTGATGGCCTTGAAGACCTGAATCGATTTCTAAAAAACATAGCTAAGAATACTCAACGGATATACCTTTTAAACAAAAAAACCGCATTAAAATCGGCTCATCCGTTTGGGAGCTACGTTACATCAGACAGACACATACACACACACACATAGACACGTCAAAATTATAACCCTGTCGTTTTTGCGTCGGGGATTAAAAAGACAACAGTAATGAATAAAATTAGTAATGAATTTTGTATTTATTTTCCAGACAAATCTACAAAGACCTATCATACCTAGTGGATGTATGTCAGCAGGCTGTAACGTTAGATCGTCTCGTATACTACGCATTAAGACGGGTGCTAGTTACTATGGAGGATGTAATGCAGTTCGCGGCTCATCTACGCTTGTATGTGATACAGGAGAGCGAAATAGTTGCTGATAGGATCGTGAGTATATGCTTTTTATAAGGCTACTACTAGGGCTACTACCTACTAAATGACTTGGGCCTGTCCAGAACTCACATTAACTCATTCCTGGAACATACTTCGAAGGCAGTCCTTGTGTAGTTTCCGCAAAATTCAACAGTGAGGCAACTAAAGAAAGATATTGCGAGATACTTTGAATTATATCAACAAAGGATGGGTAACAGAATGAAGATATCTTGGAGGTATATATGAAAGAGTTGAAATTACGACAGCTTAACACTTGACAAAGATGACAGCAAGATAGAAGATTATGGAGTTAGCAATAAAGTGATAAACTTATATAAAAATTAGAAGAAAGCCAAGATGAATGTATCTTTTTATTTAGTATAACTTAACATCACTAAACATGTCTTACTTACTATATTAAAAATGTAAATACATTCCTATAATGGAAAGAAATTTTTAAAATATTAATAAATGTTGTTGACTACATTATCCTTTTCTCTATTTCCTCGCCAAAATCTAATTTAATAGTGATTGTTACATACTCTTTTGAAATTCCATTATTATGACTCTATTTGCCGTTTTTGATCTCCAGTAAGTTCCTTTATAATATTTCTTAAATAATTCAAAACTGACAATGTTCTTACAGTTAGATATGTTACATAGGTCAAACACAGCTAAATATTGCTTACTTTATGAGCTGGAATCTTTCATACATTTCATTTCCATTTATTTAGAACCAATATATTTGTATCACTTGACATAAGACTATTATCTGATAAAGATCTATCTTAATATATAAGATTACAGTTGTTCAAAGTCTGATTGGGGAGGTGGCTCTTGAGGCAAGGGTTCAAAGTCTCCGAGTGTGTTGTGAGGTTCTTCGTGTCTCGGTGTTGCCAGGGGGTGGTCATATGCGTCTTTCAGGAGTTCTTGATCATGCTTTAAAAAGAAATGTAATATAAATTATTTGTTTATTTAATTTAAATTATATTTCTCCCCTATGAAACATAGTACACACCTAATCAGGTTGTAAAACTGAAGGTGGGGCAAGATCATCTAGAGATAGCTGAGTGTTGATGACCGATGGGGGAGCGTAATCTGGGATAGCCGGCATGTTCTCCACAATCTAAAACATTAAATATACAGGGTGACTGGTGAATTACTATCGATATTTGAGGATGTGATATTTGACGATCATATATGACAAAATAAAAATTAATATAACATAAATATTAATAAACTTCTAAGTAAAGTTAACCAAAAGTTATGTAATTAATTAAGCATCGTATGAACACCCTACAGATTAGGTATACACACACACTCGCGCGCGCGCGGCGTGTTGTTGTATCAGCACGCCGCCGCACGCGTCCACACTTGGAACACTTGGAACGTGTACACACTTTATTTATTTATACGGAAATTTGGTCAAAAATTAAGTACCTATTTTTTTACATAATTCGAATGAGAATCATGTACCGAGTATGCTCCTTAAATATTGATAGTAATTCACCAGTCACCCTGTATAAACAATGTGATAATATATTATAATATAATCGCAAAACAGTATGAGTAATCACTAGTAGATACTCACAGGCTCTACTTCATCAGCAGGTTTTGGTTCTTCCCTGACGGTGTTGGTTCGTGCAGTCGTGCTAGTTCCTCAGTTAAGTACGCGCTTGTGTGTTGTGTCACTAGGAGATGAGATAGTATGTCCGTGCCTGGAGTAATATTATATTAGAACAAAAAAGTTTTTCACACAGAATGGCAATATTTACGAACTGTACACAATTTTTGCGTCCCGAAAGTTAATACGTATTGTTTCTTCTTTCCCATTACTCATAATAAATCTTCGCAATAAAATCTGTTTATACTACTTGTTTAATTTAACAATGCCGTCTGGGGATTAAAATATTAATATTTTATTAGTTACTATAGTCATTGGGTATTTGTATATTTTATATTGAACTATATATGCTGCTGGTCTAACAGTTAATTATACATATAATTTATAAAAGATAATGAAAATATATTATATTGATTGATATCCTATAACCAGTGTAAACTGACTTATGTCTGTAGAGTATTCGCAGACGCAGTATAGCGTGGGAGCGGGTCTAGGAGCGGCCTCCAGTGAAACTGAGCCGGCGCAATATCCACTGTGTCTCAACATCGCTCGGTAACATGATGTAGCATATGGACACTTGCTGCGCGACGTGCGACCGCTGTATATTGAGAATATTAATATTATACTTTAGTATGAATTAAACATTTGGTATATTATTTATCTAATCTTTCTTCATTAGAAAATATAGAAATATTAAAAAGATGATATCACCATATAATAAGGGCTACTAAAATAACATTTTTTTTGTAAAAGTTAATGAGTGTTTTCAACACGATACAGGATAAACTACGTCTCTTTACTGACATTCAATAAATCTGATTGTATTCAATGTTTGCAGCGTCGTTTTATCAAGTGGTTATACTAACAGGAAGTGTTTGTCACTGTCAAGCGGCGTGTCACACTCGCGACACAGAAGACCCTCTTGTATGACCAACGTGACACCTTCATACGTGTCGCTGATGGCGTGACACGCGACGTCCTTGATGGGAGGGCGGGCTTTGTTCTGAAAATAATATATTATTATATAATTGCAGTTTGTTAATTGTAGATAAATAAGTAGCAGTATATATAAGTAGCAGTAGAGTTATATGACGTACATACATACCTTGGGCAGGTTAATCAAGTGCTCAGTAGAACACAGAGGTAGAACCTCCTCGAACGGGTTGTGGTCTCGAATCTGATGCTCTTTCAGTTGACCTGAAAAATATTATACGTATTAATGTGTGTATTGAACTCATTTTATTGTAAATGAAACTAATATTTTTCGGATATACTACGCGACTTGATTTTTGATAAAAACTACATACTCCTGACGTTTCGGCTACTTTTCAGCAACCGTGATCACGGACAGACGAGATGTGAGCGTTTATTTTTATTGTATAATGAGACTAGTAAACCCGGCGAACTCCGTTTCGCCACCAGGCTTTGTTTTATGTAACATTTCGTTTGGTGATTAAAAGATGAAGAATTTTTTTATTGTTTTATATTTGAAAAGGAAAATTTTAATTTCGTTTCACAACAGTAATGAATTCATTTCGATTACAGAAATGTAGTGTTATTTAGTTGAACTTCTCTAATTAAATAATAGTGAATCCAAAGTAGATACCGAATCGAAGCGTTATACGTGTCCGCAAATTATACGTTTCATTGAAGTGCTCCTTTGTAAACCACATTTTTTGTTTTTTGGTCTAACGTTAACACAAATAAAGCGGATGGTTTCCGAACTCCTGAACACGCAAAGTATAACTGCCCATGTGAAAAACAATGATTTTCTAAATTTATCCCGCAAACACTAAATGGTTTTAAGAGTTTAAACTACAAACACAATACCGGTTTGTCACATGAAATTAACTGAGCAGAGAACAATGAGAAGCCTTCAAACAATGTATCATACACCGGCACCATCTACTTAAAATATTGATTTGTAGTACTGTTACGTATCAGAGATGGCGCTGTATGTGAAAAAAGATTGTCCCGCTTTTCTGTTGAAAATTTTCCTGAATTTTTTTTGTTATAAACCTCACGGAGTCAGAGACCTTTCCAACGAATGCCAAACCCTGGAAATCGGTTCGGTCGTTCTGGAGTTGCGTCAGGAAGAAAGAACGGACTTATTTTTATATAGTAGATTTAAGACTTGCGAGTATTAATTTAAATGAAAGTAATATTTTCGGAATACTTTGCGTATTTTATTATTTTTAAAAACACCACACTCCCGACAACTCGTCTGCCTTAATCATGGTTGCTGACAAGTAACCGAAACGTCGGGTGTATATATAATAGTTTTTAAAATAATAAAATACGCGAAACAGTCCGAAAATATTAGTTTCATCTGTTTATATAGTACTTACAGTTTTATTATTCACCGAGACGTACGAATCTCAGCACACATCTCGTACATTTAATCTCCAGCTCCTTGTCCTGGTGTTGTTTGAGATGGTCCATGTAGAGGAGCACGTTGGCCGTCAGCTCACAGCCTTCAGCGTACACTGGAATCATCTGAAGACAAATATACGATGATTTTAATTTCTTCTACGTAGTAGTATACTATTTGATGTGACCTCTTAAAATTAATATTAAAACTGAAATAAATGAATTCCTCCTTACGAAACGCATGTTTATTTAAGCCGTTTTTAAATTACTTTAAGAGTTTGGAATAAAGAGCAAATATGTTCTATAAAATTGTTATTAAGACATGAAAATTTGGTTTATTTTGTTTAAAAGCCCTTTCACTATTTAGGCTTATTGAGCTATCGTGTCTCGCGCCTGAGCGGCAAATGTCATAATATATTATAATATAATCGCAAAACAGTATGAGTAATCACTAGTAGACACAGGCTCTACTTCATCAGCAGGTTTTGGTTCTTCCCTGATGGTGTTGGCTCGTGCTAGTTCCTCAGTTAAGTACGCGCTTGTGTGTTGTGTCACGAGGAGATGAGAAAGAATGTCCGTGCCTGGAGTAATATTATATTAGAACAACAAAGTTTTTCATACAGAATTGCAAATATTTACGAACTGTATACAATTTTTGCGTCGTGAAAATAAAATCTCTTAATACTACATACTTGTTTAATTTAACGATGCCGTCTGGGGATTAAAAATATTAATATTTTATTAGTTACTATAGTCATTGGGTATTTGTATATTTTATATTGAACTATATATGCTGCTGGTCTAACAGTTAATTATACATATAATTTATAAAAGATAATGAAAATATATTATATTGATTGATATCCTATAACCAGTGTAAACTGACTTATGTCTGTAGAGTATTCGCAGACGCAGTATAGCGTGGGAGCGGGTCTAGGAGCGGCCTCCAGTGAAAGTGAGCCGGCGCAATATCCACTGTGTCTCAACATCGCTCGGTAACATGATGTAGCATATGGACACTTGCTGCGCGACGTGCGACCGCTGTATATTGAGAATATTAAAATTATACTTTAGTATGTATTAAACATTTGGTATATTATTTATCTAATATTTCTTCATTAGAAAATATAGAAATATTAAAAAGATGATATCACCATATAATAAGGGCTACTAAAATAACATTTTTTTTTTGTAAAAGTTAATGAGTGTTTTCAACACGATACAGGATAAACTACGTCTCTTTACTGACATTCAATAAATCTGATTGTATTCAATGTTTGCAGCGTCGTTTTATCAAGTGGTTATACTAACGGGAAGTGTTTGTCACTGTCAAGCGGCGTGTCACACTCGCGACACAGAAGACCCTCTTGTATGACCAACGTGACACCTTCATACGTGTCGCTGATGGCGTGACACGCGACGTCCTTGATGGGAGGGCGGGCTTTGTTCTGAAAATAATATATTATTATATAATTGCAGTTTGTTAATTGTAGATAAATAAGTAGTAGTATATACAAGTAGCAGTAGAGTTATATGACGTACATACCTTGGGCAGGTTAATCAAGTGCTCAGTAGAACACAGAGGTAGAACCTCCTCGAACGGCTCTTTCAGTTGACCTGAAAAATATTATACGTATTAATGTGTGTATTGAACTCATTTTATTGTAAATGAAACTAATATTTTTCGGATATACTACGCGACTTGATTTTTGATAAAAAACTACATACTCCTGACGTTTCGGCTACTTTTCAGCAACCGTGATCACGGACAGACGAGATGTGAGCGTTTATTTTTATTGTATAATGAGACTAGTAAACCCGGCGAACTCCGTTTCGCCACCAGGCTTTGTTTTATGTAACATTTCGTTTGGTGATTAAAAGATGAAGAATTTTTTTATTGTTTTATATTTGAAAAGGAAAATTTTAATTTCGTTTCACAACAGTAATGAATTCATTTCGATTACAGAAATGTAGTGTTATTTAGTTGAACTTCTCTAATTAAATAATAGTGAATCCAAAGTAGATACCGAATCGAAGCGTTATACGTGTCCGCAAATTATACGTTTCATTGAAGTGCTCCTTTGTAAACCACATTTTTTGTTTTTTGGTCTAACGTTAACACAAATAAAGCGGATGGTTTCCGAACTCCTGAACACGCAAAGTATAACTGCCCATGTGAAAAACAATGATTTTCTAAATTTATCCCGCAAATACTAAATGGTTTTAAGAGTTTAAACTACAAACACAATACCGGTTTGTCACATGAAATTAACTGAGCAGAGAACAATGAGAAGCCTTCAAACAATGTATCATACACCGGCACCATATACTTAAAATATTGATTTGTAGTACTGTTACGTATCAGAGATGGCGCTGTATGTGAAAAAAGATTGTCCCGCTTTTCTGTTGAAAATTTTCCTGAATTTTTTTTGTTATAAACCTCACGGAGTCAGAGACCTTTCCAACGAATGCCAAACCCTGGAAATCGGTTCGGTCGTTCTGGAGTTGCGTCAGGAAGAAAGAACGGACTTATTTTTATATAGTAGATTTAAGACTTGCGAGTATTAATTTAAATGAAAGTAATATTTTCGGAATACTTTGCGTATTTTATTATTTTTAAAAACACCACACTCCCGACAACTCGTCTGCCTTAATCATGGTTGCTGACAAGTAACCGAAACGTCGGGTGTATATATAATAGTTTTTTAAAATAATAAAATACGCGAAACAGTCCGAAAATATTAGTTTCATCTGTTTATATAGTACTTACAGTTTTATTATTCACCGAGACGTACGAATCTCAGCACACATCTCGTACATTTAATCTCCAGCTCCTTGTCCTGGTGTTGTTTGAGATGGTCCATGTAGAGGAGCACGTTGGCCGTCAGCTCACAGCCTTCAGCGTACACTGGAATCATCTGAAGACAAATATACGATGATTTTAATTTCTTCTACGTAGTAGTATACTATTTGATGTGACCTCTTAAAATTAATATTAAAACTGAAATAAATGAATTCCTCCTTACGAAACGCATGTTTATTTAAGCCGTTTTTAAATTACTTTAAGAGTTTGGAATAAAGAGCAAATATGTTCTATAAAATTGTTATTAAGACATGAAAATTTGGTTTATTTTGTTAAAAGCCCTTTCACTATTTAGGCTTATTGAGCTATCGTGTCTCGCGCCTGAGCGGCAAATGTCATAATATATTATAATATAATCGCAAAACAGTATGAGTAATCACTAGTAGACACAGGCTCTACTTCATCAGCAGGTTTTGGTTCTTCCCTGATGGTGTTGGCTCGTGCTAGTTCCTCAGTTAAGTACGCGCTTGTGTGTTGTGTCACGAGGAGATGAGAAAGAATGTCCGTGCCTGGAGTAATATTATATTAGAACAACAAAGTTTTTCATACAGAATTGCAAATATTTACGAACTGTATACAATTTTTGCGTCGTGAAAATAAAATCTCTTAATACTACATACTTGTTTAATTTAACGATGCCGTCTGGGGATTAAAATATTAATATTTTATTAGTTACTATAGTCATTGGGTATTTGTATATTTTATATTGAACTATATATGCTGCTGGTCTAACAGTTAATTATACATATAATTTATAAAAGATAATGAAAATATATTATATTGATTGATATCCTATAACCAGTGTAAACTGACTTATGTCTGTAGAGTATTCGCAGACGCAGTATAGCGTGGGAGCGGGTCTAGGAGCGGCCTCCAGTGAAAGTGAGCCGGCGCAATATCCACTGTGTCTCAACATCGCTCGGTAACATGATGTAGCATATGGACACTTGCTGCGCGACGTGCGACCGCTGTATATTGAGAATATTAAAATTATACTTTAGTATGTATTAAACATTTGGTATATTATTTATCTAATATTTCTTCATTAGAAAATATAGAAATATTAAAAAGATGATATCACCATATAATAAGGGCTACTAAAATAACATTTTTTTTTGTAAAAGTTAATGAGTGTTTTCAACACGATACAGGATAAACTACGTCTCTTTACTGACATTCAATAAATCTGATTGTATTCAATGTTTGCAGCGTCGTTTTATCAAGTGGTTATACTAACGGGAAGTGTTTGTCACTGTCAAGCGGCGTGTCACACTCGCGACACAGAAGACCCTCTTGTATGACCAACGTGACACCTTCATACGTGTCGCTGATGGCGTGACACGCGACGTCCTTGATGGGAGGGCGGGCTTTGTTCTGAAAATAATATATTATTATATAATTGCAGTTTGTTAATTGTAGATAAATAAGTAGTAGTATATACAAGTAGCAGTAGAGTTATATGACGTACATACCTTGGGCAGGTTAATCAAGTGCTCAGTAGAACACAGAGGTAGAACCTCCTCGAACGGCTCTTTCAGTTGACCTGAAAAAATATTATACGTATTAATGTGTGTATTGAACTCATTTTATTGTAAATGAAACTAATATTTTTCGGATATACTACGCGACTTGATTTTTGATAAAAACTACATACTCCTGACGTTTCGGCTACTTTTCAGCAACCGTGATCACGGACAGACGAGATGTGAGCGTTTATTTTTATTGTATAATGAGACTAGTAAACCCGGCGAACTCCGTTTCGCCACCAGGCTTTGTTTTATGTAACATTTCGTTTGGTGATTAAAAGATGAAGAATTTTTTTATTGTTTTATATTTGAAAAGGAAAATTTTAATTTCGTTTCACAACAGTAATGAATTCATTTCGATTACAGAAATGTAGTGTTATTTAGTTGAACTTCTCTAATTAAATAATAGTGAATCCAAAGTAGATACCGAATCGAAGCGTTATACGTGTCCGCAAATTATACGTTTCATTGAAGTGCTCCTTTGTAAACCACATTTTTTGTTTTTTTTTGTCTAACGTTAACACAAATAAAGCGGATGGTTTCCGAACTCCTGAACACGCAAAGTATAACTGCCCATGTGAAAAACAATGATTTTCTAAATTTATCCCGCAAATACTAAATGGTTTTAAGAGTTTAAACTACAAACACAATACCGGTTTGTCACATGAAATTAACTGAGCAGAGAACAATGAGAAGCCTTCAAACAATGTATCATACACCGGCACCATATACTTAAAATATTGATTTGTAGTACTGTTACGTATCAGAGATGGCGCTGTATGTGAAAAAAGATTGTCCCGCTTTTCTGTTGAAAATTTTCCTGAATTTTTTTTGTTATAAACCTCACGGAGTCAGAGACCTTTCCAACGAATGCCAAACCCTGGAAATCGGTTCGGTCGTTCTGGAGTTGCGTCAGGAAGAAAGAACGGACTTATTTTTATATAGTAGATTTAAGACTTGCGAGTATTAATTTAAATGAAAGTAATATTTTCGGAATACTTTGCGTATTTTATTATTTTTAAAAACACCACACTCCCGACAACTCGTCTGCCTTAATCATGGTTGCTGACAAGTAACCGAAACGTCGGGTGTATATATAATAGTTTTTAAAATAATAAAATACGCGAAACAGTCCGAAAATATTAGTTTCATCTGTTTATATAGTACTTACAGTTTTATTATTCACCGAGACGTACGAATCTCAGCACACATCTCGTACATTTAATCTCCAGCTCCTTGTCCTGGTGTTGTTTGAGATGGTCCATGTAGAGGAGCACGTTGGCCGTCAGCTCACAGCCTTCAGCGTACACTGGAATCATCTGAAGACAAATATACGATGATTTTAATTTCTTCTACGTAGTAGTATACTATTTGATGTGACCTCTTAAAATTAATATTAAAACTGAAATAAATGAATTCCTCCTTACGAAACGCATGTTTATTTAAGCCGTTTTTAAAATTACTTTAAGAGTTTGGAATAAAGAGCAAATATGTTCTATAAAATTGTTATTAAGACATGAAAATTTGGTTTATTTTGTTAAAAGCCCTTTCACTATTTAGGCTTATTGAGCTATCGTGTCTCGCGCCTGAGCGGCAAATGTCATAATATATTATAATATAATCGCAAAACAGTATGAGTAATCACTAGTAGATACTCACAGGCTCTACTTCATCAGCAGGTTTTGGTTCTTCCCTGATGGTGTTGGCTCGTGCTAGTTCCTCAGTTAAGTACGCGCTTGTGTGTTGTGTCACGAGGAGATGAGAAAGAATGTCCGTGCCTGGAGTAATATTATATTAGAACAACAAAGTTTTTCATACAGAATTGCAAATATTTACGAACTGTATACAATTTTTGCGTCGTGAAAATAAAATCTCTTAATACTACATACTTGTTTAATTTAACGATGCCGTCTGGGGATTAAAATATTAATATTTTATTAGTTACTATAGTCATTGGGTATTTGTATATTTTATATTGAACTATATATGCTGCTGGTCTAACAGTTAATTATACATATAATTTATAAAAGATAATGAAAATATATTATATTGATTGATATCCTATAACCAGTGTAAACTGACTTATGTCTGTAGAGTATTCGCAGACGCAGTATAGCGTGGGAGCGGGTCTAGGAGCGGCCTCCAGTGAAAGTGAGCCGGCGCAATATCCACTGTGTCTCAACATCGTTCGGTAACATGATGTAGCATATGGACACTTGCTGCGCGACGTGCGACCGCTGTATATTGAGAATATTAAAATTATACTTTAGTATGTATTAAACATTTGGTATATTATTTATCTAATCTTTCTTCATTAGAAAATATAGAAATATTAAAAAGATGATATCACCATATAATAAGGGCTACTAAAATAACATTTTTTTTTTGTAAAAGTTAATGAGTGTTTTCAACACGATAAAGGAAAAACTACGTCTCTTTACTGACATTCAATAAATCTGATTGTATGCAATGTTTGCAGCGTCGTTTTATCAAGTGGTTATACTAACAGGAAGTGTTTGTCACTGTCAAGCGGCGTGTCACACTCGCGACACAGAAGACCCTCTTGTATGACCGACGTCACACCTTCATACGTGTCGCTGCTGTCGTGACACGCGACGTCCTTGATGGGAGGGCGGGCTTTGTTCTGAAAATAATATATTATTATATAATTGCATTTTGTTAATTGTAGATAAATAAGTAGTAGTATATACAAGTAGCAGTAGAGTTATATGACGTACATACCTTGGGCAGGTTAATCAAGTGCTCAGTAGAACACAGAGGTAGAACCTCCTCGAACGAGTTGTGGTCTCGAATCTGATGCTCTTTCAGTTGACCTGAAAAATATTATACGTATTAATGTGTGTATTGAACTCATTTTATTGTAAATGAAACTAATATTTTTCGGATATACTACGCGACTTGATTTTTGATAAAAACTACATACTCCTGACGTTTCGGCTACTTTTCAGCAACCGTGATCACGGACAGACGAGATGTGAGCGTTTATTTTTATTGTATAATGAGACTAGTAAACCCGGCGAACTCCGTTTCGCCACCAGGCTTTGTTTTATGTAACATTTCGTTTGGTGATTAAAAGATGAAGAATTTTTTTATTGTTTTATATTTGAAAAGGAAAATTTTAATTTCGTTTCACAACAGTAATGAATTCATTTCGATTACAGAAATGTAGTGTTATTTAGTTGAACTTCTCTAATTAAATAATAGTGAATCCAAAGTAGATACCGAATCGAAGCGTTATACGTGTCCGCAAATTATACGTTTCATTGAAGTGCTCCTTTGTAAACCACATTTTTTGTTTTTTGGTCTAACGTTAACACAAATAAAGCGGATGGTTTCCGAACTCCTGAACACGCAAAGTATAACTGCCCATGTGAAAAACAATGATTTTCTAAATTTATCCCGCAAATACTAAATGGTTTTAAGAGTTTAAACTACAAACACAATACCGGTTTGTCACATGAAATTAACTGAGCAGAGAACAATGAGAAGCCTTCAAACAATGTATCATACACCGGCACCATCTACTTAAAATATTGATTTGTAGTACTGTTACGTATCAGAGATGGCGCTGTATGTGAAAAAAGATTGTCCCGCTTTTCTGTTGAAAATTTTCCTGAATTTTTTTTGTTATAAACCTCACGGAGTCAGAGACCTTTCCAACGAATGCCAAACCCTGGAAATCGGTTCGGTCGTTCTGGAGTTGCGTCAGGAAGAAAGAACGGACTTATTTTTATATAGTAGATTTAAGACTTGCGAGTATTAATTTAAATGAAAGTAATATTTTCGGAATACTTTGCGTATTTTATTATTTTTAAAAACACCACACTCCCGACAACTCGTCTGCCTTAATCATGGTTGCTGACAAGTAACCGAAACGTCGGGTGTATATATAATAGTTTTTAAAATAATAAAATACGCGAAACAGTCCGAAAATATTAGTTTCATCTGTTTATATAGTACTTACAGTTTTATTATTCACCGAGACGTACGAATCTCAGCACACATCTCGTACATTTAATCTCCAGCTCCTTGTCCTGGTGTTGTTTGAGATGGTCCATGTAGAGGAGCACGTTGGCCGTCAGCTCACAGCCTTCAGCGTACACTGGAATCATCTGAAGACAAATATACGATGATTTTAATTTCTTCTACGTAGTAGTATACTATTTGATGTGACCTCTTAAAATTAATATTAAAACTGAAATAAATGAATTCCTCCTTACGAAACGCATGTTTATTTAAGCCGTTTTTAAATTACTTTAAGAGTTTGGAATAAAGAGCAAATATGTTCTATAAAATTGTTATTAAGACATGAAAATTTGGTTTATTTTGTTAAAAGCCCTTTCACTATTTAGGCTTATTGAGCTATCGTGTCTCGCGCCTGAGCGGCAAATGTCATAATATATTATAATATAATCGCAAAACAGTATGAGTAATCACTAGTAGACACAGGCTCTACTTCATCAGCAGGTTTTGGTTCTTCCCTGATGGTGTTGGCTCGTGCTAGTTCCTCAGTTAAGTACGCGCTTGTGTGTTGTGTCACGAGGAGATGAGAAAGAATGTCCGTGCCTGGAGTAATATTATATTAGAACAACAAAGTTTTTCATACAGAATTGCAAATATTTACGAACTGTATACAATTTTTGCGTCGTGAAAATAAAATCTCTTAATACTACATACTTGTTTAATTTAACGATGCCGTCTGGGGATTAAAATATTAATATTTTATTAGTTACTATAGTCATTGGGTATTTGTATATTTTATATTGAACTATATATGCTGCTGGTCTAACAGTTAATTATACATATAATTTATAAAAGATAATGAAAATATATTATATTGATTGATATCCTATAACCAGTGTAAACTGACTTATGTCTGTAGAGTATTCGCAGACGCAGTATAGCGTGGGAGCGGGTCTAGGAGCGGCCTCCAGTGAAAGTGAGCCGGCGCAATATCCACTGTGTCTCAACATCGCTCGGTAACATGATGTAGCATATGGACACTTGCTGCGCGACGTGCGACCGCTGTATATTGAGAATATTAAAATTATACTTTAGTATGTATTAAACATTTGGTATATTATTTATCTAATATTTCTTCATTAGAAAATATAGAAATATTAAAAAGATGATATCACCATATAATAAGGGCTACTAAAATAACATTTTTTTTTGTAAAAGTTAATGAGTGTTTTCAACACGATACAGGATAAAACTACGTCTCTTTACTGACATTCAATAAATCTGATTGTATTCAATGTTTGCAGCGTCGTTTTATCAAGTGGTTATACTAACGGGAAGTGTTTGTCACTGTCAAGCGGCGTGTCACACTCGCGACACAGAAGACCCTCTTGTATGACCAACGTGACACCTTCATACGTGTCGCTGATGGCGTGACACGCGACGTCCTTGATGGGAGGGCGGGCTTTGTTCTGAAAATAATATATTATTATATAATTGCAGTTTGTTAATTGTAGATAAATAAGTAGTAGTATATACAAGTAGCAGTAGAGTTATATGACGTACATACCTTGGGCAGGTTAATCAAGTGCTCAGTAGAACACAGAGGTAGAACCTCCTCGAACGGCTCTTTCAGTTGACCTGAAAAATATTATACGTATTAATGTGTGTATTGAACTCATTTTATTGTAAATGAAACTAATATTTTTCGGATATACTACGCGACTTGATTTTTGATAAAAACTACATACTCCTGACGTTTCGGCTACTTTTCAGCAACCGTGATCACGGACAGACGAGATGTGAGCGTTTATTTTTATTGTATAATGAGACTAGTAAACCCGGCGAACTCCGTTTCGCCACCAGGCTTTGTTTTATGTAACATTTCGTTTGGTGATTAAAAGATGAAGAATTTTTTTATTGTTTTATATTTGAAAAGGAAAATTTTAATTTCGTTTCACAACAGTAATGAATTCATTTCGATTACAGAAATGTAGTGTTATTTAGTTGAACTTCTCTAATTAAATAATAGTGAATCCAAAGTAGATACCGAATCGAAGCGTTATACGTGTCCGCAAATTATACGTTTCATTGAAGTGCTCCTTTGTAAACCACATTTTTTGTTTTTTGGTCTAACGTTAACACAAATAAAGCGGATGGTTTCCGAACTCCTGAACACGCAAAGTATAACTGCCCATGTGAAAAACAATGATTTTCTAAATTTATCCCGCAAATACTAAATGGTTTTAAGAGTTTAAACTACAAACACAATACCGGTTTGTCACATGAAATTAACTGAGCAGAGAACAATGAGAAGCCTTCAAACAATGTATCATACACCGGCACCATATACTTAAAATATTGATTTGTAGTACTGTTACGTATCAGAGATGGCGCTGTATGTGAAAAAAGATTGTCCCGCTTTTCTGTTGAAAATTTTCCTGAATTTTTTTTGTTATAAACCTCACGGAGTCAGAGACCTTTCCAACGAATGCCAAACCCTGGAAATCGGTTCGGTCGTTCTGGAGTTGCGTCAGGAAGAAAGAACGGACTTATTTTTATATAGTAGATTTAAGACTTGCGAGTATTAATTTAAATGAAAGTAATATTTTCGGAATACTTTGCGTATTTTATTATTTTTAAAAACACCACACTCCCGACAACTCGTCTGCCTTAATCATGGTTGCTGACAAGTAACCGAAACGTCGGGTGTATATATAATAGTTTTTAAAATAATAAAATACGCGAAACAGTCCGAAAATATTAGTTTCATCTGTTTATATAGTACTTACAGTTTTATTATTCACCGAGACGTACGAATCTCAGCACACATCTCGTACATTTAATCTCCAGCTCCTTGTCCTGGTGTTGTTTGAGATGGTCCATGTAGAGGAGCACGTTGGCCGTCAGCTCACAGCCTTCAGCGTACACTGGAATCATCTGAAGACAAATATACGATGATTTTAATTTCTTCTACGTAGTAGTATACTATTTGATGTGACCTCTTAAAATTAATATTAAAACTGAAATAAATGAATTCCTCCTTACGAAACGCATGTTTATTTAAGCCGTTTTTAAATTACTTTAAGAGTTTGGAATAAAGAGCAAATATGTTCTATAAAATTGTTATTAAGACATGAAAATTTGGTTTATTTTGTTAAAAGCCCTTTCACTATTTAGGCTTATTGAGCTATCGTGTCTCGCGCCTGAGCGGCAAATGTCATAATATATTATAATATAATCGCAAAACAGTATGAGTAATCACTAGTAGATACTCACAGGCTCTACTTCATCAGCAGGTTTTGGTTCTTCCCTGATGGTGTTGGCTCGTGCTAGTTCCTCAGTTAAGTACGCGCTTGTGTGTTGTGTCACGAGGAGATGAGAAAGAATGTCCGTGCCTGGAGTAATATTATATTAGAACAACAAAGTTTTTCATACAGAATTGCAAATATTTACGAACTGTATACAATTTTTGCGTCGTGAAAATAAAATCTCTTAATACTACATACTTGTTTAATTTAACGATGCCGTCTGGGGATTAAAATATTAATATTTTATTAGTTACTATAGTCATTGGGTATTTGTATATTTTATATTGAACTATATATGCTGCTGGTCTAACAGTTAATTATACATATAATTTATAAAAGATAATGAAAATATATTATATTGATTGATATCCTATAACCAGTGTAAACTGACTTATGTCTGTAGAGTATTCGCAGACGCAGTATAGCGTGGGAGCGGGTCTAGGAGCGGCCTCCAGTGAAAGTGAGCCGGCGCAATATCCACTGTGTCTCAACATCGTTCGGTAACATGATGTAGCATATGGACACTTGCTGCGCGACGTGCGACCGCTGTATATTGAGAATATTAAAATTATACTTTAGTATGTATTAAACATTTGGTATATTATTTATCTAATCTTTCTTCATTAGAAAATATAGAAATATTAAAAAGATGATATCACCATATAATAAGGGCTACTAAAATAACATTTTTTTTTTTTAAAAGTTAATGAGTGTTTTCAACACGATAAAGGAAAAACTACGTCTCTTTACTGACATTCAATAAATCTGATTGTATGCAATGTTTGCAGCGTCGTTTTATCAAGTGGTTATACTAACAGGAAGTGTTTGTCACTGTCAAGCGGCGTGTCACACTCGCGACACAGAAGACCCTCTTGTATGACCGACGTCACACCTTCATACGTGTCGCTGCTGTCGTGACACGCGACGTCCTTGATGGGAGGGCGGGCTTTGTTCTGAAAATAATATATTATTATATAATTGCATTTTGTTAATTGTAGATAAATAAGTAGTAGTATATACAAGTAGCAGTAGAGTTATATGACGTACATACCTTGGGCAGGTTAATCAAGTGCTCAGTAGAACACAGAGGTAGAACCTCCTCGAACGGGTTGTGGTCTCGAATCTGATGCTCTTTCAGTTGACCTGAAAAATATTATACGTATTAATGTGTGTATTGAACTCATTTTATTGTAAATGAAACTAATATTTTTCGGATATACTACGCGACTTGATTTTTGATAAAAACTACATACTCCTGACGTTTCGGCTACTTTTCAGCAACCGTGATCACGGACAGACGAGATGTGAGCGTTTATTTTTATTGTATAATGAGACTAGTAAACCCGGCGAACTCCGTTTCGCCACCAGGCTTTGTTTTATGTAACATTTCGTTTGGTGATTAAAAGATGAAGAATTTTTTTATTGTTTTATATTTGAAAAGGAAAATTTTAATTTCGTTTCACAACAGTAATGAATTCATTTCGATTACAGAAATGTAGTGTTATTTAGTTGAACTTCTCTAATTAAATAAAAGTGAATCCAAAGTAGATACCGAATCGAAGCGTTATACGTGTCCGCAAATTATACGTTTCATTGAAGTGCTCCTTTGTAAACCACATTTTTTGTTTTTTGGTCTAACGTTAACACAAATAAAGCGGATGGTTTCCGAACTCCTGAACACGCAAAGTATAACTGCCCATGTGAAAAACAATGATTTTCTAAATTTATCCCGCAAATACTAAATGGTTTTAAGAGTTTAAACTACAAACACAATACCGGTTTGTCACATGAAATTAACTGAGCAGAGAACAATGAGAAGCCTTCAAACAATGTATCATACACCGGCACCATCTACTTAAAATATTGATTTGTAGTACTGTTACGTATCAGAGATGGCGCTGTATGTGAAAAAAGATTGTCCCGCTTTTCTGTTGAAAATTTTCCTGAATTTTTTTTGTTATAAACCTCACGGAGTCAGAGACCTTTCCAACGAATGCCAAACCCTGGAAATCGGTTCGGTCGTTCTGGAGTTGCGTCAGGAAGAAAGAACGGACTTATTTTTATATAGTAGATTTAAGACTTGCGAGTATTAATTTAAATGAAAGTAATATTTTCGGAATACTTTGCGTATTTTATTATTTTTAAAAACACCACACTCCCGACAACTCGTCTGCCTTAATCATGGTTGCTGACAAGTAACCGAAACGTCGGGTGTATATATAATAGTTTTTAAAATAATAAAATACGCGAAACAGTCCGAAAATATTAGTTTCATCTGTTTATATAGTACTTACAGTTTTATTATTCACCGAGACGTACGAATCTCAGCACACATCTCGTACATTTAATCTCCAGCTCCTTGTCCTGGTGTTGTTTGAGATGGTCCATGTAGAGGAGCACGTTGGCCGTCAGCTCACAGCCTTCAGCGTACACTGGAATCATCTGAAGACAAATATACGATGATTTTAATTTCTTCTACGTAGTAGTATACTATTTGATGTGACCTCTTAAAATTAATATTAAAACTGAAATAAATGAATTCCTCCTCACGAAACGCATGTTTATTTAAGCCATTTTTAAATTACTTTAAGAGTTTGGAATAAAGAGCAAATATGTTCTATAAAATTGTTATTAAGACATGAAAATTTGGTTTATTTTGTTAAAAGCCCTTTCACTATTTAGGCTTATTGAGCTATCGTGTCTCGCGCCTGAGCGGCAAATGTCATAATATATTATAATATAATCGCAAAACAGTATGAGTAATCACTAGTAGATACTCACAGGCTCTACTTCATCAGCAGGTTTTGGTTCTTCCCTGACGGTGTTGGCTCCTGCTAGTTCCTCAGTTAAGTACGCGCTTGTGTGTTGTGTCACGAGGAGATGAGAAAGAATGTCCGTGCCTGGAGTAATATTATATTAGAACAACAAAGTTTTTCATACAGAATTGCAAATATTTACGAACTGTATACAATTTTTGCGTCGTGAAAATAAAATCTCTTAATACTACATACTTGTTTAATTTAACGATGCCGTCTGGGGATTAAAATATTAATATTTTATTAGTTACTATAGTCATTGGGTATTTGTATATTTTATATTGAACTATATATGCTGCTGGTCTAACAGTTAATTATACATATAATTTATAAAAGATAATGAAAATATATTATATTGATTGATATCCTATAACCAGTGTAAACTGACTTATGTCTGTAGAGTATTCGCAGACGCAGTATAGCGTGGGAGCGGGTCTAGGAGCGGCCTCCAGTGAAAGTGAGCCGGCGCAATATCCACTGTGTCTCAACATCGTTCGGTAACATGATGTAGCATATGGACACTTGCTGCGCGACGTGCGACCGCTGTATATTGAGAATATTAAAATTATACTTTAGTATGTATTAAACATTTGGTATATTATATTTATCTAATCTTTCTTCATTAGAAAATATAGAAATATTAAAAAGATGATATCACCATATAATAAGGGCTACTAAAATAACATTTTTTTTTTGTAAAAGTTAATGAGTGTTTTCAACACGATAAAGGAAAAACTACGTCTCTTTACTGACATTCAATAAATCTGATTGTATGCAATGTTTGCAGCGTCGTTTTATCAAGTGGTTATACTAACAGGAAGTGTTTGTCACTGTCAAGCGGCGTGTCACACTCGCGACACAGAAGACCCTCTTGTATGACCGACGTCACACCTTCATACGTGTCGCTGCTGTCGTGACACGCGACGTCCTTGATGGGAGGGCGGGCTTTGTTCTGAAAATAATATATTATTATATAATTGCATTTTGTTAATTGTAGATAAATAAGTAGTAGTATATACAAGTAGCAGTAGAGTTATATGACGTACATACCTTGGGCAGGTTAATCAAGTGCTCAGTAGAACACAGAGGTAGAACCTCCTCGAACGGGTTGTGGTCTCGAATCTGATGCTCTTTCAGTTGACCTGAAAAATATTATACGTATTAATGTGTGTATTGAACTCATTTTATTGTAAATGAAACTAATATTTTTCGGATATACTACGCGACTTGATTTTTGATAAAAACTACATACTCCTGACGTTTCGGCTACTTTTCAGCAACCGTGATCACGGACAGACGAGATGTGAGCGTTTATTTTTATTGTATAATGAGACTAGTAAACCCGGCGAACTCCGTTTCGCCACCAGGCTTTGTTTTATGTAACATTTCGTTTGGTGATTAAAAGATGAAGAATTTTTTTATTGTTTTATATTTGAAAAGGAAAATTTTAATTTCGTTTCACAACAGTAATGAATTCATTTCGATTACAGAAATGTAGTGTTATTTAGTTGAACTTCTCTAATTAAATAATAGTGAATCCAAAGTAGATACCGAATCGAAGCGTTATACGTGTCCGCAAATTATACGTTTCATTGAAGTGCTCCTTTGTAAACCACATTTTTTGTTTTTTGGTCTAACGTTAACACAAATAAAGCGGATGGTTTCCGAACTCCTGAACACGCAAAGTATAACTGCCCATGTGAAAAACAATGATTTTCTAAATTTATCCCGCAAATACTAAATGGTTTTAAGAGTTTAAACTACAAACACAATACCGGTTTGTCACATGAAATTAACTGAGCAGAGAACAATGAGAAGCCTTCAAACAATGTATCATACACCGGCACCATCTACTTAAAATATTGATTTGTAGTACTGTTACGTATCAGAGATGGCGCTGTATGTGAAAAAAGATTGTCCCGCTTTTCTGTTGAAAATTTTCCTGAATTTTTTTTGTTATAAACCTCACGGAGTCAGAGACCTTTCCAACGAATGCCAAACCCTGGAAATCGGTTCGGTCGTTCTGGAGTTGCGTCAGGAAGAAAGAACGGACTTATTTTTATATAGTAGATTTAAGACTTGCGAGTATTAATTTAAATGAAAGTAATATTTTCGGAATACTTTGCGTATTTTATTATTTTTAAAAACACCACACTCCCGACAACTCGTCTGCCTTAATCATGGTTGCTGACAAGTAACCGAAACGTCGGGTGTATATATAATAGTTTTTAAAATAATAAAATACGCGAAACAGTCCGAAAATATTAGTTTCATCTGTTTATATAGTACTTACAGTTTTATTATTCACCGAGACGTACGAATCTCAGCACACATCTCGTACATTTAATCTCCAGCTCCTTGTCCTGGTGTTGTTTGAGATGGTCCATGTAGAGGAGCACGTTGGCCGTCAGCTCACAGCCTTCAGCGTACACTGGAATCATCTGAAGACAAATATACGATGATTTTAATTTCTTCTACGTAGTAGTATACTATTTGATGTGACCTCTTAAAATTAATATTAAAACTGAAATAAATGAATTCCTCCTCACGAAACGCATGTTTATTTAAGCCATTTTTAAATTACTTTAAGAGTTTGGAATAAAGAGCAAATATGTTCTATAAAATTGTTATTAAGACATGAAAATTTGGTTTATTTTGTTAAAAGCCCTTTCACTATTTAGGCTTATTGAGCTATCGTGTCTCGCGCCTGAGCGGCAAATGTCATAATATATTATAATATAATCGCAAAACAGTATGAGTAATCACTAGTAGATACTCACAGGCTCTACTTCATCAGCAGGTTTTGGTTCTTCCCTGACGGTGTTGGCTCCTGCTAGTTCCTCAGTTAAGTACGCGCTTGTGTGTTGTGTCACGAGGAGATGAGAAAGAATGTCCGTGCCTGGAGTAATATTATATTAGAACAACAAAGTTTTTCATACAGAATTGCAAATATTTACGAACTGTATACAATTTTTGCGTCGTGAAAATAAAATCTCTTAATACTACATACTTGTTTAATTTAACGATGCCGTCTGGGGATTAAAATATTAATATTTTATTAGTTACTATAGTCATTGGGTATTTGTATATTTTATATTGAACTATATATGCTGCTGGTCTAACAGTTAATTATACATATAATTTATAAAAGATAATGAAAATATATTATATTGATTGATATCCTATAACCAGTGTAAACTGACTTATGTCTGTAGAGTATTCGCAGACGCAGTATAGCGTGGGAGCGGGTCTAGGAGCGGCCTCCAGTGAAAGTGAGCCGGCGCAATATCCACTGTGTCTCAACATCGTTCGGTAACATGATGTAGCATATGGACACTTGCTGCGCGACGTGCGACCGCTGTATATTGAGAATATTAAAATTATACTTTAGTATGTATTAAACATTTGGTATATTATTTATCTAATCTTTCTTCATTAGAAAATATAGAAATATTAAAAAGATGATATCACCATATAATAAGGGCTACTAAAATAACATTTTTTTTTTTTGTAAAAGTTAATGAGTGTTTTCAACACGATAAAGGAAAAACTACGTCTCTTTACTGACATTCAATAAATCTGATTGTATGCAATGTTTGCAGCGTCGTTTTATCAAGTGGTTATACTAACAGGAAGTGTTTGTCACTGTCAAGCGGCGTGTCACACTCGCGACACAGAAGACCCTCTTGTATGACCGACGTCACACCTTCATACGTGTCGCTGCTGTCGTGACACGCGACGTCCTTGATGGGAGGGCGGGCTTTGTTCTGAAAATAATATATTATTATATAATTGCATTTTGTTAATTGTAGATAAATAAGTAGTAGTATATACAAGTAGCAGTAGAGTTATATGACGTACATACCTTGGGCAGGTTAATCAAGTGCTCAGTAGAACACAGAGGTAGAACCTCCTCGAACGGGTTGTGGTCTCGAATCTGATGCTCTTTCAGTTGACCTGAAAAATATTATACGTATTAATGTGTGTATTGAACTCATTTTATTGTAAATGAAACTAATATTTTTCGGATATACTACGCGACTTGATTTTTGATAAAAACTACATACTCCTGACGTTTCGGCTACTTTTCAGCAACCGTGATCACGGACAGACGAGATGTGAGCGTTTATTTTTATTGTATAATGAGACTAGTAAACCCGGCGAACTCCGTTTCGCCACCAGGCTTTGTTTTATGTAACATTTCGTTTGGTGATTAAAAGATGAAGAATTTTTTTATTGTTTTATATTTGAAAAGGAAAATTTTAATTTCGTTTCACAACAGTAATGAATTCATTTCGATTACAGAAATGTAGTGTTATTTAGTTGAACTTCTCTAATTAAATAATAGTGAATCCAAAGTAGATACCGAATCGAAGCGTTATACGTGTCCGCAAATTATACGTTTCATTGAAGTGCTCCTTTGTAAACCACATTTTTTGTTTTTTGGTCTAACGTTAACACAAATAAAGCGGATGGTTTCCGAACTCCTGAACACGCAAAGTATAACTGCCCATGTGAAAAACAATGATTTTCTAAATTTATCCCGCAAATACTAAATGGTTTTAAGAGTTTAAACTACAAACACAATACCGGTTTGTCACATGAAATTAACTGAGCAGAGAACAATGAGAAGCCTTCAAACAATGTATCATACACCGGCACCATCTACTTAAAATATTGATTTGTAGTACTGTTACGTATCAGAGATGGCGCTGTATGTGAAAAAAAGATTGTCCCGCTTTTCTGTTGAAAATTTTCCTGAATTTTTTTTGTTATAAACCTCACGGAGTCAGAGACCTTTCCAACGAATGCCAAACCCTGGAAATCGGTTCGGTCGTTCTGGAGTTGCGTCAGGAAGAAAGAACGGACTTATTTTTATATAGTAGATTTAAGACTTGCGAGTATTAATTTAAATGAAAGTAATATTTTCGGAATACTTTGCGTATTTTATTATTTTTAAAAACACCACACTCCCGACAACTCGTCTGCCTTAATCATGGTTGCTGACAAGTAACCGAAACGTCGGGTGTATATATAATAGTTTTTAAAATAATAAAATACGCGAAACAGTCCGAAAATATTAGTTTCATCTGTTTATATAGTACTTACAGTTTTATTATTCACCGAGACGTACGAATCTCAGCACACATCTCGTACATTTAATCTCCAGCTCCTTGTCCTGGTGTTGTTTGAGATGGTCCATGTAGAGGAGCACGTTGGCCGTCAGCTCACAGCCTTCAGCGTACACTGGAATCATCTGAAGACAAATATACGATGATTTTAATTTCTTCTACGTAGTAGTATACTATTTGATGTGACCTCTTAAAATTAATATTAAA
Organism: Danaus chrysippus; assembly: GCA_916720795.1. Taxonomy (NCBI): domain Eukaryota; kingdom Metazoa; phylum Arthropoda; class Insecta; order Lepidoptera; family Nymphalidae; genus Danaus; species Danaus chrysippus. Next base: position 46,403 of record CAKASE010000004.1, on the reverse strand, counting down.
ACTGAAATAAATGAATTCCTCCTCACGAAACGCATGTTTATTTAAGCCATTTTTAAATTACTTTAAGAGTTTGGAATAAAGAGCAAATATGTTCTATAAAATTGTTATTAAGACATGAAAATTTGGTTTATTTTGTTAAAAGCCCTTTCACTATTTAGGCTTATTGAGCTATCGTGTCTCGCGCCTGAGCGGCAAATGTCATAATATATTATAATATAATCGCAAAACAGTATGAGTAATCACTAGTAGATACTCACAGGCTCTACTTCATCAGCAGGTTTTGGTTCTTCCCTGACGGTGTTGGCTCCTGCTAGTTCCTCAGTTAAGTACGCGCTTGTGTGTTGTGTCACGAGGAGATGAGAAAGAATGTCCGTGCCTGGAGTAATATTATATTAGAACAACAAAGTTTTTCATACAGAATTGCAAATATTTACGAACTGTATACAATTTTTGCGTCGTGAAAATAAAATCTCTTAATACTACATACTTGTTTAATTTAACGATGCCGTCTGGGGATTAAAATATTAATATTTTATTAGTTACTATAGTCATTGGGTATTTGTATATTTTATATTGAACTATATATGCTGCTGGTCTAACAGTTAATTATACATATAATTTATAAAAGATAATGAAAATATATTATATTGATTGATATCCTATAACCAGTGTAAACTGACTTATGTCTGTAGAGTATTCGCAGACGCAGTATAGCGTGGGAGCGGGTCTAGGAGCGGCCTCCAGTGAAAGTGAGCCGGCGCAATATCCACTGTGTCTCAACATCGTTCGGTAACATGATGTAGCATATGGACACTTGCTGCGCGACGTGCGACCGCTGTATATTGAGAATATTAAAATTATACTTTAGTATGTATTAAACATTTGGTATATTATTTATCTAATCTTTCTTCATTAGAAAATATAGAAATATTAAAAAGATGATATCACCATATAATAAGGGCTACTAAAATAACATTTTTTTTTTTGTAAAAGTTAATGAGTGTTTTCAAACACGATAAAGGAAAAACTACGTCTCTTTACTGACATTCAATAAATCTGATTGTATGCAATGTTTGCAGCGTCGTTTTATCAAGTGGTTATACTAACAGGAAGTGTTTGTCACTGTCAAGCGGCGTGTCACACTCGCGACACAGAAGACCCTCTTGTATGACCGACGTCACACCTTCATACGTGTCGCTGCTGTCGTGACACGCGACGTCCTTGATGGGAGGGCGGGCTTTGTTCTGAAAATAATATATTATTATATAATTGCATTTTGTTAATTGTAGATAAATAAGTAGTAGTATATACAAGTAGCAGTAGAGTTATATGACGTACATACCTTGGGCAGGTTAATCAAGTGCTCAGTAGAACACAGAGGTAGAACCTCCTCGAACGGGTTGTGGTCTCGAATCTGATGCTCTTTCAGTTGACCTGAAAAATATTATACGTATTAATGTGTGTATTGAACTCATTTTATTGTAAATGAAACTAATATTTTTCGGATATACTACGCGACTTGATTTTTGATAAAAACTACATACTCCTGACGTTTCGGCTACTTTTCAGCAACCGTGATCACGGACAGACGAGATGTGAGCGTTTATTTTTATTGTATAATGAGACTAGTAAACCCGGCGAACTCCGTTTCGCCACCAGGCTTTGTTTTATGTAACATTTCGTTTGGTGATTAAAAGATGAAGAATTTTTTTATTGTTTTATATTTGAAAAGGAAAATTTTAATTTCGTTTCACAACAGTAATGAATTCATTTCGATTACAGAAATGTAGTGTTATTTAGTTGAACTTCTCTAATTAAATAAAAGTGAATCCAAAGTAGATACCGAATCGAAGCGTTATACGTGTCCGCAAATTATACGTTTCATTGAAGTGCTCCTTTGTAAACCACATTTTTTGTTTTTTGGTCTAACGTTAACACAAATAAAGCGGATGGTTTCCGAACTCCTGAACACGCAAAGTATAACTGCCCATGTGAAAAACAATGATTTTCTAAATTTATCCCGCAAATACTAAATGGTTTTAAGAGTTTAAACTACAAACACAATACCGGTTTGTCACATGAAATTAACTGAGCAGAGAACAATGAGAAGCCTTCAAACAATGTATCATACACCGGCACCATCTACTTAAAATATTGATTTGTAGTACTGTTACGTATCAGAGATGGCGCTGTATGTGAAAAAAGATTGTCCCGCTTTTCTGTTGAAAATTTTCCTGAATTTTTTTTGTTATAAACCTCACGGAGTCAGAGACCTTTCCAACGAATGCCAAACCCTGGAAATCGGTTCGGTCGTTCTGGAGTTGCGTCAGGAAGAAAGAACGGACTTATTTTTATATAGTAGATTTAAGACTTGCGAGTATTAATTTAAATGAAAGTAATATTTTCGGAATACTTTGCGTATTTTATTATTTTTAAAAACACCACACTCCCGACAACTCGTCTGCCTTAATCATGGTTGCTGACAAGTAACCGAAACGTCGGGTGTATATATAATAGTTTTTTAAAATAATAAAATACGCGAAACAGTCCGAAAATATTAGTTTCATCTGTTTATATAGTACTTACAGTTTTATTATTCACCGAGACGTACGAATCTCAGCACACATCTCGTACATTTAATCTCCAGCTCCTTGTCCTGGTGTTGTTTGAGATGGTCCATGTAGAGGAGCACGTTGGCCGTCAGCTCACAGCCTTCAGCGTACACTGGAATCATCTGAAGACAAATATACGATGATTTTAATTTCTTCTACGTAGTAGTATACTATTTGATGTGACCTCTTAAAATTAATATTAAAACTGAAATAAATGAATTCCTCCTCACGAAACGCATGTTTATTTAAGCCATTTTTAAATTACTTTAAGAGTTTGGAATAAAGAGCAAATATGTTCTATAAAATTGTTATTAAGACATGAAAATTTGGTTTATTTTGTTAAAAGCCCTTTCACTATTTAGGCTTATTGAGCTATCGTGTCTCGCGCCTGAGCGGCAAATGTCATAATATATTATAATATATAATCGCAAAACAGTATGAGTAATCACTAGTAGATACTCACAGGCTCTACTTCATCAGCAGGTTTTGGTTCTTCCCTGACGGTGTTGGCTCCTGCTAGTTCCTCAGTTAAGTACGCGCTTGTGTGTTGTGTCACGAGGAGATGAGAAAGAATGTCCGTGCCTGGAGTAATATTATATTAGAACAACAAAGTTTTTCATACAGAATTGCAAATATTTACGACCTGTATACAATTTTTGCGTCGTGAAAATAAAATCTCTTAATACTACATACTTGTTTAATTTAACGATGCCGTCTGGGGATTAAAATATTAATATTTTATTAGTTACTATAGTCATTGGGTATTTGTATATTTTATATTGAACTATATATGCTGCTGGTCTAACAGTTAATTATACATATAATTTATAAAAGATAATGAAAATATATTATATTGATTGATATCCTATAACCAGTGTAAACTGACTTATGTCTGTAGAGTATTCGCAGACGCAGTATAGCGTGGGAGCGGGTCTAGGAGCGGCCTCCAGTGAAAGTGAGCCGGCGCAATATCCACTGTGTCTCAACATCGTTCGGTAACATGATGTAGCATATGGACACTTGCTGCGCGACGTGCGACCGCTGTATATTGAGAATATTAAAATTATACTTTAGTATGTATTAAACATTTGGTATATTATTTATCTAATCTTTCTTCATTAGAAAATATAGAAATATTAAAAAGATGATATCACCATATAATAAGGGCTACTAAAATAACATTTTTTTTTTTTGTAAAAGTTAATGAGTGTTTTCAACACGATAAAGGAAAAACTACGTCTCTTTACTGACATTCAATAAATCTGATTGTATGCAATGTTTGCAGCGTCGTTTTATCAAGTGGTTATACTAACAGGAAGTGTTTGTCACTGTCAAGCGGCGTGTCACACTCGCGACACAGAAGACCCTCTTGTATGACCGACGTCACACCTTCATACGTGTCGCTGCTGTCGTGACACGCGACGTCCTTGATGGGAGGGCGGGCTTTGTTCTGAAAATAATATATTATTATATAATTGCATTTTGTTAATTGTAGATAAATAAGTAGTAGTATATACAAGTAGCAGTAGAGTTATATGACGTACATACCTTGGGCAGGTTAATCAAGTGCTCAGTAGAACACAGAGGTAGAACCTCCTCGAACGGGTTGTGGTCTCGAATCTGATGCTCTTTCAGTTGACCTGAAAAATATTATACGTATTAATGTGTGTATTGAACTCATTTTATTGTAAATGAAACTAATATTTTTCGGATATACTACGCGACTTGATTTTTGATAAAAACTACATACTCCTGACGTTTCGGCTACTTTTCAGCAACCGTGATCACGGACAGACGAGATGTGAGCGTTTATTTTTATTGTATAATGAGACTAGTAAACCCGGCGAACTCCGTTTCGCCACCAGGCTTTGTTTTATGTAACATTTCGTTTGGTGATTAAAAGATGAAGAATTTTTTTATTGTTTTATATTTGAAAAGGAAAATTTTAATTTCGTTTCACAACAGTAATGAATTCATTTCGATTACAGAAATGTAGTGTTATTTAGTTGAACTTCTCTAATTAAATAAAAGTGAATCCAAAGTAGATACCGAATCGAAGCGTTATACGTGTCCGCAAATTATACGTTTCATTGAAGTGCTCCTTTGTAAACCACATTTTTTGTTTTTTGGTCTAACGTTAACACAAATAAAGCGGATGGTTTCCGAACTCCTGAACACGCAAAGTATAACTGCCCATGTGAAAAACAATGATTTTCTAAATTTATCCCGCAAATACTAAATGGTTTTAAGAGTTTAAACTACAAACACAATACCGGTTTGTCACATGAAATTAACTGAGCAGAGAACAATGAGAAGCCTTCAAACAATGTATCATACACCGGCACCATCTACTTAAAATATTGATTTGTAGTACTGTTACGTATCAGAGATGGCGCTGTATGTGAAAAAAGATTGTCCCGCTTTTCTGTTGAAAATTTTCCTGAATTTTTTTTGTTATAAACCTCACGGAGTCAGAGACCTTTCCAACGAATGCCAAACCCTGGAAATCGGTTCGGTCGTTCTGGAGTTGCGTCAGGAAGAAAGAACGGACTTATTTTTATATAGTAGATTTAAGACTTGCGAGTATTAATTTAAATGAAAGTAATATTTTCGGAATACTTTGCGTATTTTATTATTTTTAAAAACACCACACTCCCGACAACTCGTCTGCCTTAATCATGGTTGCTGACAAGTAACCGAAACGTCGGGTGTATATATAATAGTTTTTAAAATAATAAAATACGCGAAACAGTCCGAAAATATTAGTTTCATCTGTTTATATAGTACTTACAGTTTTATTATTCACCGAGACGTACGAATCTCAGCACACATCTCGTACATTTAATCTCCAGCTCCTTGTCCTGGTGTTGTTTGAGATGGTCCATGTAGAGGAGCACGTTGGCCGTCAGCTCACAGCCTTCAGCGTACACTGGAATCATCTGAAGACAAATATACGATGATTTTAATTTCTTCTACGTAGTAGTATACTATTTGATGTGACCTCTTAAAATTAATATTAAAACTGAAATAAATGAATTCCTCCTCACGAAACGCATGTTTATTTAAGCCATTTTTTTAATTACTTTAAGAGTTTGGAATAAAGAGCAAATATGTTCTATAAAATTGTTATTAAGACATGAAAATTTGGTTTATTTTGTTAAAAGCCCTTTCACTATTTAGGCTTATTGAGCTATCGTGTCTCGCGCCTGAGCGGCAAATGTCATAATATATTATAATATAATCGCAAAACAGTATGAGTAATCACTAGTAGATACTCACAGGCTCTACTTCATCAGCAGGTTTTGGTTCTTCCCTGACGGTGTTGGCTCCTGCTAGTTCCTCAGTTAAGTACGCGCTTGTGTGTTGTGTCACGAGGAGATGAGAAAGAATGTCCGTGCCTGGAGTAATATTATATTAGAACAACAAAGTTTTTCATACAGAATTGCAAATATTTACGACCTGTATACAATTTTTGCGTCGTGAAAATAAAATCTCTTAATACTACATACTTGTTTAATTTAACGATGCCGTCTGGGGATTAAAATATTAATATTTTATTAGTTACTATAGTCATTGGGTATTTGTATATTTTATATTGAACTATATATGCTGCTGGTCTAACAGTTAATTATACATATAATTTATAAAAGATAATGAAAATATATTATATTGATTGATATCCTATAACCAGTGTAAACTGACTTATGTCTGTAGAGTATTCGCAGACGCAGTATAGCGTGGGAGCGGGTCTAGGAGCGGCCTCCAGTGAAAGTGAGCCGGCGCAATATCCACTGTGTCTCAACATCGTTCGGTAACATGATGTAGCATATGGACACTTGCTGCGCGACGTGCGACCGCTGTATATTGAGAATATTAAAATTATACTTTAGTATGTATTAAACATTTGGTATATTATTTATCTAATCTTTCTTCATTAGAAAATATAGAAATATTAAAAAGATGATATCACCATATAATAAGGGCTACTAAAATAACATTTTTTTTTTTTTGTAAAAGTTAATGAGTGTTTTCAACACGATAAAGGAAAAACTACGTCTCTTTACTGACATTCAATAAATCTGATTGTATGCAATGTTTGCAGCGTCGTTTTATCAAGTGGTTATACTAACAGGAAGTGTTTGTCACTGTCAAGCGGCGTGTCACACTCGCGACACAGAAGACCCTCTTGTATGACCGACGTCACACCTTCATACGTGTCGCTGCTGTCGTGACACGCGACGTCCTTGATGGGAGGGCGGGCTTTGTTCTGAAAATAATATATTATTATATAATTGCATTTTGTTAATTGTAGATAAATAAGTAGTAGTATATACAAGTAGCAGTAGAGTTATATGACGTACATACCTTGGGCAGGTTAATCAAGTGCTCAGTAGAACACAGAGGTAGAACCTCCTCGAACGGGTTGTGGTCTCGAATCTGATGCTCTTTCAGTTGACCTGAAAAATATTATACGTATTAATGTGTGTATTGAACTCATTTTATTGTAAATGAAACTAATATTTTTCGGATATACTACGCGACTTGATTTTTGATAAAAACTACATACTCCTGACGTTTCGGCTACTTTTCAGCAACCGTGATCACGGACAGACGAGATGTGAGCGTTTATTTTTATTGTATAATGAGACTAGTAAACCCGGCGAACTCCGTTTCGCCACCAGGCTTTGTTTTATGTAACATTTCGTTTGGTGATTAAAAGATGAAGAATTTTTTTATTGTTTTATATTTGAAAAGGAAAATTTTAATTTCGTTTCACAACAGTAATGAATTCATTTCGATTACAGAAATGTAGTGTTATTTAGTTGAACTTCTCTAATTAAATAATAGTGAATCCAAAGTAGATACCGAATCGAAGCGTTATACGTGTCCGCAAATTATACGTTTCATTGAAGTGCTCCTTTGTAAACCACATTTTTTGTTTTTTGGTCTAACGTTAACACAAATAAAGCGGATGGTTTCCGAACTCCTGAACACGCAAAGTATAACTGCCCATGTGAAAAACAATGATTTTCTAAATTTATCCCGCAAATACTAAATGGTTTTAAGAGTTTAAACTACAAACACAATACCGGTTTGTCACATGAAATTAACTGAGCAGAGAACAATGAGAAGCCTTCAAACAATGTATCATACACCGGCACCATCTACTTAAAATATTGATTTGTAGTACTGTTACGTATCAGAGATGGCGCTGTATGTGAAAAAAGATTGTCCCGCTTTTCTGTTGAAAATTTTCCTGAATTTTTTTTGTTATAAACCTCACGGAGTCAGAGACCTTTCCAACGAATGCCAAACCCTGGAAATCGGTTCGGTCGTTCTGGAGTTGCGTCAGGAAGAAAGAACGGACTTATTTTTATATAGTAGATTTAAGACTTGCGAGTATTAATTTAAATGAAAGTAATATTTTCGGAATACTTTGCGTATTTTATTATTTTTAAAAAACACCACACTCCCGACAACTCGTCTGCCTTAATCATGGTTGCTGACAAGTAACCGAAACGTCGGGTGTATATATAATAGTTTTTAAAATAATAAAATACGCGAAACAGTCCGAAAATATTAGTTTCATCTGTTTATATAGTACTTACAGTTTTATTATTCACCGAGACGTACGAATCTCAGCACACATCTCGTACATTTAATCTCCAGCTCCTTGTCCTGGTGTTGTTTGAGATGGTCCATGTAGAGGAGCACGTTGGCCGTCAGCTCACAGCCTTCAGCGTACACTGGAATCATCTGAAGACAAATATACGATGATTTTAATTTCTTCTACGTAGTAGTATACTATTTGATGTGACCTCTTAAAATTAATATTAAAACTGAAATAAATGAATTCCTCCTCACGAAACGCATGTTTATTTAAGCCATTTTTAAATTACTTTAAGAGTTTGGAATAAAGAGCAAATATGTTCTATAAAATTGTTATTAAGACATGAAAATTTGGTTTATTTTGTTAAAAGCCCTTTCACTATTTAGGCTTATTGAGCTATCGTGTCTCGCGCCTGAGCGGCAAATGTCATAATATATTATAATATAATCGCAAAACAGTATGAGTAATCACTAGTAGATACTCACAGGCTCTACTTCATCAGCAGGTTTTGGTTCTTCCCTGACGGTGTTGGCTCCTGCTAGTTCCTCAGTTAAGTACGCGCTTGTGTGTTGTGTCACGAGGAGATGAGAAAGAATGTCCGTGCCTGGAGTAATATTATATTAGAACAACAAAGTTTTTCATACAGAATTGCAAATATTTACGACCTGTATACAATTTTTGCGTCGTGAAAATAAAATCTCTTAATACTACATACTTGTTTAATTTAACGATGCCGTCTGGGGATTAAAATATTAATATTTTATTAGTTACTATAGTCATTGGGTATTTGTATATTTTATATTGAACTATATATGCTGCTGGTCTAACAGTTAATTATACATATAATTTATAAAAGATAATGAAAATATATTATATTGATTGATATCCTATAACCAGTGTAAACTGACTTATGTCTGTAGAGTATTCGCAGACGCAGTATAGCGTGGGAGCGGGTCTAGGAGCGGCCTCCAGTGAAAGTGAGCCGGCGCAATATCCACTGTGTCTCAACATCGTTCGGTAACATGATGTAGCATATGGACACTTGCTGCGCGACGTGCGACCGCTGTATATTGAGAATATTAAAATTATACTTTAGTATGTATTAAACATTTGGTATATTATTTATCTAATCTTTCTTCATTAGAAAATATAGAAATATTAAAAAGATGATATCACCATATAATAAGGGCTACTAAAATAACATTTTTTTTTTTTGTAAAAGTTAATGAGTGTTTTCAACACGATAAAGGAAAAACTACGTCTCTTTACTGACATTCAATAAATCTGATTGTATGCAATGTTTGCAGCGTCGTTTTATCAAGTGGTTATACTAACAGGAAGTGTTTGTCACTGTCAAGCGGCGTGTCACACTCGCGACACAGAAGACCCTCTTGTATGACCGACGTCACACCTTCATACGTGTCGCTGCTGTCGTGACACGCGACGTCCTTGATGGGAGGGCGGGCTTTGTTCTGAAAATAATATATTATTATATAATTGCATTTTGTTAATTGTAGATAAATAAGTAGTAGTATATACAAGTAGCAGTAGAGTTATATGACGTACATACCTTGGGCAGGTTAATCAAGTGCTCAGTAGAACACAGAGGTAGAACCTCCTCGAACGGGTTGTGGTCTCGAATCTGATGCTCTTTCAGTTGACCTGAAAAATATTATACGTATTAATGTGTGTATTGAACTCATTTTATTGTAAATGAAACTAATATTTTTCGGATATACTACGCGACTTGATTTTTGATAAAAACTACATACTCCTGACGTTTCGGCTACTTTTCAGCAACCGTGATCACGGACAGACGAGATGTGAGCGTTTATTTTTATTGTATAATGAGACTAGTAAACCCGGCGAACTCCGTTTCGCCACCAGGCTTTGTTTTATGTAACATTTCGTTTGGTGATTAAAAGATGAAGAATTTTTTTATTGTTTTATATTTGAAAAGGAAAATTTTAATTTCGTTTCACAACAGTAATGAATTCATTTCGATTACAGAAATGTAGTGTTATTTAGTTGAACTTCTCTAATTAAATAATAGTGAATCCAAAGTAGATACCGAATCGAAGCGTTATACGTGTCCGCAAATTATACGTTTCATTGAAGTGCTCCTTTGTAAACCACATTTTTTGTTTTTTGGTCTAACGTTAACACAAATAAAGCGGATGGTTTCCGAACTCCTGAACACGCAAAGTATAACTGCCCATGTGAAAAACAATGATTTTCTAAATTTATCCCGCAAATACTAAATGGTTTTAAGAGTTTAAACTACAAACACAATACCGGTTTGTCACATGAAATTAACTGAGCAGAGAACAATGAGAAGCCTTCAAACAATGTATCATACACCGGCACCATCTACTTAAAATATTGATTTGTAGTACTGTTACGTATCAGAGATGGCGCTGTATGTGAAAAAAGATTGTCCCGCTTTTCTGTTGAAAATTTTCCTGAATTTTTTTTGTTATAAACCTCACGGAGTCAGAGACCTTTCCAACGAATGCCAAACCCTGGAAATCGGTTCGGTCGTTCTGGAGTTGCGTCAGGAAGAAAGAACGGACTTATTTTTATATAGTAGATTTAAGACTTGCGAGTATTAATTTAAATGAAAGTAATATTTTCGGAATACTTTGCGTATTTTATTATTTTTAAAAACACCACACTCCCGACAACTCGTCTGCCTTAATCATGGTTGCTGACAAGTAACCGAAACGTCGGGTGTATATATAATAGTTTTTAAAATAATAAAATACGCGAAACAGTCCGAAAATATTAGTTTCATCTGTTTATATAGTACTTACAGTTTTATTATTCACCGAGACGTACGAATCTCAGCACACATCTCGTACATTTAATCTCCAGCTCCTTGTCCTGGTGTTGTTTGAGATGGTCCATGTAGAGGAGCACGTTGGCCGTCAGCTCACAGCCTTCAGCGTACACTGGAATCATCTGAAGACAAATATACGATGATTTTAATTTCTTCTACGTAGTAGTATACTATTTGATGTGACCTCTTAAAATTAATATTAAAACTGAAATAAATGAATTCCTCCTCACGAAACGCATGTTTATTTAAGCCATTTTTAAATTACTTTAAGAGTTTGGAATAAAGAGCAAATATGTTCTATAAAATTGTTATTAAGACATGAAAATTTGGTTTATTTTGTTAAAAGCCCTTTCACTATTTAGGCTTATTGAGCTATCGTGTCTCGCGCCTGAGCGGCAAATGTCATAATATATTATAATATAATCGCAAAACAGTATGAGTAATCACTAGTAGATACTCACAGGCTCTACTTCATCAGCAGGTTTTGGTTCTTCCCTGACGGTGTTGGCTCCTGCTAGTTCCTCAGTTAAGTACGCGCTTGTGTGTTGTGTCACGAGGAGATGAGAAAGAATGTCCGTGCCTGGAGTAATATTATATTAGAACAACAAAGTTTTTCATACAGAATTGCAAATATTTACGAACTGTATACAATTTTTGCGTCGTGAAAATAAAATCTCTTAATACTACATACTTGTTTAATTTAACGATGCCGTCTGGGGATTAAAATATTAATATTTTATTAGTTACTATAGTCATTGGGTATTTGTATATTTTATATTGAACTATATATGCTGCTGGTCTAACAGTTAATTATACATATAATTTATAAAAGATAATGAAAATATATTATATTGATTGATATCCTATAACCAGTGTAAACTGACTTATGTCTGTAGAGTATTCGCAGACGCAGTATAGCGTGGGAGCGGGTCTAGGAGCGGCCTCCAGTGAAAGTGAGCCGGCGCAATATCCACTGTGTCTCAACATCGTTCGGTAACATGATGTAGCATATGGACACTTGCTGCGCGACGTGCGACCGCTGTATATTGAGAATATTAAAATTATACTTTAGTATGTATTAAACATTTGGTATATTATTTATCTAATCTTTCTTCATTAGAAAATATAGAAATATTAAAAAGATGATATCACCATATAATAAGGGCTACTAAAATAACATTTTTTTTTTTTTGTAAAAGTTAATGAGTGTTTTCAACACGATAAAGGAAAAACTACGTCTCTTTACTGACATTCAATAAATCTGATTGTATGCAATGTTTGCAGCGTCGTTTTATCAAGTGGTTATACTAACAGGAAGTGTTTGTCACTGTCAAGCGGCGTGTCACACTCGCGACACAGAAGACCCTCTTGTATGACCGACGTCACACCTTTCATACGTGTCGCTGCTGTCGTGACACGCGACGTCCTTGATGGGAGGGCGGGCTTTGTTCTGAAAATAATATATTATTATATAATTGCATTTTGTTAATTGTAGATAAATAAGTAGTAGTATATACAAGTAGCAGTAGAGTTATATGACGTACATACCTTGGGCAGGTTAATCAAGTGCTCAGTAGAACACAGAGGTAGAACCTCCTCGAACGGGTTGTGGTCTCGAATCTGATGCTCTTTCAGTTGACCTGAAAAATATTATACGTATTAATGTGTGTATTGAACTCATTTTATTGTAAATGAAACTAATATTTTTCGGATATACTACGCGACTTGATTTTTGATAAAAACTACATACTCCTGACGTTTCGGCTACTTTTCAGCAACCGTGATCACGGACAGACGAGATGTGAGCGTTTATTTTTATTGTATAATGAGACTAGTAAACCCGGCGAACTCCGTTTCGCCACCAGGCTTTGTTTTATGTAACATTTCGTTTGGTGATTAAAAGATGAAGAATTTTTTTATTGTTTTATATTTGAAAAGGAAAATTTTAATTTCGTTTCACAACAGTAATGAATTCATTTCGATTACAGAAATGTAGTGTTATTTAGTTGAACTTCTCTAATTAAATAATAGTGAATCCAAAGTAGATACCGAATCGAAGCGTTATACGTGTCCGCAAATTATACGTTTCATTGAAGTGCTCCTTTGTAAACCACATTTTTTGTTTTTTTTGGTCTAACGTTAACACAAATAAAGCGGATGGTTTCCGAACTCCTGAACACGCAAAGTATAACTGCCCATGTGAAAAACAATGATTTTCTAAATTTATCCCGCAAATACTAAATGGTTTTAAGAGTTTAAACTACAAACACAATACCGGTTTGTCACATGAAATTAACTGAGCAGAGAACAATGAGAAGCCTTCAAACAATGTATCATACACCGGCACCATCTACTTAAAATATTGATTTGTAGTACTGTTACGTATCAGAGATGGCGCTGTATGTGAAAAAAGATTGTCCCGCTTTTCTGTTGAAAATTTTCCTGAATTTTTTTTGTTATAAACCTCACGGAGTCAGAGACCTTTCCAACGAATGCCAAACCCTGGAAATCGGTTCGGTCGTTCTGGAGTTGCGTCAGGAAGAAAGAACGGACTTATTTTTATATAGTAGATTTAAGACTTGCGAGTATTAATTTAAATGAAAGTAATATTTTCGGAATACTTTGCGTATTTTATTATTTTTAAAAACACCACACTCCCGACAACTCGTCTGCCTTAATCATGGTTGCTGACAAGTAACCGAAACGTCGGGTGTATATATAATAATAAAATACGCGAAACAGTCCGAAAATATTAGTTTCATCTGTTTATATAGTACTTACAGTTTTATTATTCACCGAGACGTACGAATCTCAGCACACATCTCGTACATTTAATCTCCAGCTCCTTGTCCTGGTGTTGTTTGAGATGGTCCATGTAGAGGAGCACGTTGGCCGTCAGCTCACAGCCTTCAGCGTACACTGGAATCATCTGAAGACAAATATACGATGATTTTAATTTCTTCTACGTAGTAGTATACTATTTGATGTGACCTCTTAAAATTAATATTAAAACTGAAATAAATGAATTCCTCCTCACGAAACGCATGTTTATTTAAGCCATTTTTAAATTACTTTAAGAGTTTGGAATAAAGAGCAAATATGTTCTATAAAATTGTTATTAAGACATGAAAATTTGGTTTATTTTGTTAAAAGCCCTTTCACTATTTAGGCTTATTGAGCTATCGTGTCTCGCGCCTGAGCGGCAAATGTCATAATATATTATAATATAATCGCAAAACAGTATGAGTAATCACTAGTAGATACTCACAGGCTCTACTTCATCAGCAGGTTTTGGTTCTTCCCTGACGGTGTTGGCTCCTGCTAGTTCCTCAGTTAAGTACGCGCTTGTGTGTTGTGTCACGAGGAGATGAGAAAGAATGTCCGTGCCTGGAGTAATATTATATTAGAACAACAAAGTTTTTCATACAGAATTGCAAATATTTACGAACTGTATACAATTTTTGCGTCGTGAAAATAAAATCTCTTAATACTACATACTTGTTTAATTTAACGATGCCGTCTGGGGATTAAAATATTAATATTTTATTAGTTACTATAGTCATTGGGTATTTGTATATTTTATATTGAACTATATATGCTGCTGGTCTAACAGTTAATTATACATATAATTTATAAAAGATAATGAAAATATATTATATTGATTGATATCCTATAACCAGTGTAAACTGACTTATGTCTGTAGAGTATTCGCAGACGCAGTATAGCGTGGGAGCGGGTCTAGGAGCGGCCTCCAGTGAAAGTGAGCCGGCGCAATATCCACTGTGTCTCAACATCGTTCGGTAACATGATGTAGCATATGGACACTTGCTGCGCGACGTGCGACCGCTGTATATTGAGAATATTAAAATTATACTTTAGTATGTATTAAACATTTGGTATATTATTTATCTAATCTTTCTTCATTAGAAAATATAGAAATATTAAAAAGATGATATCACCATATAATAAGGGCTACTAAAATAACATTTTTTTTTTTGTAAAAGTTAATGAGTGTTTTCAACACGATAAAGGAAAAACTACGTCTCTTTACTGACATTCAATAAATCTGATTGTATGCAATGTTTGCAGCGTCGTTTTATCAAGTGGTTATACTAACAGGAAGTGTTTGTCACTGTCAAGCGGCGTGTCACACTCGCGACACAGAAGACCCTCTTGTATGACCGACGTCACACCTTCATACGTGTCGCTGCTGTCGTGACACGCGACGTCCTTGATGGGAGGGCGGGCTTTGTTCTGAAAATAATATATTATTATATAATTGCATTTTGTTAATTGTAGATAAATAAGTAGTAGTATATACAAGTAGCAGTAGAGTTATATGACGTACATACCTTGGGCAGGTTAATCAAGTGCTCAGTAGAACACAGAGGTAGAACCTCCTCGAACGGGTTGTGGTCTCGAATCTGATGCTCTTTCAGTTGACCTGAAAAATATTATACGTATTAATGTGTGTATTGAACTCATTTTATTGTAAATGAAACTAATATTTTTCGGATATACTACGCGACTTGATTTTTGATAAAAACTACATACTCCTGACGTTTCGGCTACTTTTCAGCAACCGTGATCACGGACAGACGAGATGTGAGCGTTTATTTTTATTGTATAATGAGACTAGTAAACCCGGCGAACTCCGTTTCGCCACCAGGCTTTGTTTTATGTAACATTTCGTTTGGTGATTAAAAGATGAAGAATTTTTTTATTGTTTTATATTTGAAAAGGAAAATTTTAATTTCGTTTCACAACAGTAATGAATTCATTTCGATTACAGAAATGTAGTGTTATTTAGTTGAACTTCTCTAATTAAATAAAAGTGAATCCAAAGTAGATACCGAATCGAAGCGTTATACGTGTCCGCAAATTATACGTTTCATTGAAGTGCTCCTTTGTAAACCACATTTTTTGTTTTTTGGTCTAACGTTAACACAAATAAAGCGGATGGTTTCCGAACTCCTGAACACGCAAAGTATAACTGCCCATGTGAAAAACAATGATTTTCTAAATTTATCCCGCAAATACTAAATGGTTTTAAGAGTTTAAACTACAAACACAATACCGGTTTGTCACATGAAATTAACTGAGCAGAGAACAATGAGAAGCCTTCAAACAATGTATCATACACCGGCACCATCTACTTAAAATATTGATTTGTAGTACTGTTACGTATCAGAGATGGCGCTGTATGTGAAAAAAGATTGTCCCGCTTTTCTGTTGAAAATTTTCCTGAATTTTTTTTGTTATAAACCTCACGGAGTCAGAGACCTTTCCAACGAATGCCAAACCCTGGAAATCGGTTCGGTCGTTCTGGAGTTGCGTCAGGAAGAAAGAACGGACTTATTTTTATATAGTAGATTTAAGACTTGCGAGTATTAATTTAAATGAAAGTAATATTTTCGGAATACTTTGCGTATTTTATTATTTTTAAAAACACCACACTCCCGACAACTCGTCTGCCTTAATCATGGTTGCTGACAAGTAACCGAAACGTCGGGTGTATATATAATAGTTTTTAAAATAATAAAATACGCGAAACAGTCCGAAAATATTAGTTTCATCTGTTTATATAGTACTTACAGTTTTATTATTCACCGAGACGTACGAATCTCAGCACACATCTCGTACATTTAATCTCCAGCTCCTTGTCCTGGTGTTGTTTGAGATGGTCCATGTAGAGGAGCACGTTGGCCGTCAGCTCACAGCCTTCAGCGTACACTGGAATCATCTGAAGACAAATATACGATGATTTTAATTTCTTCTACGTAGTAGTATACTATTTGATGTGACCTCTTAAAATTAATATTAAAACTGAAATAAATGAATTCCTCCTCACGAAACGCATGTTTATTTAAGCCATTTTTAAATTACTTTAAGAGTTTGGAATAAAGAGCAAATATGTTCTATAAAATTGTTATTAAGACATGAAAATTTGGTTTATTTTGTTAAAAAGCCCTTTCACTATTTAGGCTTATTGAGCTATCGTGTCTCGCGCCTGAGCGGCAAATGTCATAATATATTATAATATAATCGCAAAACAGTATGAGTAATCACTAGTAGATACTCACAGGCTCTACTTCATCAGCAGGTTTTGGTTCTTCCCTGACGGTGTTGGCTCCTGCTAGTTCCTCAGTTAAGTACGCGCTTGTGTGTTGTGTCACGAGGAGATGAGAAAGAATGTCCGTGCCTGGAGTAATATTATATTAGAACAACAAAGTTTTTCATACAGAATTGCAAATATTTACGAACTGTATACAATTTTTGCGTCGTGAAAATAAAATCTCTTAATACTACATACTTGTTTAATTTAACGATGCCGTCTGGGGATTAAAATATTAATATTTTATTAGTTACTATAGTCATTGGGTATTTGTATATTTTATATTGAACTATATATGCTGCTGGTCTAACAGTTAATTATACATATAATTTATAAAAGATAATGAAAATATATTATATTGATTGATATCCTATAACCAGTGTAAACTGACTTATGTCTGTAGAGTATTCGCAGACGCAGTATAGCGTGGGAGCGGGTCTAGGAGCGGCCTCCAGTGAAAGTGAGCCGGCGCAATATCCACTGTGTCTCAA
Source organism: Danaus chrysippus (assembly GCA_916720795.1). Classification (NCBI taxonomy): domain Eukaryota; kingdom Metazoa; phylum Arthropoda; class Insecta; order Lepidoptera; family Nymphalidae; genus Danaus; species Danaus chrysippus. Next base: position 28,735 of record CAKASE010000004.1, on the reverse strand, counting down.
CATCGTTCGGTAACATGATGTAGCATATGGACACTTGCTGCGCGACGTGCGACCGCTGTATATTGAGAATATTAAAATTATACTTTAGTATGTATTAAACATTTGGTATATTATTTATCTAATCTTTCTTCATTAGAAAATATAGAAATATTAAAAAGATGATATCACCATATAATAAGGGCTACTAAAATAACATTTTTTTTTTTTTGTAAAAGTTAATGAGTGTTTTCAACACGATAAAGGAAAAACTACGTCTCTTTACTGACATTCAATAAATCTGATTGTATGCAATGTTTGCAGCGTCGTTTTATCAAGTGGTTATACTAACAGGAAGTGTTTGTCACTGTCAAGCGGCGTGTCACACTCGCGACACAGAAGACCCTCTTGTATGACCGACGTCACACCTTCATACGTGTCGCTGCTGTCGTGACACGCGACGTCCTTGATGGGAGGGCGGGCTTTGTTCTGAAAATAATATATTATTATATAATTGCATTTTGTTAATTGTAGATAAATAAGTAGTAGTATATACAAGTAGCAGTAGAGTTATATGACGTACATACCTTGGGCAGGTTAATCAAGTGCTCAGTAGAACACAGAGGTAGAACCTCCTCGAACGGGTTGTGGTCTCGAATCTGATGCTCTTTCAGTTGACCTGAAAAATATTATACGTATTAATGTGTGTATTGAACTCATTTTATTGTAAATGAAACTAATATTTTTCGGATATACTACGCGACTTGATTTTTGATAAAAACTACATACTCCTGACGTTTCGGCTACTTTTCAGCAACCGTGATCACGGACAGACGAGATGTGAGCGTTTATTTTTATTGTATAATGAGACTAGTAAACCCGGCGAACTCCGTTTCGCCACCAGGCTTTGTTTTATGTAACATTTCGTTTGGTGATTAAAAGATGAAGAATTTTTTTATTGTTTTATATTTGAAAAGGAAAATTTTAATTTCGTTTCACAACAGTAATGAATTCATTTCGATTACAGAAATGTAGTGTTATTTAGTTGAACTTCTCTAATTAAATAAAAGTGAATCCAAAGTAGATACCGAATCGAAGCGTTATACGTGTCCGCAAATTATACGTTTCATTGAAGTGCTCCTTTGTAAACCACATTTTTTGTTTTTTGGTCTAACGTTAACACAAATAAAGCGGATGGTTTCCGAACTCCTGAACACGCAAAGTATAACTGCCCATGTGAAAAACAATGATTTTCTAAATTTATCCCGCAAATACTAAATGGTTTTAAGAGTTTAAACTACAAACACAATACCGGTTTGTCACATGAAATTAACTGAGCAGAGAACAATGAGAAGCCTTCAAACAATGTATCATACACCGGCACCATCTACTTAAAATATTGATTTGTAGTACTGTTACGTATCAGAGATGGCGCTGTATGTGAAAAAAGATTGTCCCGCTTTTCTGTTGAAAATTTTCCTGAATTTTTTTTGTTATAAACCTCACGGAGTCAGAGACCTTTCCAACGAATGCCAAACCCTGGAAATCGGTTCGGTCGTTCTGGAGTTGCGTCAGGAAGAAAGAACGGACTTATTTTTATATAGTAGATTTAAGACTTGCGAGTATTAATTTAAATGAAAGTAATATTTTCGGAATACTTTGCGTATTTTATTATTTTTAAAAACACCACACTCCCGACAACTCGTCTGCCTTAATCATGGTTGCTGACAAGTAACCGAAACGTCGGGTGTATATATAATAGTTTTTAAATAATAATAAAATACGCGAAACAGTCCGAAAATATTAGTTTCATCTGTTTATATAGTACTTACAGTTTTATTATTCACCGAGACGTACGAATCTCAGCACACATCTCGTACATTTAATCTCCAGCTCCTTGTCCTGGTGTTGTTTGAGATGGTCCATGTAGAGGAGCACGTTGGCCGTCAGCTCACAGCCTTCAGCGTACACTGGAATCATCTGAAGACAAATATACGATGATTTTAATTTCTTCTACGTAGTAGTATACTATTTGATGTGACCTCTTAAAATTAATATTAAAACTGAAATAAATGAATTCCTCCTCACGAAACGCATGTTTATTTAAGCCATTTTTAAATTACTTTAAGAGTTTGGAATAAAGAGCAAATATGTTCTATAAAATTGTTATTAAGACATGAAAATTTGGTTTATTTTGTTAAAAGCCCTTTCACTATTTAGGCTTATTGAGCTATCGTGTCTCGCGCCTGAGCGGCAAATGTCATAATATATTATAATATAATCGCAAAACAGTATGAGTAATCACTAGTAGATACTCACAGGCTCTACTTCATCAGCAGGTTTTGGTTCTTCCCTGACGGTGTTGGCTCCTGCTAGTTCCTCAGTTAAGTACGCGCTTGTGTGTTGTGTCACGAGGAGATGAGAAAGAATGTCCGTGCCTGGAGTAATATTATATTAGAACAACAAAGTTTTTCATACAGAATTGCAAATATTTACGAACTGTATACAATTTTTGCGTCGTGAAAATAAAATCTCTTAATACTACATACTTGTTTAATTTAACGATGCCGTCTGGGGATTAAAATATTAATATTTTATTAGTTACTATAGTCATTGGGTATTTGTATATTTTATATTGAACTATATATGCTGCTGGTCTAACAGTTAATTATACATATAATTTATAAAAGATAATGAAAATATATTATATTGATTGATATCCTATAACCAGTGTAAACTGACTTATGTCTGTAGAGTATTCGCAGACGCAGTATAGCGTGGGAGCGGGTCTAGGAGCGGCCTCCAGTGAAAGTGAGCCGGCGCAATATCCACTGTGTCTCAACATCGTTCGGTAACATGATGTAGCATATGGACACTTGCTGCGCGACGTGCGACCGCTGTATATTGAGAATATTAAAATTATACTTTAGTATGTATTAAACATTTGGTATATTATTTATCTAATCTTTCTTCATTAGAAAATATAGAAATATTAAAAAGATGATATCACCATATAATAAGGGCTACTAAAATAACATTTTTTTTTTTTTGTAAAAGTTAATGAGTGTTTTCAACACGATAAAGGAAAAACTACGTCTCTTTACTGACATTCAATAAATCTGATTGTATGCAATGTTTGCAGCGTCGTTTTATCAAGTGGTTATACTAACAGGAAGTGTTTGTCACTGTCAAGCGGCGTGTCACACTCGCGACACAGAAGACCCTCTTGTATGACCGACGTCACACCTTCATACGTGTCGCTGCTGTCGTGACACGCGACGTCCTTGATGGGAGGGCGGGCTTTGTTCTGAAAATAATATATTATTATATAATTGCATTTTGTTAATTGTAGATAAATAAGTAGTAGTATATACAAGTAGCAGTAGAGTTATATGACGTACATACCTTGGGCAGGTTAATCAAGTGCTCAGTAGAACACAGAGGTAGAACCTCCTCGAACGGGTTGTGGTCTCGAATCTGATGCTCTTTCAGTTGACCTGAAAAATATTATACGTATTAATGTGTGTATTGAACTCATTTTATTGTAAATGAAACTAATATTTTTCGGATATACTACGCGACTTGATTTTTGATAAAAACTACATACTCCTGACGTTTCGGCTACTTTTCAGCAACCGTGATCACGGACAGACGAGATGTGAGCGTTTATTTTTATTGTATAATGAGACTAGTAAACCCGGCGAACTCCGTTTCGCCACCAGGCTTTGTTTTATGTAACATTTCGTTTGGTGATTAAAAGATGAAGAATTTTTTTATTGTTTTATATTTGAAAAGGAAAATTTTAATTTCGTTTCACAACAGTAATGAATTCATTTCGATTACAGAAATGTAGTGTTATTTAGTTGAACTTCTCTAATTAAATAATAGTGAATCCAAAGTAGATACCGAATCGAAGCGTTATACGTGTCCGCAAATTATACGTTTCATTGAAGTGCTCCTTTGTAAACCACATTTTTTGTTTTTTTGGTCTAACGTTAACACAAATAAAGCGGATGGTTTCCGAACTCCTGAACACGCAAAGTATAACTGCCCATGTGAAAAACAATGATTTTCTAAATTTATCCCGCAAATACTAAATGGTTTTAAGAGTTTAAACTACAAACACAATACCGGTTTGTCACATGAAATTAACTGAGCAGAGAACAATGAGAAGCCTTCAAACAATGTATCATACACCGGCACCATCTACTTAAAATATTGATTTGTAGTACTGTTACGTATCAGAGATGGCGCTGTATGTGAAAAAAGATTGTCCCGCTTTTCTGTTGAAAATTTTCCTGAATTTTTTTTGTTATAAACCTCACGGAGTCAGAGACCTTTCCAACGAATGCCAAACCCTGGAAATCGGTTCGGTCGTTCTGGAGTTGCGTCAGGAAGAAAGAACGGACTTATTTTTATATAGTAGATTTAAGACTTGCGAGTATTAATTTAAATGAAAGTAATATTTTCGGAATACTTTGCGTATTTTATTATTTTTAAAAACACCACACTCCCGACAACTCGTCTGCCTTAATCATGGTTGCTGACAAGTAACCGAAACGTCGGGTGTATATATAATAGTTTTTAAAATAATAAAATACGCGAAACAGTCCGAAAATATTAGTTTCATCTGTTTATATAGTACTTACAGTTTTATTATTCACCGAGACGTACGAATCTCAGCACACATCTCGTACATTTAATCTCCAGCTCCTTGTCCTGGTGTTGTTTGAGATGGTCCATGTAGAGGAGCACGTTGGCCGTCAGCTCACAGCCTTCAGCGTACACTGGAATCATCTGAAGACAAATATACGATGATTTTAATTTCTTCTACGTAGTAGTATACTATTTGATGTGACCTCTTAAAATTAATATTAAAACTGAAATAAATGAATTCCTCCTCACGAAACGCATGTTTATTTAAGCCATTTTTAAATTACTTTAAGAGTTTGGAATAAAGAGCAAATATGTTCTATAAAATTGTTATTAAGACATGAAAATTTGGTTTATTTTGTTAAAAGCCCTTTCACTATTTAGGCTTATTGAGCTATCGTGTCTCGCGCCTGAGCGGCAAATGTCATAATATATTATAATATATAATCGCAAAACAGTATGAGTAATCACTAGTAGATACTCACAGGCTCTACTTCATCAGCAGGTTTTGGTTCTTCCCTGACGGTGTTGGCTCCTGCTAGTTCCTCAGTTAAGTACGCGCTTGTGTGTTGTGTCACGAGGAGATGAGAAAGAATGTCCGTGCCTGGAGTAATATTATATTAGAACAACAAAGTTTTTCATACAGAATTGCAAATATTTACGACCTGTATACAATTTTTTGCGTCGTGAAAATAAAATCTCTTAATACTACATACTTGTTTAATTTAACGATGCCGTCTGGGGATTAAAATATTAATATTTTATTAGTTACTATAGTCATTGGGTATTTGTATATTTTATATTGAACTATATATGCTGCTGGTCTAACAGTTAATTATACATATAATTTATAAAAGATAATGAAAATATATTATATTGATTGATATCCTATAACCAGTGTAAACTGACTTATGTCTGTAGAGTATTCGCAGACGCAGTATAGCGTGGGAGCGGGTCTAGGAGCGGCCTCCAGTGAAAGTGAGCCGGCGCAATATCCACTGTGTCTCAACATCGTTCGGTAACATGATGTAGCATATGGACACTTGCTGCGCGACGTGCGACCGCTGTATATTGAGAATATTAAAATTATACTTTAGTATGTATTAAACATTTGGTATATTATTTATCTAATCTTTCTTCATTAGAAAATATAGAAATATTAAAAAGATGATATCACCATATAATAAGGGCTACTAAAATAACATTTTTTTTTTTGTAAAAGTTAATGAGTGTTTTCAACACGATAAAGGAAAAACTACGTCTCTTTACTGACATTCAATAAATCTGATTGTATGCAATGTTTGCAGCGTCGTTTTATCAAGTGGTTATACTAACAGGAAGTGTTTGTCACTGTCAAGCGGCGTGTCACACTCGCGACACAGAAGACCCTCTTGTATGACCGACGTCACACCTTCATACGTGTCGCTGCTGTCGTGACACGCGACGTCCTTGATGGGAGGGCGGGCTTTGTTCTGAAAATAATATATTATTATATAATTGCATTTTGTTAATTGTAGATAAATAAGTAGTAGTATATACAAGTAGCAGTAGAGTTATATGACGTACATACCTTGGGCAGGTTAATCAAGTGCTCAGTAGAACACAGAGGTAGAACCTCCTCGAACGGGTTGTGGTCTCGAATCTGATGCTCTTTCAGTTGACCTGAAAAATATTATACGTATTAATGTGTGTATTGAACTCATTTTATTGTAAATGAAACTAATATTTTTCGGATATACTACGCGACTTGATTTTTGATAAAAACTACATACTCCTGACGTTTCGGCTACTTTTCAGCAACCGTGATCACGGACAGACGAGATGTGAGCGTTTATTTTTATTGTATAATGAGACTAGTAAACCCGGCGAACTCCGTTTCGCCACCAGGCTTTGTTTTATGTAACATTTCGTTTGGTGATTAAAAGATGAAGAATTTTTTTATTGTTTTATATTTGAAAAGGAAAATTTTAATTTCGTTTCACAACAGTAATGAATTCATTTCGATTACAGAAATGTAGTGTTATTTAGTTGAACTTCTCTAATTAAATAATAGTGAATCCAAAGTAGATACCGAATCGAAGCGTTATACGTGTCCGCAAATTATACGTTTCATTGAAGTGCTCCTTTGTAAACCACATTTTTTGTTTTTTGGTCTAACGTTAACACAAATAAAGCGGATGGTTTCCGAACTCCTGAACACGCAAAGTATAACTGCCCATGTGAAAAACAATGATTTTCTAAATTTATCCCGCAAATACTAAATGGTTTTAAGAGTTTAAACTACAAACACAATACCGGTTTGTCACATGAAATTAACTGAGCAGAGAACAATGAGAAGCCTTCAAACAATGTATCATACACCGGCACCATCTACTTAAAATATTGATTTGTAGTACTGTTACGTATCAGAGATGGCGCTGTATGTGAAAAAAGATTGTCCCGCTTTTCTGTTGAAAATTTTCCTGAATTTTTTTTTTGTTATAAACCTCACGGAGTCAGAGACCTTTCCAACGAATGCCAAACCCTGGAAATCGGTTCGGTCGTTCTGGAGTTGCGTCAGGAAGAAAGAACGGACTTATTTTTATATAGTAGATTTAAGACTTGCGAGTATTAATTTAAATGAAAGTAATATTTTCGGAATACTTTGCGTATTTTATTATTTTTAAAAACACCACACTCCCGACAACTCGTCTGCCTTAATCATGGTTGCTGACAAGTAACCGAAACGTCGGGTGTATATATAATAGTTTTTAAAATAATAAAATACGCGAAACAGTCCGAAAATATTAGTTTCATCTGTTTATATAGTACTTACAGTTTTATTATTCACCGAGACGTACGAATCTCAGCACACATCTCGTACATTTAATCTCCAGCTCCTTGTCCTGGTGTTGTTTGAGATGGTCCATGTAGAGGAGCACGTTGGCCGTCAGCTCACAGCCTTCAGCGTACACTGGAATCATCTGAAGACAAATATACGATGATTTTAATTTCTTCTACGTAGTAGTATACTATTTGATGTGACCTCTTAAAATTAATATTAAAACTGAAATAAATGAATTCCTCCTCACGAAACGCATGTTTATTTAAGCCATTTTTAAATTACTTTAAGAGTTTGGAATAAAGAGCAAATATGTTCTATAAAATTGTTATTAAGACATGAAAATTTGGTTTATTTTGTTAAAAGCCCTTTCACTATTTAGGCTTATTGAGCTATCGTGTCTCGCGCCTGAGCGGCAAATGTCATAATATATTATAATATAATCGCAAAACAGTATGAGTAATCACTAGTAGATACTCACAGGCTCTACTTCATCAGCAGGTTTTGGTTCTTCCCTGACGGTGTTGGCTCCTGCTAGTTCCTCAGTTAAGTACGCGCTTGTGTGTTGTGTCACGAGGAGATGAGAAAGAATGTCCGTGCCTGGAGTAATATTATATTAGAACAACAAAGTTTTTCATACAGAATTGCAAATATTTACGACCTGTATACAATTTTTGCGTCGTGAAAATAAAATCTCTTAATACTACATACTTGTTTAATTTAACGATGCCGTCTGGGGATTAAAATATTAATATTTTATTAGTTACTATAGTCATTGGGTATTTGTATATTTTATATTGAACTATATATGCTGCTGGTCTAACAGTTAATTATACATATAATTTATAAAAGATAATGAAAATATATTATATTGATTGATATCCTATAACCAGTGTAAACTGACTTATGTCTGTAGAGTATTCGCAGACGCAGTATAGCGTGGGAGCGGGTCTAGGAGCGGCCTCCAGTGAAAGTGAGCCGGCGCAATATCCACTGTGTCTCAACATCGTTCGGTAACATGATGTAGCATATGGACACTTGCTGCGCGACGTGCGACCGCTGTATATTGAGAATATTAAAATTATACTTTAGTATGTATTAAACATTTGGTATATTATTTATCTAATCTTTCTTCATTAGAAAATATAGAAATATTAAAAAGATGATATCACCATATAATAAGGGCTACTAAAATAACATTTTTTTTTTTGTAAAAGTTAATGAGTGTTTTCAACACGATAAAGGAAAAACTACGTCTCTTTACTGACATTCAATAAATCTGATTGTATGCAATGTTTGCAGCGTCGTTTTATCAAGTGGTTATACTAACAGGAAGTGTTTGTCACTGTCAAGCGGCGTGTCACACTCGCGACACAGAAGACCCTCTTGTATGACCGACGTCACACCTTCATACGTGTCGCTGCTGTCGTGACACGCGACGTCCTTGATGGGAGGGCGGGCTTTGTTCTGAAAATAATATATTATTATATAATTGCATTTTGTTAATTGTAGATAAATAAGTAGTAGTATATACAAGTAGCAGTAGAGTTATATGACGTACATACCTTGGGCAGGTTAATCAAGTGCTCAGTAGAACACAGAGGTAGAACCTCCTCGAACGGGTTGTGGTCTCGAATCTGATGCTCTTTCAGTTGACCTGAAAAATATTATACGTATTAATGTGTGTATTGAACTCATTTTATTGTAAATGAAACTAATATTTTTCGGATATACTACGCGACTTGATTTTTGATAAAAACTACATACTCCTGACGTTTCGGCTACTTTTCAGCAACCGTGATCACGGACAGACGAGATGTGAGCGTTTATTTTTATTGTATAATGAGACTAGTAAACCCGGCGAACTCCGTTTCGCCACCAGGCTTTGTTTTATGTAACATTTCGTTTGGTGATTAAAAGATGAAGAATTTTTTTATTGTTTTATATTTGAAAAGGAAAATTTTAATTTCGTTTCACAACAGTAATGAATTCATTTCGATTACAGAAATGTAGTGTTATTTAGTTGAACTTCTCTAATTAAATAAAAGTGAATCCAAAGTAGATACCGAATCGAAGCGTTATACGTGTCCGCAAATTATACGTTTCATTGAAGTGCTCCTTTGTAAACCACATTTTTTGTTTTTTGGTCTAACGTTAACACAAATAAAGCGGATGGTTTCCGAACTCCTGAACACGCAAAGTATAACTGCCCATGTGAAAAACAATGATTTTCTAAATTTATCCCGCAAATACTAAATGGTTTTAAGAGTTTAAACTACAAACACAATACCGGTTTGTCACATGAAATTAACTGAGCAGAGAACAATGAGAAGCCTTCAAACAATGTATCATACACCGGCACCATCTACTTAAAATATTGATTTGTAGTACTGTTACGTATCAGAGATGGCGCTGTATGTGAAAAAAGATTGTCCCGCTTTTCTGTTGAAAATTTTCCTGAATTTTTTTTGTTATAAACCTCACGGAGTCAGAGACCTTTCCAACGAATGCCAAACCCTGGAAATCGGTTCGGTCGTTCTGGAGTTGCGTCAGGAAGAAAGAACGGACTTATTTTTATATAGTAGATTTAAGACTTGCGAGTATTAATTTAAATGAAAGTAATATTTTCGGAATACTTTGCGTATTTTATTATTTTTAAAAACACCACACTCCCGACAACTCGTCTGCCTTAATCATGGTTGCTGACAAGTAACCGAAACGTCGGGTGTATATATAATAGTTTTTAAAATAATAAAATACGCGAAACAGTCCGAAAATATTAGTTTCATCTGTTTATATAGTACTTACAGTTTTATTATTCACCGAGACGTACGAATCTCAGCACACATCTCGTACATTTAATCTCCAGCTCCTTGTCCTGGTGTTGTTTGAGATGGTCCATGTAGAGGAGCACGTTGGCCGTCAGCTCACAGCCTTCAGCGTACACTGGAATCATCTGAAGACAAATATACGATGATTTTAATTTCTTCTACGTAGTAGTATACTATTTGATGTGACCTCTTAAAATTAATATTAAAACTGAAATAAATGAATTCCTCCTCACGAAACGCATGTTTATTTAAGCCATTTTTAAATTACTTTAAGAGTTTGGAATAAAGAGCAAATATGTTCTATAAAATTGTTATTAAGACATGAAAATTTGGTTTATTTTGTTAAAAGCCCTTTCACTATTTAGGCTTATTGAGCTATCGTGTCTCGCGCCTGAGCGGCAAATGTCATAATATATTATAATATATAATCGCAAAACAGTATGAGTAATCACTAGTAGATACTCACAGGCTCTACTTCATCAGCAGGTTTTGGTTCTTCCCTGACGGTGTTGGCTCCTGCTAGTTCCTCAGTTAAGTACGCGCTTGTGTGTTGTGTCACGAGGAGATGAGAAAGAATGTCCGTGCCTGGAGTAATATTATATTAGAACAACAAAGTTTTTCATACAGAATTGCAAATATTTACGACCTGTATACAATTTTTGCGTCGTGAAAATAAAATCTCTTAATACTACATACTTGTTTAATTTAACGATGCCGTCTGGGGATTAAAATATTAATATTTTATTAGTTACTATAGTCATTGGGTATTTGTATATTTTATATTGAACTATATATGCTGCTGGTCTAACAGTTAATTATACATATAATTTATAAAAGATAATGAAAATATATTATATTGATTGATATCCTATAACCAGTGTAAACTGACTTATGTCTGTAGAGTATTCGCAGACGCAGTATAGCGTGGGAGCGGGTCTAGGAGCGGCCTCCAGTGAAAGTGAGCCGGCGCAATATCCACTGTGTCTCAACATCGTTCGGTAACATGATGTAGCATATGGACACTTGCTGCGCGACGTGCGACCGCTGTATATTGAGAATATTAAAATTATACTTTAGTATGTATTAAACATTTGGTATATTATTTATCTAATCTTTCTTCATTAGAAAATATAGAAATATTAAAAAGATGATATCACCATATAATAAGGGCTACTAAAATAACATTTTTTTTTTTGTAAAAGTTAATGAGTGTTTTCAACACGATAAAGGAAAAACTACGTCTCTTTACTGACATTCAATAAATCTGATTGTATGCAATGTTTGCAGCGTCGTTTTATCAAGTGGTTATACTAACAGGAAGTGTTTGTCACTGTCAAGCGGCGTGTCACACTCGCGACACAGAAGACCCTCTTGTATGACCGACGTCACACCTTCATACGTGTCGCTGCTGTCGTGACACGCGACGTCCTTGATGGGAGGGCGGGCTTTGTTCTGAAAATAATATATTATTATATAATTGCATTTTGTTAATTGTAGATAAATAAGTAGTAGTATATACAAGTAGCAGTAGAGTTATATGACGTACATACCTTGGGCAGGTTAATCAAGTGCTCAGTAGAACACAGAGGTAGAACCTCCTCGAACGGGTTGTGGTCTCGAATCTGATGCTCTTTCAGTTGACCTGAAAAATATTATACGTATTAATGTGTGTATTGAACTCATTTTATTGTAAATGAAACTAATATTTTTCGGATATACTACGCGACTTGATTTTTGATAAAAACTACATACTCCTGACGTTTCGGCTACTTTTCAGCAACCGTGATCACGGACAGACGAGATGTGAGCGTTTATTTTTATTGTATAATGAGACTAGTAAACCCGGCGAACTCCGTTTCGCCACCAGGCTTTGTTTTATGTAACATTTCGTTTGGTGATTAAAAGATGAAGAATTTTTTTATTGTTTTATATTTGAAAAGGAAAATTTTAATTTCGTTTCACAACAGTAATGAATTCATTTCGATTACAGAAATGTAGTGTTATTTAGTTGAACTTCTCTAATTAAATAATAGTGAATCCAAAGTAGATACCGAATCGAAGCGTTATACGTGTCCGCAAATTATACGTTTCATTGAAGTGCTCCTTTGTAAACCACATTTTTTGTTTTTTGGTCTAACGTTAACACAAATAAAGCGGATGGTTTCCGAACTCCTGAACACGCAAAGTATAACTGCCCATGTGAAAAACAATGATTTTCTAAATTTATCCCGCAAATACTAAATGGTTTTAAGAGTTTAAACTACAAACACAATACCGGTTTGTCACATGAAATTAACTGAGCAGAGAACAATGAGAAGCCTTCAAACAATGTATCATACACCGGCACCATCTACTTAAAATATTGATTTGTAGTACTGTTACGTATCAGAGATGGCGCTGTATGTGAAAAAAGATTGTCCCGCTTTTCTGTTGAAAATTTTCCTGAATTTTTTTTGTTATAAACCTCACGGAGTCAGAGACCTTTCCAACGAATGCCAAACCCTGGAAATCGGTTCGGTCGTTCTGGAGTTGCGTCAGGAAGAAAGAACGGACTTATTTTTATATAGTAGATTTAAGACTTGCGAGTATTAATTTAAATGAAAGTAATATTTTCGGAATACTTTGCGTATTTTATTATTTTTAAAAACACCACACTCCCGACAACTCGTCTGCCTTAATCATGGTTGCTGACAAGTAACCGAAACGTCGGGTGTATATATAATATAGTTTTTAAAATAATAAAATACGCGAAACAGTCCGAAAATATTAGTTTCATCTGTTTATATAGTACTTACAGTTTTATTATTCACCGAGACGTACGAATCTCAGCACACATCTCGTACATTTAATCTCCAGCTCCTTGTCCTGGTGTTGTTTGAGATGGTCCATGTAGAGGAGCACGTTGGCCGTCAGCTCACAGCCTTCAGCGTACACTGGAATCATCTGAAGACAAATATACGATGATTTTAATTTCTTCTACGTAGTAGTATACTATTTGATGTGACCTCTTAAAATTAATATTAAAACTGAAATAAATGAATTCCTCCTCACGAAACGCATGTTTATTTAAGCCATTTTTAAATTACTTTAAGAGTTTGGAATAAAGAGCAAATATGTTCTATAAAATTGTTATTAAGACATGAAAATTTGGTTTATTTTGTTAAAAGCCCTTTCACTATTTAGGCTTATTGAGCTATCGTGTCTCGCGCCTGAGCGGCAAATGTCATAATATATTATAATATATATATCGCAAAACAGTATGAGTAATCACTAGTAGATACTCACAGGCTCTACTTCATCAGCAGGTTTTGGTTCTTCCCTGACGGTGTTGGCTCCTGCTAGTTCCTCAGTTAAGTACGCGCTTGTGTGTTGTGTCACGAGGAGATGAGAAAGAATGTCCGTGCCTGGAGTAATATTATATTAGAACAACAAAGTTTTTCATACAGAATTGCAAATATTTACGACCTGTATACAATTTTTGCGTCGTGAAAATAAAATCTCTTAATACTACATACTTGTTTAATTTAACGATGCCGTCTGGGGATTAAAATATTAATATTTTATTAGTTACTATAGTCATTGGGTATTTGTATATTTTATATTGAACTATATATGCTGCTGGTCTAACAGTTAATTATACATATAATTTATAAAAGATAATGAAAATATATTATATTGATTGATATCCTATAACCAGTGTAAACTGACTTATGTCTGTAGAGTATTCGCAGACGCAGTATAGCGTGGGAGCGGGTCTAGGAGCGGCCTCCAGTGAAAGTGAGCCGGCGCAATATCCACTGTGTCTCAACATCGTTCGGTAACATGATGTAGCATATGGACACTTGCTGCGCGACGTGCGACCGCTGTATATTGAGAATATTAAAATTATACTTTAGTATGTATTAAACATTTGGTATATTATTTATCTAATCTTTCTTCATTAGAAAATATAGAAATATTAAAAAGATGATATCACCATATAATAAGGGCTACTAAAATAACATTTTTTTTTTTGTAAAAGTTAATGAGTGTTTTCAACACGATAAAGGAAAAACTACGTCTCTTTACTGACATTCAATAAATCTGATTGTATGCAATGTTTGCAGCGTCGTTTTATCAAGTGGTTATACTAACAGGAAGTGTTTGTCACTGTCAAGCGGCGTGTCACACTCGCGACACAGAAGACCCTCTTGTATGACCGACGTCACACCTTCATACGTGTCGCTGCTGTCGTGACACGCGACGTCCTTGATGGGAGGGCGGGCTTTGTTCTGAAAATAATATATTATTATATAATTGCATTTTGTTAATTGTAGATAAATAAGTAGTAGTATATACAAGTAGCAGTAGAGTTATATGACGTACATACCTTGGGCAGGTTAATCAAGTGCTCAGTAGAACACAGAGGTAGAACCTCCTCGAACGGGTTGTGGTCTCGAATCTGATGCTCTTTCAGTTGACCTGAAAAATATTATACGTATTAATGTGTGTATTGAACTCATTTTATTGTAAATGAAACTAATATTTTTCGGATATACTACGCGACTTGATTTTTGATAAAAACTACATACTCCTGACGTTTCGGCTACTTTTCAGCAACCGTGATCACGGACAGACGAGATGTGAGCGTTTATTTTTATTGTATAATGAGACTAGTAAACCCGGCGAACTCCGTTTCGCCACCAGGCTTTGTTTTATGTAACATTTCGTTTGGTGATTAAAAGATGAAGAATTTTTTTATTGTTTTATATTTGAAAAGGAAAATTTTAATTTCGTTTCACAACAGTAATGAATTCATTTCGATTACAGAAATGTAGTGTTATTTAGTTGAACTTCTCTAATTAAATAAAAGTGAATCCAAAGTAGATACCGAATCGAAGCGTTATACGTGTCCGCAAATTATACGTTTCATTGAAGTGCTCCTTTGTAAACCACATTTTTTGTTTTTTTGGTCTAACGTTAACACAAATAAAGCGGATGGTTTCCGAACTCCTGAACACGCAAAGTATAACTGCCCATGTGAAAAACAATGATTTTCTAAATTTATCCCGCAAATACTAAATGGTTTTAAGAGTTTAAACTACAAACACAATACCGGTTTGTCACATGAAATTAACTGAGCAGAGAACAATGAGAAGCCTTCAAACAATGTATCATACACCGGCACCATCTACTTAAAATATTGATTTGTAGTACTGTTACGTATCAGAGATGGCGCTGTATGTGAAAAAAGATTGTCCCGCTTTTCTGTTGAAAATTTTCCTGAATTTTTTTTGTTATAAACCTCACGGAGTCAGAGACCTTTCCAACGAATGCCAAACCCTGGAAATCGGTTCGGTCGTTCTGGAGTTGCGTCAGGAAGAAAGAACGGACTTATTTTTATATAGTAGATTTTAGACTTGCGAGTATTAATTTAAATGAAAGTAATATTTTCGGAATACTTTGCGTATTTTATTATTTTTAAAAACACCACACTCCCGACAACTCGTCTGCCTTAATCATGGTTGCTGACAAGTAACCGAAACGTCGGGTGTATATATAATAGTTTTTAAAATAATAAAATACGCGAAACAGTCCGAAAATATTAGTTTCATCTGTTTATATAGTACTTACAGTTTTATTATTCACCGAGACGTACGAATCTCAGCACACATCTCGTACATTTAATCTCCAGCTCCTTGTCCTGGTGTTGTTTGAGATGGTCCATGTAGAGGAGCACGTTGGCCGTCAGCTCACAGCCTTCAGCGTACACTGGAATCATCTGAAGACAAATATACGATGATTTTAATTTCTTCTACGTAGTAGTATACTATTTGATGTGACCTCTTAAAATTAATATTAAAACTGAAATAAATGAATTCCTCCTCACGAAACGCATGTTTATTTAAGCCATTTTTAAATTACTTTAAGAGTTTGGAATAAAGAGCAAATATGTTCTATAAAATTGTTATTAAGACATGAAAATTTGGTTTATTTTGTTAAAAGCCCTTTCACTATTTAGGCTTATTGAGCTATCGTGTCTCGCGCCTGAGCGGCAAATGTCATAATATATATTATAATATAATCGCAAAACAGTATGAGTAATCACTAGTAGATACTCACAGGCTCTACTTCATCAGCAGGTTTTGGTTCTTCCCTGACGGTGTTGGCTCCTGCTAGTTCCTCAGTTAAGTACGCGCTTGTGTGTTGTGTCACGAGGAGATGAGAAAGAATGTCCGTGCCTGGAGTAATATTATATTAGAACAACAAAGTTTTTCATACAGAATTGCAAATATTTACGACCTGTATACAATTTTTTGCGTCGTGAAAATAAAATCTCTTAATACTACATACTTGTTTAATTTAACGATGCCGTCTGGGGATTAAAATATTAATATTTTATTAGTTACTATAGTCATTGGGTATTTGTATATTTTATATTGAACTATATATGCTGCTGGTCTAACAGTTAATTATACATATAATTTATAAAAGATAATGAAAATATATTATATTGATTGATATCCTATAACCAGTGTAAACTGACTTATGTCTGTAGAGTATTCGCAGACGCAGTATAGCGTGGGAGCGGGTCTAGGAGCGGCCTCCAGTGAAAGTGAGCCGGCGCAATATCCACTGTGTCTCAACATCGTTCGGTAACATGATGTAGCATATGGACACTTGCTGCGCGACGTGCGACCGCTGTATATTGAGAATATTAAAATTATACTTTAGTATGTATTAAACATTTGGTATATTATTTATCTAATCTTTCTTCATTAGAAAATATAGAAATATTAAAAAGATGATATCACCATATAATAAGGGCTACTAAAATAACATTTTTTTTTTTTTTGTAAAGTTAATGAGTGTTTTCAACACGATAAAGGAAAAACTACGTCTCTTTACTGACATTCAATAAATCTGATTGTATGCAATGTTTGCAGCGTCGTTTTATCAAGTGGTTATACTAACAGGAAGTGTTTGTCACTGTCAAGCGGCGTGTCACACTCGCGACACAGAAGACCCTCTTGTATGACCGACGTCACACCTTCATACGTGTCGCTGCTGTCGTGACACGCGACGTCCTTGATGGGAGGGCGGGCTTTGTTCTGAAAATAATATATTATTATATAATTGCATTTTGTTAATTGTAGATAAATAAGTAGTAGTATATACAAGTAGCAGTAGAGTTATATGACGTACATACCTTGGGCAGGTTAATCAAGTGCTCAGTAGAACACAGAGGTAGAACCTCCTCGAACGGGTTGTGGTCTCGAATCTGATGCTCTTTCAGTTGACCTGAAAAATATTATACGTATTAATGTGTGTATTGAACTCATTTTATTGTAAATGAAACTAATATTTTTCGGATATACTACGCGACTTGATTTTTGATAAAAACTACATACTCCTGACGTTTCGGCTACTTTTCAGCAACCGTGATCACGGACAGACGAGATGTGAGCGTTTATTTTTATTGTATAATGAGACTAGTAAACCCGGCGAACTCCGTTTCGCCACCAGGCTTTGTTTTATGTAACATTTCGTTTGGTGATTAAAAGATGAAGAATTTTTTTTATTGTTTTATATTTGAAAAGGAAAATTTTAATTTCGTTTCACAACAGTAATGAATTCATTTCGATTACAGAAATGTAGTGTTATTTAGTTGAACTTCTCTAATTAAATAATAGTGAATCCAAAGTAGATACCGAATCGAAGCGTTATACGTGTCCGCAAATTATACGTTTCATTGAAGTGCTCCTTTGTAAACCACATTTTTTGTTTTTTTGGGTCTAACGTTAACACAAATAAAGCGGATGGTTTCCGAACTCCTGAACACGCAAAGTATAACTGCCCATGTGAAAAACAATGATTTTCTAAATTTATCCCGCAAATACTAAATGGTTTTAAGAGTTTAAACTACAAACACAATACCGGTTTGTCACATGAAATTAACTGAGCAGAGAACAATGAGAAGCCTTCAAACAATGTATCATACACCGGCACCATCTACTTAAAATATTGATTTGTAGTACTGTTACGTATCAGAGATGGCGCTGTATGTGAAAAAAGATTGTCCCGCTTTTTCTGTTGAAAATTTTCCTGAATTTTTTTTGTTATAAACCTCACGGAGTCAGAGACCTTTCCAACGAATGCCAAACCCTGGAAATCGGTTCGGTCGTTCTGGAGTTGCGTCAGGAAGAAAGAACGGACTTATTTTTATATAGTAGATTTAAGACTTGCGAGTATTAATTTAAATGAAAGTAATATTTTCGGAATACTTTGCGTATTTTATTATTTTTAAAAAACACCACACTCCCGACAACTCGTCTGCCTTAATCATGGTTGCTGACAAGTAACCGAAACGTCGGGTGTATATATAATAGTTTTTTAAAATAATAAAATACGCGAAACAGTCCGAAAATATTAGTTTCATCTGTTTATATAGTACTTACAGTTTTATTATTCACCGAGACGTACGAATCTCAGCACACATCTCGTACATTTAATCTCCAGCTCCTTGTCCTGGTGTTGTTTGAGATGGTCCATGTAGAGGAGCACGTTGGCCGTCAGCTCACAGCCTTCAGCGTACACTGGAATCATCTGAAGACAAATATACGATGATTTTAATTTCTTCTACGTAGTAGTATACTATTTGATGTGACCTCTTAAAATTAATATTAAAACTGAAAATAAATGAATTCCTCCTCACGAAACGCATGTTTATTTAAGCCATTTTTAAATTACTTTAAGAGTTTGGAATAAAGAGCAAATATGTTCTATAAAATTGTTATTAAGACATGAAAATTTGGTTTATTTTGTTAAAAGCCCTTTCACTATTTAGGCTTATTGAGCTATCGTGTCTCGCGCCTGAGCGGCAAATGTCATAATATATTATAATATAATCGCAAAACAGTATGAGTAATCACTAGTAGATACTCACAGGCTCTACTTCATCAGCAGGTTTTGGTTCTTCCCTGACGGTGTTGGCTCCTGCTAGTTCCTCAGTTAAGTACGCGCTTGTGTGTTGTGTCACGAGGAGATGAGAAAGAATGTCCGTGCCTGGAGTAATATTATATTAGAACAACAAAGTTTTTCATACAGAATTGCAAATATTTACGACCTGTATACAATTTTTGCGTCGTGAAAATAAAATCTCTTAATACTACATACTTGTTTAATTTAACGATGCCGTCTGGGGATTAAAATATTAATATTTTATTAGTTACTATAGTCATTGGGTATTTGTATATTTTATATTGAACTATATATGCTGCTGGTCTAACAGTTAATTATACATATAATTTATAAAAGATAATGAAAATATATTATATTGATTGATATCCTATAACCAGTGTAAACTGACTTATGTCTGTAGAGTATTCGCAGACGCAGTATAGCGTGGGAGCGGGTCTAGGAGCGGCCTCCAGTGAAAGTGAGCCGGCGCAATATCCACTGTGTCTCAACATCGTTCGGTAACATGATGTAGCATATGGACACTTGCTGCGCGACGTGCGACCGCTGTATATTGAGAATATTAAAATTATACTTTAGTATGTATTAAACATTTGGTATATTATTTATCTAATCTTTCTTCATTAGAAAATATAGAAATATTAAAAAGATGATATCACCATATAATAAGGGCTACTAAAATAACATTTTTTTTTTTTTGTAAAAGTTAATGAGTGTTTTCAACACGATAAAGGAAAAACTACGTCTCTTTACTGACATTCAATAAATCTGATTGTATGCAATGTTTGCAGCGTCGTTTTATCAAGTGGTTATACTAACAGGAAGTGTTTGTCACTGTCAAGCGGCGTGTCACACTCGCGACACAGAAGACCCTCTTGTATGACCGACGTCACACCTTCATACGTGTCGCTGCTGTCGTGACACGCGACGTCCTTGATGGGAGGGCGGGCTTTGTTCTGAAAATAATATATTATTATATAATTGCATTTTGTTAATTGTAGATAAATAAGTAGTAGTATATACAAGTAGCAGTAGAGTTATATGACGTACATACCTTGGGCAGGTTAATCAAGTGCTCAGTAGAACACAGAGGTAGAACCTCCTCGAACGGGTTGTGGTCTCGAATCTGATGCTCTTTCAGTTGACCTGAAAAATATTATACGTATTAATGTGTGTATTGAACTCATTTTATTGTAAATGAAACTAATATTTTTTTTCGGATATACTACGCGACTTGATTTTTGATAAAAACTACATACTCCTGACGTTTCGGCTACTTTTCAGCAACCGTGATCACGGACAGACGAGATGTGAGCGTTTATTTTTATTGTATAATGAGACTAGTAAACCCGGCGAACTCCGTTTCGCCACCAGGCTTTGTTTTATGTAACATTTCGTTTGGTGATTAAAAGATGAAGAATTTTTTTATTGTTTTATATTTGAAAAGGAAAATTTTAATTTCGTTTCACAACAGTAATGAATTCATTTCGATTACAGAAATGTAGTGTTATTTAGTTGAACTTCTCTAATTAAATAATAGTGAATCCAAAGTAGATACCGAATCGAAGCGTTATACGTGTCCGCAAATTATACGTTTCATTGAAGTGCTCCTTTGTAAACCACATTTTTTGTTTTTTTTGGTCTAACGTTAACACAAATAAAGCGGATGGTTTCCGAACTCCTGAACACGCAAAGTATAACTGCCCATGTGAAAAACAATGATTTTTTCTAAATTTATCCCGCAAATACTAAATGGTTTTAAGAGTTTAAACTACAAACACAATACCGGTTTGTCACATGAAATTAACTGAGCAGAGAACAATGAGAAGCCTTCAAACAATGTATCATACACCGGCACCATCTACTTAAAATATTGATTTGTAGTACTGTTACGTATCAGAGATGGCGCTGTATGTGAAAAAAGATTGTCCCGCTTTTCTGTTGAAAATTTTCCTGAATTTTTTTTGTTATAAACCTCACGGAGTCAGAGACCTTTCCAACGAATGCCAAACCCTGGAAATCGGTTCGGTCGTTCTGGAGTTGCGTCAGGAAGAAAGAACGGACTTATTTTTATATAGTAGATTTAAGACTTGCGAGTATTAATTTAAATGAAAGTAATATTTTCGGAATACTTTGCGTATTTTATTATTATTTTTAAAAACACACCACACTCCCGACAACTCGTCTGCCTTAATCATGGTTGCTGACAAGTAACCGAAACGTCGGGTGTATATATAATATAGTTTTTAAAATAATAAAATACGCGAAACAGTCCGAAAATATTAGTTTCATCTGTTTATATAGTACTTACAGTTTTATTATTCACCGAGACGTACGAATCTCAGCACACATCTCGTACATTTAATCTCCAGCTCCTTGTCCTGGTGTTGTTTGAGATGGTCCATGTAGAGGAGCACGTTGGCCGTCAGCTCACAGCCTTCAGCGTACACTGGAATCATCTGAAGACAAATATACGATGATTTTAATTTCTTCTACGTAGTAGTATACTATTTGATGTGACCTCTTAAAATTAATATTAAAACTGAAATAAATGAATTCCTCCTCACGAAACGCATGTTTATTTAAGCCATTTTTAAATTACTTTAAGAGTTTGGAATAAAGAGCAAATATGTTCTATAAAATTGTTATTAAGACATGAAAATTTGGTTTATTTTGTTAAAAGCCCTTTCACTATTTAGGCTTATTGAGCTATCGTGTCTCGCGCCTGAGCGGCAAATGTCATAATATATTATAATATAATCGCAAAACAGTATGAGTAATCACTAGTAGATACTCACAGGCTCTACTTCATCAGCAGGTTTTGGTTTCTTCCCTGACGGTGTTGGCTCCTGCTAGTTCCTCAGTTAAGTACGCGCTTGTGTGTTGTGTCACGAGGAGATGAGAAAGAATGTCCGTGCCTGGAGTAATATTATATTAGAACAACAAAGTTTTTCATACAGAATTGCAAATATTTACGACCTGTATACAATTTTTGCGTCGTCGTGAAAATAAAATCTCTTAATACTACATACTTGTTTAATTTAACGATGCCGTCTGGGGATTAAAATATTAATATTTTATTAGTTACTATAGTCATTGGGTATTTGTATATTTTATATTGAACTATATATGCTGCTGGTCTAACAGTTAATTATACATATAATTTATAAAAGATAATGAAAATATATTATATTGATTGATACCCTATAACCAGTGTAAACTGACTTATGTCTGTAGAGTATTCGCAGACGCAGTATAGCGTGGGAGCGGGTCTAGGAGCGGCCTCCAGTGAAAGTGAGCCGGCGCAATATCCACTGTGTCTCAACATCGTTCGGTAACATGATGTAGCATATGGACACTTGCTGCGCGACGTGCGACCGCTGTATATTGAGAATATTAAAATTATACTTTAGTATGTATTAAACATTTGGTATATTATTTATCTAATCTTTCTTCATTAGAAAATATAGAAATATTAAAAAGATGATATCACCATATAATAAGGGCTACTAAAATAACATTTTTTTTTTTTGTAAAAGTTAATGAGTGTTTTCAACACGATAAAGGAAAAACTACGTCTCTTTACTGACATTCAATAAATCTGATTGTATGCAATGTTTGCAGCGTCGTTTTATCAAGTGGTTATACTAACAGGAAGTGTTTGTCACTGTCAAGCGGCGTGTCACACTCGCGACACAGAAGACCCTCTTGTATGACCGACGTCACACCTTCATACGTGTCGCTGCTGTCGTGACACGCGACGTCCTTGATGGGAGGGCGGGCTTTGTTCTGAAAATAATATATTATTATATAATTGCATTTTGTTAATTGTAGATAAATAAGTAGTAGTATATACAAGTAGCAGTAGAGTTATATGACGTACATACCTTGGGCAGGTTAATCAAGTGCTCAGTAGAACACAGAGGTAGAACCTCCTCGAACGGGTTGTGGTCTCGAATCTGATGCTCTTTCAGTTGACCTGAAAAATATTATACGTATTAATGTGTGTATTGAACTCATTTTATTGTAAATGAAACTAATATTTTTCGGATATACTACGCGACTTGATTTTTGATAAAAACTACATACTCCTGACGTTTCGGCTACTTTTCAGCAACCGTGATCACGGACAGACGAGATGTGAGCGTTTATTTTTATTGTATAATGAGACTAGTAAACCCGGCGAACTCCGTTTCGCCACCAGGCTTTGTTTTATGTAACATTTCGTTTGGTGATTAAAAGATGAAGAATTTTTTTTATTGTTTTATATTTGAAAAGGAAAATTTTAATTTCGTTTCACAACAGTAATGAATTCATTTCGATTACAGAAATGTAGTGTTATTTAGTTGAACTTCTCTAATTAAATAAAAGTGAATCCAAAGTAGATACCGAATCGAAGCGTTATACGTGTCCGCAAATTATACGTTTCATTGAAGTGCTCCTTTGTAAACCACATTTTTTGTTTTTTGGTCTAACGTTAACACAAATAAAGCGGATGGTTTCCGAACTCCTGAACACGCAAAGTATAACTGCCCATGTGAAAAACAATGATTTTCTAAATTTATCCCGCAAATACTAAATGGTTTTAAGAGTTTAAACTACAAACACAATACCGGTTTGTCACATGAAATTAACTGAGCAGAGAACAATGAGAAGCCTTCAAACAATGTATCATACACCGGCACCATCTACTTAAAATATTGATTTGTAGTACTGTTACGTATCAGAGATGGCGCTGTATGTGAAAAAAGATTGATTGTCCCGCTTTTCTGTTGAAAATTTTCCTGAATTTTTTTTGTTATAAACCTCACGGAGTCAGAGACCTTTCCAACGAATGCCAAACCCTGGAAATCGGTTCGGTCGTTCTGGAGTTGCGTCAGGAAGAAAGAACGGACTTATTTTTATATAGTAGATTTAAGACTTGCGAGTATTAATTTAAATGAAAGTAATATTTTCGGAATACTTTGCGTATTTTATTATTTTTTTTAAAAAACACCACACTCCCGACAACTCGTCTGCCTTAATCATGGTTGCTGACAAGTAACCGAAACGTCGGGTGTATATATAATAGTTTTTTTTAAAATAATAAAATACGCGAAACAGTCCGAAAATATTAGTTTCATCTGTTTATATAGTACTTACAGTTTTATTATTCACCGAGACGTACGAATCTCAGCACACATCTCGTACATTTAATCTCCAGCTCCTTGTCCTGGTGTTGTTTGAGATGGTCCATGTAGAGGAGCACGTTGGCCGTCAGCTCACAGCCTTCAGCGTACACTGGAATCATCTGAAGACAAATATACGATGATTTTAATTTCTTCTACGTAGTAGTATACTATTTGATGTGACCTCTTAAAATTAATATTAAAACTGAAATAAATGAATTCCTCCTCACGAAACGCATGTTTATTTAAGCCATTTTTAAATTACTTTAAGAGTTTGGAATAAAGAGCAAATATGTTCTATAAAATTGTTATTAAGACATGAAAATTTGGTTTATTTTGTTAAAAGCCCTTTCACTATTTAGGCTTATTGAGCTATCGTGTCTCGCGCCTGAGCGGCAAATGTCATAATATATTATAATATAATCGCAAAACAGTATGAGTAATCACTAGTAGATACTCACAGGCTCTACTTCATCAGCAGGTTTTGGTTCTTCCCTGACGGTGTTGGCTCCTGCTAGTTCCTCAGTTAAGTACGCGCTTGTGTGTTGTGTCACGAGGAGATGAGAAAGAATGTCCGTGCCTGGAGTAATATTATATTAGAACAACAAAGTTTTTCATACAGAATTGCAAATATTTACGACCTGTATACAATTTTTGCGTCGTGAAAATAAAATCTCTTAATACTACATACTTGTTTAATTTAACGATGCCGTCTGGGGATTAAAATATTAATATTTTATTAGTTACTATAGTCATTGGGTATTTGTATATTTTATATTGAACTATATATGCTGCTGGTCTAACAGTTAATTATACATATAATTTATAAAAGATAATGAAAATATATTATATTGATTGATATCCTATAACCAGTGTAAACTGACTTATGTCTGTAGAGTATTCGCAGACGCAGTATAGCGTGGGAGCGGGTCTAGGAGCGGCCTCCAGTGAAAGTGAGCCGGCGCAATATCCACTGTGTCTCAACATCGTTCGGTAACATGATGTAGCATATGGACACTTGCTGCGCGACGTGCGACCGCTGTATATTGAGAATATTAAAATTATACTTTAGTATGTATTAAACATTTGGTATATTATTTATCTAATCTTTCTTCATTAGAAAATATAGAAATATTAAAAAGATGATATCACCATATAATAAGGGCTACTAAAATAACATTTTTTTTTTTTGTAAAAGTTAATGAGTGTTTTCAACACGATAAAGGAAAAACTACGTCTCTTTACTGACATTCAATAAATCTGATTGTATGCAATGTTTGCAGCGTCGTTTTATCAAGTGGTTATACTAACAGGAAGTGTTTGTCACTGTCAAGCGGCGTGTCACACTCGCGACACAGAAGACCCTCTTGTATGACCGACGTCACACCTTCATACGTGTCGCTGCTGTCGTGACACGCGACGTCCTTGATGGGAGGGCGGGCTTTGTTCTGAAAATAATATATTATTATATAATTGCATTTTGTTAATTGTAGATAAATAAGTAGTAGTATATATACAAGTAGCAGTAGAGTTATATGACGTACATACCTTGGGCAGGTTAATCAAGTGCTCAGTAGAACACAGAGGTAGAACCTCCTCGAACGGGTTGTGGTCTCGAATCTGATGCTCTTTCAGTTGACCTGAAAAATATTATACGTATTAATGTGTGTATTGAACTCATTTTATTGTAAATGAAACTAATATTTTTCGGATATACTACGCGACTTGATTTTTGATAAAAACTACATACTCCTGACGTTTCGGCTACTTTTCAGCAACCGTGATCACGGACAGACGAGATGTGAGCGTTTATTTTTATTGTATAATGAGACTAGTAAACCCGGCGAACTCCGTTTCGCCACCAGGCTTTGTTTTATGTAACATTTCGTTTGGTGATTAAAAGATGAAGAATTTTTTTATTGTTTTATATTTGAAAAGGAAAATTTTAATTTCGTTTCACAACAGTAATGAATTCATTTCGATTACAGAAATGTAGTGTTATTTAGTTGAACTTCTCTAATTAAATAATAGTGAATCCAAAGTAGATACCGAATCGAAGCGTTATACGTGTCCGCAAATTATACGTTTCATTGAAGTGCTCCTTTGTAAACCACATTTTTTGTTTTTTGGTCTAACGTTAACACAAATAAAGCGGATGGTTTCCGAACTCCTGAACACGCAAAGTATAACTGCCCATGTGAAAAACAATGATTTTCTAAATTTATCCCGCAAATACTAAATGGTTTTAAGAGTTTAAACTACAAACACAATACCGGTTTGTCACATGAAATTAACTGAGCAGAGAACAATGAGAAGCCTTCAAACAATGTATCATACACCGGCACCATCTACTTAAAATATTGATTTGTAGTACTGTTACGTATCAGAGATGGCGCTGTATGTGAAAAAAGATTGTCCCGCTTTTCTGTTGAAAATTTTCCTGAATTTTTTTTGTTATAAACCTCACGGAGTCAGAGACCTTTCCAACGAATGCCAAACCCTGGAAATCGGTTCGGTCGTTCTGGAGTTGCGTCAGGAAGAAAGAACGGACTTATTTTTATATAGTAGATTTAAGACTTGCGAGTATTAATTTAAATGAAAGTAATATTTTCGGAATACTTTGCGTATTTTATTATTTTTAAAAACACCACACTCCCGACAACTCGTCTGCCTTAATCATGGTTGCTGACAAGTAACCGAAACGTCGGGTGTATATATAATAGTTTTTAAAATAATAAAATACGCGAAACAGTCCGAAAATATTAGTTTCATCTGTTTATATAGTACTTACAGTTTTATTATTCACCGAGACGTACGAATCTCAGCACACATCTCGTACATTTAATCTCCAGCTCCTTGTCCTGGTGTTGTTTGAGATGGTCCATGTAGAGGAGCACGTTGGCCGTCAGCTCACAGCCTTCAGCGTACACTGGAATCATCTGAAGACAAATATACGATGATTTTAATTTCTTCTACGTAGTAGTATACTATTTGATGTGACCTCTTAAAATTAATATTAAAACTGAAATAAATGAATTCCTCCTCACGAAACGCATGTTTATTTAAGCCATTTTTAAATTACTTTAAGAGTTTGGAATAAAGAGCAAATATGTTCTATAAAATTGTTATTAAGACATGAAAATTTGGTTTATTTTGTTAAAAGCCCTTTCACTATTTAGGCTTATTGAGCTATCGTGTCTCGCGCCTGAGCGGCAAATGTCATAATATATTATAATATAATCGCAAAAACAGTATGAGTAATCACTAGTAGATACTCACAGGCTCTACTTCATCAGCAGGTTTTGGTTCTTCCCTGACGGTGTTGGCTCCTGCTAGTTCCTCAGTTAAGTACGCGCTTGTGTGTTGTGTCACGAGGAGATGAGAAAGAATGTCCGTGCCTGGAGTAATATTATATTAGAACAACAAAGTTTTTCATACAGAATTGCAAATATTTACGACCTGTATACAATTTTTGCGTCGTGAAAATAAAATCTCTTAATACTACATACTTGTTTAATTTAACGATGCCGTCTGGGGATTAAAATATTAATATTTTATTAGTTACTATAGTCATTGGGTATTTGTATATTTTATATTGAACTATATATGCTGCTGGTCTAACAGTTAATTATACATATAATTTATAAAAGATAATGAAAATATATTATATTGATTGATATCCTATAACCAGTGTAAACTGACTTATGTCTGTAGAGTATTCGCAGACGCAGTATAGCGTGGGAGCGGGTCTAGGAGCGGCCTCCAGTGAAAAGTGAGCCGGCGCAATATCCACTGTGTCTCAACATCGTTCGGTAACATGATGTAGCATATGGACACTTGCTGCGCGACGTGCGACCGCTGTATATTGAGAATATTAAAATTATACTTTAGTATGTATTAAACATTTGGTATATTATATTTATCTAATCTTTCTTCATTAGAAAATATAGAAATATTAAAAAGATGATATCACCATATAATAAGGGCTACTAAAATAACATTTTTTTTTTTGTAAAAGTTAATGAGTGTTTTCAACACGATAAAGGAAAAACTACGTCTCTTTACTGACATTCAATAAATCTGATTGTATGCAATGTTTGCAGCGTCGTTTTATCAAGTGGTTATACTAACAGGAAGTGTTTGTCACTGTCAAGCGGCGTGTCACACTCGCGACACAGAAGACCCTCTTGTATGACCGACGTCACACCTTCATACGTGTCGCTGCTGTCGTGACACGCGACGTCCTTGATGGGAGGGCGGGCTTTGTTCTGAAAATAATATATTATTATATAATTGCATTTTGTTAATTGTAGATAAATAAGTAGTAG